>JASUUG010001110.1:1800000-2194347 GCA_030449905.1 Luvunga scandens | reverse complement strand
TTTCAATTTTAATGGCTTCAATGCTGACTTTGGTGAAGAGTAAGAAATTTCATCCTAGCACATGCAATTGCAATCAAAAAGTTGCTGGCCATATGTATATGCTCAACAAAAGTTGGCTTTGGTGCTAACTTTTCAGCACAACAAACATATAAACAAAGAAAAGAAAAGAAAAAGAATGATTAAAAAAGAAAGAAAAAGAGTTAACAGTATTTGTTTGTTAATTTTGTAGTTAGCCAAAAAAAAAAAGAGTTATCGGCTTTGGCTAGCACAGTTTTGTTTTTGGGGCGCCCATATGCCATAAAATGCGTCTTGCTAATTCTGGTGTGGATCACCCCTTATAAACTTAGCATCTCTCCTATGCTTTGTCGATGTGGTATTTGCCTAGGGTGTTATATAAAAAGGATTTGGATTAAAATAAAAAGAATTCTCCTAATGTAATCTTTCCTAATCTTTATAGAAGATTTTGACACTTGATAATTAAATAATTCTATGGACAAAATTAGATCTATTCTTAACTTTCCTTAATGAATACAAAACGTCATGGTTTTAAACTAATTAAAATTCTAAACTAACCATTTTGAACTAATAAAAATTCTAAAACTAACAAACAAACAAACTGCTGCTAATTTGTTTTCTCATTTTCTTTAATTGTTCTCTTTTCTCTTCTCTTTTTCTTTAGTTTTTCCTTTTCTTCAGTCATTATTTTTTATTTTCTTTTTTAGGATTTTCCTCTAAACTCTTTAAGTGGCTTGTTCAGAATCAAACTCCATACCAAGTCTTGGTTTTCCATCTAGAACACCTAGGTATTCTAAAGCACTGTCACTTGTACCCATCCTAAAGCACAAATTAATATATATATTTGTTTGTGATATGAGAAAACAAAGAAATACAAATATTACATTATAGTTAATTTTTTGCATTAACTACTAGCACAAAGTAAACGAAATTAATAAATAATCAAACATCATCTTAGAACATAGCAGATTAGATCAAAAGTAAAAACCCATGCATGTATGAATAAAATATATATATACATATTTCACGAGTCGCAACAATTAGCTTTCAACTGGATTTAGGCAGCAACAACAATCAAGTAAATAATATTTAAAAATCGCTAACCTTGCCCAATCTTTTTCTTTTATTAAGTTGAAATCTTGTACCCTGTGGCTGCTTGATTCTTTTAGAACAAAAGCAAACCACCGACAATGCCTCAAGAAAAGAAAGAAAAGAACAAAGAATGATTAAAAAGAAAGATAGAAAAAAGAGTTAACGGCATTTGTTTGTTAGTTTTTGAGTTAGCCAAAAACGTAAGTTTTTGTGATTATTAAAGAAAGATAAGAATAAATCGGATCGGATGTGGTTTATGATTCTAGCTTCATCAGATGCCATTTTGCCAACCTAATTGGGTCATGATAGGATCGAGCAAAATCCGAGCTGATCTGACAATTCAATCGGTTTAGCAGTAAATTTAAAAAATAACAAAACTTTTTTAACTTAATCGCCATCTAATTGGCTAATTAATTCTAAACAACACAATACATACCATTCTATCTAACTCTCAAGTTCAGCCACACACACACACACTCAGAGTCAGCGCTGCACCTAGCCACCCACCACTCATTACTGACATCTCACCACTGCCAAGCAACCGCGACGTGACATCTCCACTGCTTCACCATGACCCTGCCATCAGTAGCTTCTATAACTTTGACCGTGCCACTTGCGAAGCACCTCAATCGATGACCGCACCTCAATTGATGACCGCGGCTCAAAGCTCGAGCCTCAAAGTTCGATTGTCCGCCACCTTCTTAGATCCAGCCGAGCCGCCCAGCTGTGACTTCTTCAAATTTTCATGGTAAAATTTCAATTTTTGATTACTAATTAAACAATTTACAAAATGCTTTTAGGCTTAATAATGCTACCCAACAAGTCATAATTATCATTATGTAATCAGAATTAGTAATATCGTGAGCATGAGATTTGAGCTCTGATTCCCTCGGGTGTAATTTGACAATGATTTTTTTTTAGTATTATTTTCAATGAGAATTAATTAAATGTTAAAAAATTGTCAAAAGAGGTATGTAAAAATTTTAGAAGTGAATAATCATCAATATTACATGTAAAATTATGCTTAGTTGCTTATTCCGTAGATTGAGGGTCTAATTAATTTGTCAATTAAAAAGTGTTGTTATTAATTGTACTTAGCATGATTATGATAGTATTATTATTATTAATTATTGTAACGCTGTAATTGTTTTAGTGTTCTAATGTTAGGCAAGTTGAAGTTGGTAGAATGGTAGTTGCCCAGTTGGAGTACAAGTTGATAGCTTGCCGAAGTGCTATATAGAGACTATTTATTTTTAGATTCTGTTTTGGAGACAATTTAATTATGCTTGAACTTTATGACTTTGTGTTTTGAAGACTAATGTTTGGAGTTTGTGCTTTGAAGACTAGTAAGTTTTGATTTTGTGTTTTGGAAGCTATTTATGTTTGGAGTTTGTGACTTTGTGTTTGTAGAATATTTGTTTGTCGACTTGGTGGATGTTTAGATGAATGATGAAATGAGAACTTTCGTAGTTTAATGTCTTGATGGATGTTTCATGAAAACTTTTAAAGTTTAGATGGTAGCTGTTGAATACTTAGATGAGAAAGTTTGTGTAATGTAAATGTAATAATGACGTTTATTTTAATTTTTATTCAATTGATTTCATAGTAGTAGTTTTTATTTGTTGTTGAAAATTAGTAAAATGTACTAAAGTGAGATAATTACATTACAAAAATCTTCTAATAAGAAAAATAATTTGCAAAAATTAAAATAAACAAAAATACTCAAATGTGAATTTTACCTACATCCTATGTGCTCTGATCCGATCCATTCCAAATGTATCATGTTTGCATTACCTTTTCTCCAACTCAATCCAGAACCTAATTGGACTGAGTCCAACCTGAATTTGCCCACCTTTAGTTGGCACAACTGGTTCACATTGCAAGTTAAAATACGACGCCCTTTAACATCCGTTAATGTAGGCTTAATTTATTATAATATGATTTACGTAATTGTGGTTTGTTCTTCAATCATTTATTGCAAACATTGGCTAATATAGGTTACATTTATTATGAGTTATAATCATTCCAAAATTTTATTTAAAATAATGTAAAATTTGATCTATCATTCATCAAGCGGTTACTAACTTTTTACAAATTTCTAGTGAAATACTTATGTTATCTCACCATTTATTTCATAAATAACATATCAATTGTAACACGACCCGCCCTGAATCACCAGGGTGAGTCTGCCTAATTCTATTTAATTGTTCTAACATAGTCAAATCAATAAAGATTTTGCCGAAAATTCAACTGAGTCTCCCCTATAATTATCACATAACCAAACCTGCAATTAATAAAATAAATACTCCCAAAATAATTCCGAATACAACCAAGTTCGTCAAATCAACTCCTCAACAAAATATCAATTCACTCAGATATCCAATATAAAATAAAATACAAAAGTTATCCACAATCCCCGAAATGTAATAAATTATACAATCTGATATATCTCAATAAATACATCTACGACTCCTAACACCATCTTGTGCCCATAATTCCAAAAATAACTATTATTGCTAGATCAACTGTTGTACTTGCGAATCTCCTGTGGAGAGGGGGGAATATATTAAAACGGGATGAGTATAAAACTCAGTGAGCTTAATGAGTAGATAATAGTTTTTGAACATAACTTTACTCTAAAATAATTAATCATATTGAAACACAATTTCATCAAAATATCACAAGAACTTAAATAACTTATTAAATTCAAATCATGTACTCAAATAATAATATCGCAAATATACTGTATAAATCAATAAAATCCATAATACTTATAACATCAATATTGAATACCAAAAACTATCACCAACAAGTACCCAAGGGAAATAATCTCATTATATTCGGACCTCAACAGACAGGCAATGACAAACTATCTGAGTACAATCACCCCCGGAGCTACACAGATAGACGGGGAACTACCATTTCATATCTCATCATATCTGGACCTCTACGGATGGGCAATGACGTACTATCTGAGTACCGTTATGCCCCGAAGCTAAACAAAATGATAAAAAAATATCATCACATGTCATATCATATCCGGACCTTAACGGACGGGCAATAACATACTACCTGAGTAACGTCACACCCTAGAGCTACACTGATAGATCAAAAAATATCATCTCATATGTATCATCTATATCTCAATATCAGTATCTCTGTATTCATCATACTGCATGCATATGTCATCTCATCTGTATCACTGTATTTGATGGGGAAGGGCACTATCTAATGATTTTGCAAACAACCTTTATACACATATATATAAACATATAATCTCATTCGGAATCTCATTCGAAATCTCATTTCCTTTTTCATTTAACATGTCTTAGATTTTCTTTTCTTTTCTTTAAAATATTATCATGCATATTCAAAATTGATAACCAAAATCATTAATCAAACACATTTCTCGTAATAAATATCAAAACACAGATAAAATCCATTTCTATAAAATCATTAAATCGAAGCCTTTAAAATCAATCTCGTAAACATGTTTTACCATATTTTAAAATCATAATAAACTAAAATGAAAATAAGTTTTGTGTATTCTACTTACAGTAACGATGTCCAAACTTGGTACCGACAACGTCCGCGAGTTGATTCTCATCTCTCATAATTTAAGGAAATAATATAATTACTATCCACAAATGCAAATCATAACTAATAAACACAAAACGACATTTATCCGGAATAAAATATTCTTAAATTCATAAAATTACCAAAATGCCCTCAATATCAAAATTTATCAAATTATCCTCAGAATCAAATATTACCGAACTATCCTCAATTCCAATTACAAAAATATCCACAAGTTCTAAATTTATGAAATTACCCCTAAAAATATGAAATGATCAAAATGCCCCTAACAACATAAATTATCGAATTTACCTCTAAAATCTCAAATTACCTAACTTTCCTATTCTGAAATTACCAAAATGTCCACCAATTTTAAAATTAGAAAATTACCCTTAAAATTTATGAAATTACCGAATTGCTCCTAACGGTCAATGATGATCGGAACTCAGTCAACGGTGATGGGAAGCTCAGGTCTGATAATTCTGACCTCGATGAGTCCAATGGTGCCAGCGATGACCTCCCACGCATGGTGGTGACAGCGGATTGAGCTCCCCAAAACCGTGAGCTTTCCGGCGTTCGATCAGTGGCAATCCAACCGTTTCATGTGACGGGGTTGGTCGAAAAATGATGAGAGAAAGCTGAGGAACAAGATCTAAGTGGTGGCACGGCCTAATTCCAGCTAGATAGATGGTGGGGAGAAACGGGTTTGGCCGCGGCTTTTCGAGCTCGATCGCCAACATTGTGGCCAGTTTCCTGTGACGAGAATGACAGGGATACAATCGGCGGCTTACAAGATTCAAATTGGTACCAAGATTGGCCGGTTGGGTGGCTGAATACTCGAGATCTGGCCGGGTCGGACTGCGGGTCCAGGTCACTGATCCGAGTCTGCAGCTCTTTCTCACTCATTCTCTCTCTCTCTCTCTCTTTTAGGAAAGAAAAATAAATGCTTCTCTCTCTTGTTCTTTCTTTAAATAGAAAATAATACCGACACCTTTTTTTTTTAAGCTTAATGCAAATTAAGCTAATATCGAACCTGAATGTCGAAAAAAATCCGACTACATAGCCATTGAATCACATCCGAAATGTTTCAATTTTGTGTCGCAGCAAATTTAAATTATTCGAGCGCGATCAATTTAATAATTGCGTCCAATTATCCGCAACGATTTGTAACAATTCCGACAACTTTAAAAAAATTTATGACGAAATTAAAAATAACATCACACTCAATTAAATAAATTTCAGTGCATATGTTACAAATTGGGATAAAATTTTGGACGTTTAGCATCTACTGATTTGTTATAATGACCTTATGTCTTTACCTAACAAAAATTGTTGGCTTAAGATTTTATTGGCATTGGTCATGCTAGTCTTTTTTAAATGTTATGTGATTGTCATTACTTAAACTTCTTTCTTCTTTCATTGGATTAATTAAACTTTTTGAAATTCCATAATTGGCTGCATGATTTAGAATGACAAAAAAAAAAAATGCACTAGTGTCTCATTTTATTAAATTGAGGGATCATGCTAAGGGATAAGTTGAAAAATAAGAGAAATACATATCCTAATACACTACAAGAAAAAATATGCTGCATTTGAATATGTGTTTTGCTTGTCTTCTGGTTTATCCCTTATATCTATATAGAGTCATTATTCGGGTATGGCTAAGTTACCTAATTTTGTAACCTACAAAAATAAAAAAATGCACCAGTTAAAACCAAGCTTAATTTAATTATCAAATACTTTTAAGTTATTAGATACAATTCATAAATTTTTGTACATTATAATAGTATGTAATTTAGCATGGTTTTCATTAACGGAGTTGGATAATGCCAAAAGTAAAAACGTTGTACCTAACTTGGAGTTATTAAATTAACATTTAATGGTTTGTTTTGACTGACGAACTTTAATTACTTGTGTTTAAATCAGGGGAAAATGTCCTCATCAAAAGCAGTAGCCTAATTGGTTCTAGTCTTCAACAAAATTTTGCCTCTCGATCTACGATGGCCAACAAAATTTTTTAACTCGATGAGGAGACATTGGAGGAACTGGGGTTAGAAGGTGCCAAAACTCTTCTCAGC
Source organism: Luvunga scandens (assembly GCA_030449905.1). Lineage (NCBI taxonomy): Eukaryota > Viridiplantae > Streptophyta > Magnoliopsida > Sapindales > Rutaceae > Luvunga > Luvunga scandens. The sequence goes on along the minus strand of JASUUG010001110.1, from coordinate 2,187,586 downwards.
CACGCACATAATCTGAGGCTATGCAGTTTCAAAGATGATTCCACGGTGTCTTGCAATTGTTGCAACCAGATCATCAGGGGTCCTATCCCTGCATATTGTTGCATTGAATGTGAATTCTACTTTCATATATGCTGTCTGGAGATTCCAGAAAATGTTGATCAAGTTGAACACCCATTTCACAGGAAAAATTTCATTTAAATCCCTCTATTTTTATTTTATTAAAATAAAGTTGTATAAATTACGTCTTTCTTCCATCTACTTTTTGCTAGATATCTAAATATATTTATATTTTTTCATTTGATTTTCCCTCAATTTTTATAATCGCAATTTTTTCAGTTTAGCCTGGTCTGATATCAAATCCTGGCTTCGGGACAGCTGGCAACACCTTCTTCACATTACCCCTTTGGTTAAAGGTGAATCCAGAGATTGCAAAGCATGCACAAGATCAATCAGAGGAGTCAGTTTAAACTGTTCGACATGCAATTTTGACCTTCATGTTTCATGTACTAAACCGCCCCAACGAGCCTTAAGACACAAGTCTCATAAACACAGTCTGTTTTATTTTAGTGAGAAGTGGTTATTGAATTTCATGAGGTGTAACTTCTGCAACGAGAAATTTGAGGGCTGCAATATTTACCGCTGTGTGGATTGTGATGTGAACTTCCATGCAGAGTGCATACCGCTACCACGTGTTGTGAAGAATGATAAATCTTAGCAGCATCCTGTCATGCTCCTTAGTTCACTTGGACTCGTTTATGATAGGGAGGAGTATTGCTGTGATATTTGCAAGGAACAAGAGAATGCGGGCATCATGTTTATTACTGTGACGAGTGCAAATTGATGGCTCATATTGAATGTGTTCTCCTACACGTACCTACTCACTATTAAGTCTCATTGTTTTATTTTCCAATTTTGCATGTATACGATTAATTCTCATTGTTTTATTTTCCAATTTTGCATGTATACTACTTATTCATTATCTGCACAAAATACTCGTATTTTAATCCAAAAAATTAAAGAAATGGTCATTTTTAACATTAAAAGAATTATAAAAAAGCATTGAGTTAGTAGGTGACAATTTGTTTAGTTGTCAGTAAAAACCACTTGGGTGGATACACGAATTCTCAGTTCTCGGGTTAATTTGAACTCCACTTACATAGTAGAGAAGAAAGTTTAATTATTAATTAATCAAGTCTTCAGTTTGAAGGAGGCCATAATGAAGGAACTATAAGTTCAACTGGGCTATAAAATAAAATTTGTAGAAAATGAGGGGTTCAATGTAATATTTAGTTGAAATGAGTTAATTTTCAATTCAATTTAATATATATATATATATATATTGACTTGGGGTTGCCCTGACCGCTGTATAGGTACAAGTAGTTTTGGCCCTCTGTGTGCCTACTAGCACAATTGAAAAAAATCTCTTTAATAGAAGACAAAAGGTCTAAGATTTGAACTCCACTCACAATCACAATGATAATAAACAGCTGTGCATTAACATTTATTTAACATAGATTATCTAATGATCTAAACTTGCTAGATATGTGTTCACTTTGTTAGGATTATACTTTGCAGATTGAAAATTTTGATTCAAATCAAGACAAGAGTGATGGAGAAGACGAAATTAATAGAATCAAGGAAATTCATCTGAGCCAGGAACATTCGAAACTTGTTGAACACAAATTTCATCCGCAACACACGCTGTCGGCTAGTAAATGTGTGAACGAACAAGAATCATCGATTACATGCAATGCCCGTACAAAGGAGATTACTAGAATCATGTACTCCACTTGCGGCTTTAGCCTTCATGTCTCATGTGCTCATAAGCCACGCATAGAGGCCCTAAAACGTGATTGTCACAAGCACAATTTGTTTTATTTTGTAGAAAATGAAGACAACTTCAGCTGCCAAAAGCGTTGCAAAAAATGCAAGGGCGGTTTTTACCGCTGTCCTGAGTGTAACATAAACTTCCACGTTGATTGCATTCCTCTACCGCGAGTTATGGTCCTTATGAAACAAACTGCTAGTTACCGCCTTACTTTCAACCTCTTAGATTTGGTCATAGAAGATGATTCAGAGGATGTTTATGATCAACACTGTGAGTTTTGTAAGAAGACTACAAGGAACTCTGAGGATCATGTTTACTACTGTTAGGAAGCTGAATTTTTTGCTTATATTGAATGTTTACTTGCAGAGGTAAGTTTACATTTACATTTGCCCCTTAGAACTTGTTTTTACTGGTTTAGGTGTTCAAATAGTGACTGAAAAAACAGCCTGTTGATACTAGTTTTATTTCCTCTATGCACGGTAGTATCATTACGTCATTATCAAATGAAGAGTTTTCGTTGGGTTCCGGATGTGAGAAAGACAATAGTTATATATATAACTTGCAAGAGGCTTATATATATAACTTGCAAGAGGCTGATAGTAAGGAAGCGAAGGAAACTGATGCAGGTTATAACGGGATTGAACCACACATGATGAAGGTAAGCACAAATGAAGTGAAATGTCTGTAAATCTTCGAGTAACATTGCACTTCCCAACAACTAGAGTAATAACTAATTTTGCAACTTCTAAAATTCATAATCCAATAGATAAGTACCACTAATACAAGAGAAATTCAAGAATAAATCAGAGGTAGCATGCACTATAACTATTTGAGTAATGCTACACTTCCCAACTAGAGTAATAATTGATTTTGTAAGTTATGAAATTGATCGTTCAATAGATGAGTAGCTCTAGTATTATTCATAACCTTTCCATATGGCACCAAATCATTGATTAAATAGATGTCTGTGGACCTAAGCTTTACTCAAAAGTTAGCTTAAGAGTTAAAGGCTCCCAAGCCTTAAATATTTAATGGAGAATTCCATTCCAAACTAAAGTGCGATAACGTCCGTTGTAGACCTTAGAAAATCTTTGATAGTCACAGATGTGGAACTCAAATTACAAAACTTATGACAAATTAATTAATTCATACAAAATGAGTTTGTATTTGAGTTTTGCGGCTCTATCATTTACTCAATTTTTATTATTAAAGAATTTTCTTTATTTTACACCTTATATCCTTCATGGTCGTCTTTAAAACAAGTTGTACATAGTTATATTGACTCAAATTGGCTTGATTAATTTTGTTATTGATATGTTTTCAAATGATTTACAAGATTCAGGACAACAATCAAAAGGAGCTATCAACAGAAGAAAGTAAAATGGATAGCTCATTTGCTATGTTCGCACAATGCATTTCGCATATTATTTCTCTTATAACTCATGGTAATGCAAGCAAATTATCATCGACATATCCCGCCTTCAAAGCAGTTGTGGATTCAGATTCCGTATGGGAGAAGTTTTTGCCGTCCAATTACAAGAAGATCATTTCCCTCTCATCATTCTTTACTTCATCTTTGGTCACTTCGTTGCCTAAGAAGGAACTTTATTTTCATCTTTGCTACAACCCCATTCTCATCAACAAAAATACCATGAGCTTCGCGCTAGATCAGGAAAGCGGGAAAAAATGTTACATGGTTGGGGCAAGAGGCTTTCTATCACATGGGGAAGTTCAGCGCAATTTTGGAAATGGCTTTCTCTACGAGAGTCTAGGTTTGTTTTGTTCTCCCGGACTTTATATTTGCTTCAATATATTTATTTTAAAAAAAAATGGTAGACGGGTGGTTGAAGCCCAAATGTTTTTTTTTTTTAAATCCCCTGCCTTCCAAAATTCAAAGTCGGGTGGCCAGTTAAATGAATCTGCTTCAATATTTTTTAATCATCAAAATGAATTAAAAGGAATTAACTATTTATCTTACTACATGCATATATTATGCCAATGCATTTGTAGGTTTCCTGAAGTGGCTGAACTCAAGCTTGTGTGGTGCTTCGAAATCATGGCAAGAATTGAGACAAAAATTTTGTCATCCAAAACCAACTATGCAACCTACCTTGTGTTCAAGTTTGTTGAAACAATTGAAGGGTTTGAAACTAGACCTGTAGAGTTTGATGTCTATTTTGAGGGAAACGATGCTCACAAAAAGCATAGCGCGTTGCTAGATCCTCCAGCGAATATGCCTCAACTATCTCTAAATAGAAGAGATGGGTGAGTTCTTTAATGAAAATGGAGATGATGGAGCAGTAATTTATAGGGTGTGTGAATCATAACCGACGCCTAAGCGTGGCATCATTATCGAAGGAATTGAGCTTAGGCCTAAAAATGGCAGATAAATAAAATTATTTCAATTGCAAAAGGTTGATGTTGTATATGTTGTAGTTGTTAGTGTTTTCCTTGTCGGTATCACTTGGGCAACCACTAGTACAGAAAGTGATAACATTGACCCATATTTTGTCTGTCTGTAGTAGTGAACGGTGATGATAAATTCTTAATAACGGTTCTAATATAAAAAGTCATGAAATATGTATGTAACAATGACCATTGAAATAAAAATACGGTCATCATATCTCAATTTAAAAACAAAGAAAACATTTTTTGGCTTCTGCTGTGATTCAAAATGAGAAAATTAAATTTATAAATGATTGTGCTTCAGCTTTCGACTTTCGTCTTCCCGTTTGCTTGGACATCCAAGAGCTTCTTGTGTTCTTCAAGGGTGCTTCCTCATCTTCTCAAGTTCGTAACTTACGGCTGTCCACACGGTCCATGCATGTTTTTCAATTTGTAATTAAGGCCTTTTTGCTTGATATTTAATTTGGAGTACTTGTCCTGATTTTTCAAGATTTGAAGCTAATGGAGAAGTGAGATCGATAAAATTAATTTATCTCCCCACTCTTTTTAGAGCTCCTAGAGTGTGAGAGATTATTTGGGGAGCTCCTTCTTTGGGTTTGGGTGAAGGAAAATTCAGATTCATCTGCTTGCGGGAGGTGCCTTTCGAGATACGTATGGTGTCTTCTTCGGGTGTCTAGTGCTGCTTGTAAGAATTTTCATTATATAGTATACATGATAATTTACTTATTTCAATAAATAAATAGATAAACTCATATTAATGACTCATTTACTTGGTTTAAGGGATACTGGTAGAGTTTATTAACCACTTTCAGAATGAAAGAGATGAAGGCTATTAAATACATAATGGAAGTGATAAAGGGTATTAATGTTTATTAACCACTTTCATAATAGAAGTGATAAAGTTTATTAATTTTACTTCTTTGGTAGAAGAAAGTGTGAAGTCCTTTATGAAATATTACTATAAAAAGGGTCCCTTGTCTAGCCAAAAATTAATGCTTCTTAAGAACTTGTTTTCTATCACAAGAGAAAGGCTATAAAGTGAAATAGGCTAGAAGACACATTACGTCAATTTAAATATATAAAAAAACAGTTGAATTTTTTGAACAACTATGATTGGAGGTACAATCTTTATTTTTAATTTAAATTATTTAGAGGTACGATCTTTATTTTTAATTTAAATTATTTAACATATGGTATCAAAGCCTATTTCAATTCATATTGTTTAGTACATATGGCTCCCTATTACTTAGGTAATATGTATGATCAAATAGAGTTTGATAAAGATATACAGTTTCATTAAGAGGTAATATGTTTTTCATATTACCAAGAGGTATACATGGTAATTCTGAGATATTAAGAGGTAATACTCACATATGTGAGTGTTTAAATTTGATCATTTTTGACAATTGGCTTTTCCTTGGATAAAATTTTCTCACCTACATATTTTGTCTTTTAGTTACCAATTTTAAGAATCTTTTGTTCTTTTACTGAATAATTGGACATATAACTATGCATAAGGTATAAGATTTGTATGTTGGTATATGTCTTATTTGATAAAGTAAGGCTAGACATACAATTAATGAATCCAAATTTTGTTTAGTCGAATTAGACGTATGGTGTATATTTAATGTCATTATTGCATTATTTGATTTATTCGAGTTAAAGTAAATCATATTCCTTGAGAATAACCATATGATCTTAGGCCATGTTTGGTTTGAAGAAAGGGAAGGAGAGGAAAAGAGTGGAATGGAGAGGAAGGGAGAAGAAAGGAGAGGAGGAGAATAGTGAAATTAAATTTCATTGTTTGGTTTCACATATAATTTTACAGGGAAAGGAATTACAATTTTTTTCTTTGCATAAATTTATTCTTTGCCTTATATACTAAACTATTTATATTAGTAATGAAATAAAATTTAATATCAATACCAAACTTTTTTAATGTCAAAAAGTCTTAAAACAATTCATGATTTATTAAAATTATATATATATATATATATATAAAATAAAACAGTAGTCCGATGACAGTTTGACAGCAGCCTGGCGATGTCCGGCAGAGTTCCGACAACGGTTAATTTATATTTCTATATTTTCATATTAAATAAATAAATAAATAAGTCTATTTATTTTGTTAAGTTTCTTAAAGCATTCATTAAATTTAATTAATATAAAATTATTTATAATATTAAATTGATAAAATAAAATTATAAATAATAATTATTAATGGCATTCAATAAGTTAAAAAGTTGAAGGGCAATTTGAAAAGTTTTGGTTTCCAACATAAGAGGAATTTGAATTCTTCACTCCTTGGGGTGGAATTCAAATTTCACATTATGATGGATATTAAATTCTAATAGAAATTAGATTCTTATACATTTTGTCTAACCAAACAATGGAAATAAAATAGAATTTAAAATACTTTCCTCTCCTCCATTCTCTCCTCCCAACCAAACATCACCTTAAGGTATTTTGATATAACATATAATGCGTGATATAAAATGGCACTTTTATTGTAATGGATTACAATTTTGTTATTTTCGCTGAATAAATGTAATCCATATTTTTCTCTACACTTAAAGTTTGATTGTGTTAAAGAGAATATTGACATCAACTTCTAGTCTATTATGTGTGTCAAATTATTTTTGTGATGCCATTTAAGTTTTAAAATATTATTGTATCTTGATAGTAACCATAGCATTTCAACATTTGATGATATATTTGATGAAGTATATAATATCATATAAAGATAAATAAAATGATATATGGCATCAAAAGTTTGTAATTACTTATTAAATAATTATTTGGCCCTATAGGCAGATAATTATTTTAATGATTTAATTGGAATAAGATAGTAAATTGGGTATCAATTTATGAGGACATTTCCCAGTCCAATTGGTGTGGAATTTTCTAATGTTATGTCCATATTTACTAGTCTTATTATTGAAGGCTCATACATATCTAATATGTGAGTAAAGATATAGAAATTCAATGCATTTTATAACCTCTACCCACAGGAAGTTTAAATTTACTGTTAAATTAATATTGGTTAATTTAGGGTTTAAGTTTTTTATTATATAGTATCAAATGCATATGTTTTCCCCTAATTGATTGCGTGATCTTGATATATAGCAGTTCATGTGGATAAATAATTTGTTCTCGCAAAATTAAGTACTCCACATGAACAAGATGGATTTAAGCAATGAAGAATTAAGTCTATTGAGCTTAAATTTAATGTAAGGAAAAAATAAAGGTAAATATATTACTCAAGGGTGAAAGTTTTATAAAGGCCAAATAAAAATAATTTGTGCTTCTCATAAGGTATGGCCATCACCGTAATTTCATTTGTAAATTATAAAGATGGACTAAATATAAATCTCTCATTTATGATTTATAGTATTTACAATGTTAATCTCATTTGGTTTATAGAGAACATTGTTGAACGAAATATAAATCTTAAGGTTAGTGGGAGCTATGAAATTTTAGTTTCATATATAGATGATAATTTTTTGCAATAAAGTTAATGTTGTATGCATAAAGCCCCATGCTATGAAAGAAATATGCAAGCAATTTGCTTAAGAAATTTTATCAATGGTTTGGAAATTATTGTTCATATGAAGACCACTGATTATTGTAGAAGCCAAAATAAATTTATTGATATAAAGCTAAGTTATGGGATGTCACATTTATGAGCATGAGCTTACTGTTGGTCATATATAAAGATAAAGCTCATGTTAAAAGGTCCCATGAATAAAGTTTTGCTAGCTAAAGTGTATAATGGTCATGTGAATTGTATGGCTTTATTGGCTGAATCTGAATTTGTTTTCAACTTTATTATTGGCTTCTATATTGGTAAAAATATGGTTATCTTATTTTTGCACATAAAGAATTTTGAAAAGTCGATTGAGACTATCTAAGATGGACTTTGAATGGCTTATGCAATTTCATTCATAAAGAGATTATCTTTAAAAAGGCTTCATACTTCTAACACAGAAAGAAATGCTTCTTTTTAGAGGCATAACTGCCATGATTAGTGTATTGAAATTTTCTTTTAACCTTATAAAATTTTACTTGTATGTGAGTTATTAATAATTCAATGGCCATATCAAGTTATAAGTTTATTCTTCATTTATCATGTGAACCAAGCGAGAGATGTTTGAACAAGAAATCATTTGCTGGAAGCCATCATCTATAATCTATAAAACATTTATTTTGTATCACTAATAATTAATAACAAATTATGCAGAAGCGTACCTAAATCCATAATGCTTAATTACTCTAAAAAATCATGTGATTGACCTTTTAGATCTACACAATCTCTTAGAGAATTTTTTTATTTTCTCTGTGCTCTCTCTCTTATGATGAGATGTCAGAAATAAAATGATAATACGTATGATATGAGAATTATAACCACTTATATAAACAACTTTTTCTATTGTCTTTAGATATTCCTACTTCAGCCCATCATATAAATAGAAATTACTCTTAAGTCTCTACACATTAAAGGTCTACACCCTATTATATATATTAAGGTTTAAATTATTAAAAATGTTAATAGATTACTTTTAATTAGACTTAACTTTATATGATAGTCCACAACACATAATTATTCACATATAAATCCAACATTGGATTAAGGATCTAACAATACTAGATTAACGATACAACAATCTTCCATTTGGGCTATATGTGTAACTTTATAATTATGCTTTGTAAAACTAACTATTTAAGCTTGACTTTACTATCATTACTTAAATATATCTACAACCAAGCCGGTCCATCAATCATACCAATATAGGATCAAAGTGGCATTCATTAGAACTATCATAACTTGACCCACTATGATTATTATGCTAATACAACTGAATAAAACGAATCATGATGTGGATGTGCAGCATGAAAATTTTATGCAATCTGATTTTAATTTTAACATGATTATTTGCATTTGATCAACCTTAAATTAGAGTGAGATCAAATCATATTAAAACTAGAGTATGAATAAACTAAAACTTTATTTCTGCAGATAGTAACCTTAAATATCCATAAACTAACTTAAGAACATCCATAACAAAAGAGCATCTAAAATCACAAACTGCCCCTAGAACTGAATACTCTTTAATGACATAACACGTATACAAGTAGTGTGCTCATGAAACATCTTGGGTGGCAATCGCTTAGTAAGCAGATCTGCAATCATAGAGTTTATGTCGATGTGCTCTATAGACAACTGTCTACTCTAAACTCTTTCTTTGATAATTAGAAACTTTATGTTTATATATTTCTACTTCGTCGAGCTCCGGTTGTTATTAGAATATAACATTGCTGATTTATTGTCACAAATAACATGAGTAGTCTATCAATAACATCTACTATATGCAATCCAGTGACAAAATTTTACAGTTAAATTTCATGATTAGATACCTCATAACATACTATGAACTTTATTGCCATTGTAGAACAGGCTATGATAGACTTTTTAGCACTTTTGCAGAAGACAACCCTACTAGATAGCAGACAAATGTAACTTGAAGTGGATTTCATACTATGTTACCATCCAATAAAATCAGAGTCAATATACTTAATGATCTCAAGTTATCTAACCTCCAATATATGAGCATGTCATTTTTTGTTCTCTATAAGTACAACAAGACCCGTTTGGTTGCTTTCTAATGGTTTACTATTAGATTACTTAAATACCTGCTAAACATCCTAGTTTACATAGAAAATATCTATACGCGTACAAACTTAAGTATACATTAGACTTTTTACTGCTGATGCATAAGTAATCTTCTACATTTTTTTTCTCAAAATCATTATTAGGGCACTGATTGAGACCAAACTTGTCTCCTTAGCCACAAGGGTATAACATGGGTTGAAATCTAGCATGCCATATTACTTAAGAACCATTTAATATTGTTTTTTTGTGATAAATCGAGAATACCCCAAAAACGATCCTAGTGTATCTGTATGCCTAATACAAAAGAGATATCTTCAAGATATTTTATCTTAAAATTCTTAACTAGAAATCTCTTGGTGTCGTGCAATAAACGTATATCGTTGCTAGCAAGTAAAATGTTATCAACATAAAAAACTACAAAAATATATTTGCTCCTACAGAAGTTATGGTATATATAATGATCAACCAAATTTATTTCAAAATCGAATGAGATAATCACTTGATGAAACCTAAAACACCATTGTCATGACTCTTGTTTTAGCCTATAGATGGATATTTTAAGTTTGCAAACAATATTCATCCATTTGATATAACTTAAGATTAAAATGCACCACTAATGCCATTATGATCCTTAAAGAGTCTTTTGAAAAAATTGAAGAGAAAGTCACTTTATAGTCGATGCCTTCTTTTTGTGTAAAGCACTTTATAATAAGACGTGCTTTGTATCTCTCCATATTGCCTTTCAAATCTCTATTGGTTTGAAATATCCATTTGTAACTAATAGATTTTGCACTTTCGCATGATGGGACAAGATCTCATATGTTATTGTACTTCATGGACTTCATCTTCTTATTCAAAGCATCAATCCATTTTTTAGAGTTATAACTTTTCATGGCTTGACAAAAATTAATTGGATCATCTGCCATCACTCCAATGTTTACCTTATGTTTTTAGAGCAACATAATATAGTCATTTAGCATGACATTTCTCCTTTCTCTAGTGGATTTTTGTTATAAATTGGATTCAATCTCCTAAAATATGGGTGTCAATGCACAAGTGTACACAACAAGTAATATAATAATAAGTATTCGAGTATCATCTCTATAGGGATTGATATTATCAAAGTTGCTACAATAATTCTTTTGGTGTAAATTCAATTAAATCAAATTAACCTCTTTTATCAACTACATTAAACTAAATAATCTAAACAATAGAAAAATAAAATGCAATAAACTAAATTATCACGTCTCATACAAGAATGTAATCACTAAGAATGAAGTAGTTGAGTGAATCAACTCACTTAATGGCCTCGACTGTTTTTTCATTCGATCTTTTGTTGTTGCTACAAGAATTATTACAAAGACTCAAGTTGGCGTAACTCGATACATCCCCAGCTGTTGCATGTTGTAATTCTTATATCTATATGCAACCTAACAATGACCAGTTGTTTTGCCACACAAGATATAACATTATGTGATTAAGATTCCTAATACCTTATAAGATGAATCCCTATGTCTAGTTAATCATTAGTTATAGATTATGTATGGCCTTATTCAAATTAAGTTAACCTAACTTGGGAGACTTAATTTAAAACCAAGTATTATTTTGATATGTTCCACTAAAACAGACCCTTTTGTGGCTCTCTCTTAGCTAGTATCACTAAATGGGTGGTCAGTTAAAATAGTGAATTAAATTAAGCATTATCAAAACAAAATGCTTGTGCAGTAACACATAAAATTCAGTCAAATAACCATCAAGCTCGTTTATCACTCAACCATCAATAAAATTAGTTCATGATTTATAATAGAACAGAAACAAAAACCATTTCAGTCATCATATACATCATCATGAATCAAAGAAAACAAACAAAAACAGAGATAAAGGCGAATGATCCTTCTAAGTTCTTGATTTCTTTCTTCTCACGCCTGCAATCTCCTTATTCAACCTGAAATTTTCTTATTCTTTGCTGTTTTTCTTTTCTTGTCTTGTTATTTCTTATGAATGACGGCTCTCTCCCTCTTTCCTAGAATGCATGCTTCTTTTAGAATGGAAAACTAGGGCAATTGATCGTCTAGGGCAAGTATCTTCCAAATTTAAAAACTGCAGATCGTATATTTTTTCTCAGATTCGATTGAAATTTTCTCTTTTGTTACTCCAAGATTGCTACAACACTGGCTACACCACTGTACTTATTCAAACTCACTTCTACATTTCTGCAACAAAATTCTTTCTTCATTCTTGCAAACCCATTGCACAATATTCCTTCCTTAAAAATTGCACTTCCAGTTGTCTACAATCAATTACATAGTCTAAGCACACAATTTATTCTAATACAACCTAATTTATTAAGAATAAACAAAAAATAAAGAAGTATACAACATGTAACTAAAATGCAATTAAAACATGCTATTGACTCTCTAAATAATCTTGATTTAAGTCCAAAAAGTGCTATAAATAACCCTCATTTTATAGAGTTACCAATCTCCTTAATGTTATAGGTTCTTAAAGTGGTAGAATTTATTGTTTTGGAACAACTTCTTGTATAAAGGGTTCTCCACATTGTCTTGATTTATTCTTCTAGAACAAATCATCTTTCTTCATTCTAATGTTAACCTCATGTTCTTAGAGAAATACAATGTAGTCTTCTAGCATAACACTTATCTTTTCTCTAGTAGATCTCTTTAATGGCATAGATTCTTGAAGTGGTCAAGTTTACTCTTTTGGATTAACTTCTTGTATAAAGAGTTCTCCAACATTGTCTTGATTTATTATGTCTTGAACAAATATAGGAATGAGACCCTAATTAATGTTAAAATATATTGATCTTCTTTTAAATATGTTGATCTTCTGCTAAAAGAGTTCTCCAACATTGTCTTGATTTATTGTGTCTTGAACAAATATAGGAATGAGACCCTAATTAATGCTAAAAACATATGTTGGAAGATCAACATGTTCCGCTAAAAGAAAAATTCCCTAATTATATCTCCCCATGCAAACTTGAAACCTTCAAAGAACCGAGTATTTCTCAACTCAAAAATAGACTTAGTCATGAGATCATAAAACTTATACCCCTGATCTTTTAGAATATTCAATAAAATAGTAACTCACCGACTTTGAATCCAATTTATTCTCATTAGGCTTATAAGATATCCCAAAACATGCAAGTACTTTGTACAAGGCTTGTTACCCATCCAAAGCTCGTAGTGGGTTTTGTCAATTGCTTTAGTTAGAACCCTCTTAAGAATACATGATGCAATCTTAAGCACTTCTCATCAAAGTGATTCTGGTAAAGTGATGTGCTTTTTACTGCTATATGTGTCAATGTACAATTGTACATAATAAGTAATATACTGATAAATATTCATATTGTCTCCACTGGGGTTGAAGTTATCAAGTTTGCTACAGTAATCCTAGTAATGCAATTTTAATGTTGGTAAGAAAAACTAGTTGATGAAATTAATAATCTAATAAAATAAAAATAAAAATAAATGCAGTAAATAAAATGCAATAAAAGGAATCTAACGTTAAACTTAAAGGAAGACTTTAATGATAAGAAAGTAGTTAAGTGCCTAAACTGACTTAATGGTATTGACTTTATTTTTTAATATAGGACCATTGCTACAACTTCTACTACAGCACTAGGCAAAATCTCTCATGCATCCTCAGTTGTCACCTGTTTGATATCTTATATCTATATGCAGCTTAATAGTTACCAGTTGTTATGCTAACATATGATATAACATTAAACGCTCTAGGTTTCAATTGCCCTAGAAGGTAAATCTCTATGTTTAGTTCTTTACTAATCTTATATTAAGCATGGCTATATTCAAATCGAGATTAACTCAACTTAGAAAGCCAAATATAAAACCTTATATTGTCTTGATCTGTTCCACTAAGTCAGTCCTTTTTTAGGTACCTTCTTAGGTAGTATCCATTAAATGGGTGGTCAGCCGAAATAGAGAATTGCAATAAATAAAGTCAAGATAAAATGTTGTAGCAAATTCAAGAACAACACACATATATCAGTCAAATAACTATTAAGGTTATTTATCACTTAACTACATTAAAATTAGTTCATGATTTAAAATAAAATAGTAACAAAAATCGTTTTAGCTATCAAATACATCCCATGACTAGAAGAAAACAAGAAAATAAAGATAAGAGATTGAGTTCCGCTTAATTTTGCGACTGAATTTTTTGTTACAGCCCTTTAAATCTCTTTTCTTCTCTATTTTCTTTTTGTTTTTCTCTATTATTTTTCTTTAATGATGGCTCTCCCTTTCTTCTCATGTGTGCTCATTTTATAACTTAAAATTAAGGTAACCAGAAGTGTATAGCCACATGTCTTTCATTTTTGGAAACCTTAGATCGTAATCTTTTAGTTAACATGCGTGAAATCTCATCTGCGGTTGCTATAGGGTTCCTACAAAATCGGTTACAGCATCTTCACTGTTTCAAACTTGTTTTAATTTCTCTCTGCAGCCAAGTTCATTTGTCTTCTCTGCAAGTCTGTTGCAGCAGCATTCTATTAATAAAACTTGGGCTTTTTGGTTACCTACAATTATACACAATCAGAGCACCAAGTGACCTAAACTTAATCAATGTATTAAAAATTAGACTTAACTAGATGCTCATGCAAAATACACTAAAAATGCAATGAAACAATATTATTTATTCTCTAAGGAACATTGGTTTAAGTCTAAAAGTGCTATAATAACTCTCATTTTATAGAGTTATCATAAAGTATAATGACAAATCACACTTCTTATAATGTCCTTAAGCATCTGGTTACGTCTTCCAACAATGCTACTCATACTTGGTGAACCTAGCATAGTGCACTGTGGGACAATGCTATTCTTCTAGGAACTTAGCAAATGGTTTTGAACGTTGTTCACCTGAACCATCATATCTACCATAGTATTCATAACAATAGTCAGATCTGATGCTTTTAATTCTTTTATCGAGTTAGTTCTCAACTTCAACCTTAAAACTTTTGAACATATCCAAGGATTGTGCCTTTTTCAAGGAGGAGGTATATATAGCCATATTGCAAAAAAAATCTATTAATGTCAAAAAATATTATTGACCATTCCAATCAACCATAGAGAATGGCCTAGAAATATCCTTATGTAAGAGTTCTAAAACGTTCAATGTCCTATTGGCCTCAAATCTCCTTTTATTAATTTGTTTTCCTTTGATACAGTTAACACAAATATCAAAATTTGTAAAATCTAAGCGATCAAAAATTTTGCTTAACATAAATCTCTCTATTCTCCATCTAGAGACATGATCCAATCTCTTGTGCTGTAATGCAGTCAAATTCCCATTGGTTAATCTTCTATTTAAACCTCGTATAATAAATTGTAGGGATTTATTTAATGAAGCAACTGTATCAAGCATATAAAGATTATCAAATTTCATCAAAAAAATAAAACAATAAATGTTTCCAAAAGATCTAAAAAAAATATTTTTTTAATAATAATCTAAATTTTTCAATTGCTTTAACTTCAATCTTCTTGTCATCGCCTACATAGATGCATCTTTTAGCATTATTAGGCTTTCAGCAATTCAAGCAACCTTGAGTAGATACCCTAATGTGAATTATTGCACCATAATCTATCTACTACGTTTGTCTTAGTACTAAAATTAAGTTAATCTCGAAACAAACCAAAACATACCCTTCAACTCCGTAAAAGAAACAACTAGTATCTTCTTAATCACTTAGTTTTTTGTTTTTTTTTCTTTTAAGGTGTTGTATATGTAGATTCCTTATCCTTGTTCCCTTTCTTGCCCTTATCCCTTGTGCTTAGAAGTAGATGCTAGGTAAGCACTTTTTGTTTTATCTTTATTCAGTTTGTCCTTTTCATGAACACAATGTGATATGAGTTCATTTAGATATCATGTCTCTTTCTGATGTTCATAATCACCTTAAACTTGTGAAACCATGTTAGTAAGGATATTAAAACCAAATGCATTAGCAAAGTCCTCAGAGAGTTCAAACCTAAGTGCTCTTTGCATGAAAACAAGATGACACATCTTTATGATGTATGCCCTGATATTGCCTTTACCTATACACCTAATTGAAATTAGTCTTATCAAGAATGTACCAATTTTAGTCTTTTTGTTCTTGACAAACCTTTATTCAATTCCTACAAGGAACTCCTTAGTCATAATTGCATTTTTAGACATTGAGCCCCTTAATGCTTATAGAATAACCTTCTTCATGATTATAATACATATGCGATTTGATCTCTTTCACCTTTCTATTGTCTTTTTATAATCAAGGCTACTCTCATCCATAAGAGGTGGAGGAGAATCAACCCCCAACGCAATATTAAGATCTATGACGGCGAGAACTATTAAGAGGTTATCTTGTCATTACTTGAAGTTAGAGCCATTTAGCATAGGAATAAAATTAAAGTTTGTAATAATATTAGCAGCAGACATAAATGAACAGAAAACAACAAACAAATAAAACAATCTCATATCCTAATACAAAAATAAATTCAAATATCAAGATATCAGACACTCCATTAATATTTCATCTTTAGACATAATATTAACTTATAAATGATATCTTGGTGTAGCAATCAAATACTGATATCAAGAATATATCAAACAATAAATCTTTCTTTGGACTGATTGATATTCACAGAAATTACATACATATAATTGTTTATATTCTGAAACAAATTAATTTTCACAAGAGAAATTACTTTGTTGACATGTTGCTTCAATTAATTTATCTTAATATGTATATAAATACAATAATATTTGAATTTAAAATTGCACAAAAAATTACCCTTTTAAAAAATTTAAAAATTGAGTGAAAGTCGGTCAACGATCAACCATCAGCAGTTGACTGATCTACCATTGACATGGTCAGGGCTAGACCGGTTTGGATTTGACTCGTGCATCCTAAACTAGCCTTAATTCAAAAACCCTAATTTTTTTCTTCATCTTCATGGTCAGCGCTTCAACAAATCTGCTATAACCTAGTAGTTGCGACTTTCTATAGCTACGCCTCTCCTTTTTTTTTTAAATGTTCTTGATGCGGCAGCCATGGCTGTCACTTTGAGTTGATCCGTCACAGCTAGATGGTGTGGCCCAAATGACAGTGGTGGTTATTGTTGTCGCTAGCTTAAAAAGTATAAGAATCGATTTTTCTTGTTTTATTAACTTGATGCGGATTGTAAGAGCTGATCTAAATCTTGTTTTATTAATTTTGTGTTCTTTGTCTCCTTGCCCTAGTTTTCTGATTGTAAGAGCTGATCTAATAACAAAGGAGTAAGAAATAAGATAAAAACCATAGGGAATAATTGGGTGATTTTTTAAAATATGAAGACTACTTCAATAATTCTCTTAAATTATAAGGACCAAATTAGCGTTTACCTGAAATTGTATGAGGTAAAAGCTAGGAGGTAATAAAAGTGAAAAAATAGAATTATATACCAGTGGAGGTGATTGTTGGAACGGTTCTTGAATTTCTTTCGATTCTTCTCGTATTTGATTCACGATTTGCTTAATTAATTTCTCCATTCTTTACTTCCTCTACCAATTCATCGATCTTCAGCCTCAAATCTGCTGTTTCCTACAGTGGATTAATTAAACGACTTCCATTAATTATAGAATACATATAGTCAATGGATTGAATTTTGTACTCACCTTGTTCTCAATTGAAGCTACAGTGCCTTCTGCCTCGTCACGACCATAAGAATTATAATGAATATTGAAGCGCAAGAATAATGAAGAAAGCTTCTGAGAACAAACGCGTTTGCTTTCCGTAGTTTGACTGGTCCCTTGCTAATGAAAATGGTCAGTTGGAGAGATCAAATAAATTTATTGTGAAGAATTTCACTATCCATTGTTTTTTTTACCCCAAAAGAAAGAGAAAATTGTCGACCCAAAACACCAGGTTGAATAGCCCCCGGGGGGGGGGGGGGGGGGGAAGGGGGTGAAGTTCGGATAAGGATAAGAATCTAACACATTAAAGCATTCGAATTATGAAAAATGAAATTATTTGTGCACCACTTTTGTTTCATCATATGTACATTTTATCACCTTAAAATTTTGACATATTTTTTTGTACCACCTTTACTTTTAAGTTTATATTAGTAAACCACTTTGACACTAAAAAATGACCATTTTAACCTAAGTGAATTAAAAGACTATTTCATTGTATAAAATTTTGAAAAATAAAAAATTATAACTACAAAATACCTCTGAATTTGATAAAATAAATAAATCTCAAATCCAATACGTTAATTGTTTTATAATTGTAATTGCATTTACAAATTATCATGTTAATTTTTTGTAAACTTTCTTATAGTTAATTTAATCACAAAAATTAAATGAGATTACAACTACAAAAAATTATATTTAGAAGTTGTAATTTTTATAATTATAATTTCATTTAAAAATTATTATCTTAGATTTTGAAATTTATTTTTTTACTGAATTTAGGGGTATTCTTGTAATTTTAATTTTTTATTTTTCAAAATTTTGAGGAATAGAATAGTCTTTTAATTCATTTAGGGATAAAATGGCTATTTTTTAGTGTTAAAGTAATTGATTGATGCAAGTTTAGAAACAAAAGTGGTATAAAGAACATGTCAAAATTTTGTGTTGGTTAAAAATACATATGACAAGACAAAGGTGGTGCATAGATAATTTCCCTAATGAAAATTAAGAAACATATATCATCTTGTGATGACACATAATGTACAATGACTTTAGTTGTCGATTCACAAGAGCAATGTTATTACTTGAAATTAGAAAAAGTATGTTACTACTCCTAAGGTTTGTGGAAATAGTCACAAAAATTCTTAAGTTTCCATTAAGAAATACCAAAATCTTCTTTTAACCATAATACTACTCACTCTAGTAAATTTACTCCACTGTTTTATAAAAATAGAAATAAAATACTAAAATAAATGTAATAATAATAAATACATTTTAAAATAATTTCAATATTAAAAAAACACTTTAACATTTTACAATCATCGGACAAGTTTTATTATATTAAAGTAAATTTTATTACAAATAGAAACTTTATAATAAAATAAATATTATAAGAATTTAAAATCATTTTTAATATTAAATAAAAAAGTCTTTATATTACTATACGTGAGATATATTTTATTGATTGACAAATCTATTTAGCAAATATTTATTTGGAGTATTTATAATAGATACAAATATATTATTGAAATAAATATAATAATATATTTTTTAAAATTATTTTAAATAGTTAAAGTATTTTAATATTATTAATCTACTAGAAATAAAGATGGCAATGGGGAGAGGATCAACATCCCCGTACCCATCCCCAATACTCTACTTATATCCCTATACCCTTTAAAATTGACTGAAGGGAGGGGATCGAGATTCCTGAGGGTATCCGATTACCAAATAACTAATTACTTTTATATTTTTTAACTTGATTTAATAATATTAAAGTAAAAGTATATAATCTAAAACAATTAAAATTATTCCACAAAACAAAGTCAACATCGTTAAAATTATTAGATAATCTATAAAATTAAGCAAAACTAGAGCTTTACAGTTGAACAAATTCATAAAAACAGTATATATCATCAAAAATATTATCTTTGTCAATGTTCAAGAGTTTACATAAGCTATTGTCTATATTATTTTTATGATATTACAATATTTTTCATTTACATCCACTTCTTAGAAGAAATAAAATTAAATTAAAAATTGAAATGGGAAAATGGGAGAGGATGGAGATTTTATCAAATCCCCATTTCGAGTAAGATATTTGGTAATAAATTGTTCTTATCCCATTCTCAAATAAGAAATTAGGTATAAAATTATCCATGTATCCTCTCTAAATGAAAAAAATCTCTTCGAACTTATCCTCGTGTGAATTTCTATCATTCTTAACTAGACAAACTAAATTATTTATATTATATTGGTTACATTTATTAAAATTTTAAATTTAATATTTTTAAATTACTAATTTAAAGGGTTTTATAGTTAAAAAAAAAGTTTGGTATCCCTTCCTGAAAACTTAAAGTCTCTACGACCATTTCGTCAAACTTTGATGGTGTAACTGTACTTTTTCCTTTAGAATTTTTAAATTCTTCTCATCAACGACTTTTTGTTAATTAAAAGCAAATAGTAGGCCATGTTTCCAACTTCAATAGTCAACAAACAACATCAACTATGTATTTGTCCGAGTTAATTTAATTTAATTGATAGCAAACACAAATTGTTGAATAAAAAGTGATTGATCACATCTATTGAAAATAATACCTATTTTATTGATGCAATCATGATATTCAGAGGGGGTGTTAAAGTCAAAATAGAGTCTGAAATATCGTATTGAAAACTTAGGGTTCTCTGCCACCATTTCTTCAAACCTTGAGAGTGTAACTATGCTTTTCCCTTTGAAATTTTTAAAAACTTTTCTCATCGACCACTTTTTGTTAAGGAAAATAAAATAATATGGCATGTTTTCAATACTCAACAAACAATACCAACTATGTATTTGTTTGAGTTAACTTAAGTTGTATAATCTGCTATATAAAGATAGTTCTATATGTGATGAATTTTTATAATAATTTTATTTTGAACAAATATAGCTGTAAATTAAAATATTTTAAAATGACTTTAGAGATTTGTCTAACTAACGTGATAAATGTATATTAGTTACATTTTTCTTTCTATATACTCCTCTTTGGAATTGTGGAGAAGGGAGTCAACAGGGCAACTATGAGCTGCCTGATTAATTTTTTGTCGCTTCAAGAAAGTTAACGATCACTTACTTTTAATCGATTTTGTAAGTGTTACTTGGGATGGTACAAGAGGTATCGGCTCAAATTTCCCATTCAACAGCATTATAGGCCAAAATCAAGGCAATTGTGTGTGTGTGTGTGTTTTGCCATTATGACATGCATATCTTACAAGGATCATTGCTGATTTAGTATCAAATAATAGTAGAAATCCTCAATTATAATTAATGAATATGTTCCTTTTACGTAACTTATAGTCTAGCATATGCTGGGCTGTTGAGCCTATCAATTGAGAAAGACTGTATTTTATCCTTTTTTTCCCCTATAATTCTCAAAAACTTTCACCATCATGCAATAGGAATATTAAAAATGATAAAATTTTTAAGCTAAAAGGATGACGGAATATTGTTTTAGATCAGCTTATGCACTAACGCGTCTCAGTCCTTCGAGTTGGTAAGGGGTTGCTGTTGAGTACTAGAAAGTGTGTATTTATAATGGAGAAAATCATCATTTTACACTCCAAGTCTCACTAACATCCCTATTTTTATGTCTTTAAGTCCCTTGTAATTTAGTTATGTATGTTTTATTTTAATTAAGTATTTTATGTATTTTAGGGGATATCATGGTCATTTCACAATAAACGAGAGATCAGATGGAAAAACGGACAGCACTTTTGAACTCGGGACGATCGAAAACCTTAGGAGGAGCATAAAAGAAAAAATGGTCATTCGTTCACATATACGGTCTTTATCGCTCACACATCTGATGCGGTTGATATATACTGATCTTGTCATACCGACAATCGCTCACGACGGACGCTTCATTCAGCATCTTGTATCTTTGGCGGGCACTTTGCGATGACGTGGCACTATACGATGACGTGGCGGCATTTGATTGGGCGAATGATGTGGCATTGACCGCTTATGTGGCATTGGTTATGATGATGGCGTTGATGGCGTGTCGTGATCCTATTGAACCAAAAATGTTGACGGTGGCGTGGCGGAAATATTAGTGGATCGAAAAAAGCGTGTATGCGGTACATGCATATACACAGAATAACAGCCCCGATGATGTGTTCCATCCAATAGGAACTTGCCACGTGGCGCAATCCTGAGCGTCCAAATTGTTTTAATCAGATGGCCATGATTTACTCGGTTTATCTATAAAAAGGGGCTCCCCCAATTTGATACCCTGAATCCATTTTTGGACTCCATTTTCTCTAATTCCATCTCCATCTTGTATTTTCTACGTATTTTAATAAAATTCCCATTTTACCCCTAGTTCAAATATGAGTGGCTAATTTCCTTTCAAGCTTGGGTTGAAGGTGAAGTCTCAACATGCTCCATGGGCTTAATTTGGTAAATTTACTTTTCCTTCCCCTTTAATTTATGTGGTTGTTTTGACTTTTCGTAGACAGATAGTAATAATCTTGTCTGGATATCGGCTGGAATAACCGCCTCCCTAGGCAAGGTTATTACTATTTGGCACGGGAAGCCCTTAGCACCATATCTATTAAAAGTGTGGTTCATGATGAGTGGAAGTTCCCCCTTCATGATTTAATTGGTACTAATAATGAATATTAAGCCGATGGTACATGTTGAGACAGATCCGGAGATCCAAGCATTTCATTTTAATAGTTTATTCCTACCACTTTAATTTAAATTAATTGATAGCCTACATCATTTTCATTATGAATCCAACCACCAACTCAGAAAATTAATTCTACACATAATTAAAATCCACCTTCTCGTGGGATCGACACTCGTCACCATTAATCTATTCTACAATAGATTCGTGCACTTGCGAGTTCAATAAAATTTGCACAACAAGTTTTTGGCGCCGTTGCCGGGGAGCACTTGAGTTATTTTCATAGGAAAATTGTAACAGCGTAATAAGACAGAGCCTCTTAAAAAATCTCAGACAACTTCAACGTATACGATCTCATCTGAGAAGCCAGATACGATTTTACAAAACACATCGTATTTGGAAGCTACAACCTCCAGAGTTGGTATCCCTGGTTGAAGATCTAGAAAGACAACTCAGAGGAATAGAAGATGGGATATATAACTTCCAATTAGAGCTTGAGGTTAACTCAATAAGAGGACGAATAATGCCCTCCTTACGATCTATAAAGCTCGGTCCGAACGCATGCGATTGCTTATGAAATATAACATCCCTGTTGACATCCGTTGGTTAATCGAGGCTAAAGTACGTTTAGCAGGTGAGTTACCTCCTAAATTTATTGCATACATGCCTGGTTGTGGTAAAGGAAATTACTCGAGAAAACGAAGAGCTGAAAAACTTCATGTTAATTGTCATAAGTGTGCCAAGATGAAATGCGATAAAAATCCTTGTTCTTTCGGAATGATGTCTGATAACAGGGAAGATAAGATTCAATTCATTAGGGATGGCTTGAATAAAGAGTCATTGGATGATATCCTTTTGTCTCTTGAAACGCATCCCAGTGGATACGTACAAAGAGCAATTCTCCAGTTATGGCCATTATTTCAGAAAGAATGTGTCCGATATAGTCTTGGGAATCTGACTATAAACGACCCTGTTTGCCAGTTTATAAGAAAACTGGATGGGAAGCCTATCCTCGACCCATAGAGGGCGTTCAAGCCGTTTACGGGCGTAAAACCAGAGGAAGATGTGAGCCACAATCACAACTACCTGTAAATATCCTTTTACTGTTGTTTTATTTTACTGTTGTTTTATCTCACTGTTGTTTTATCAATTGCATTATTGTCTTTAATAATTGAGTGCTTTTTCTTTTACTATTTTCTTTTTGACTCTCGAGCCATGTGCTTTACGCGTTAATTGACATAGACATGCTACCTCCTATACAGCTGTAAGTCATTGTCACCAAGATCCTTGAAATATGATCATTTTCTTTTAGACTCACAAATTGTTTTTGAGAAGCATCCCAATGGCAGCTACTCCCAATAAACAATTCAAGAACATTTGTGTGCTCTCTGGATTTAACTATGGCAAACATAAAGAGTTCGTTGAGGCGACCATCGATCTTGGTCAACGCATGCAGAAAAGAAATTTGCATCCGGTTTATGGAGGAGGTGACCGAGGGTTATCAAAACTAGTCTCGGAAAGTCGTTTATCTCGAGAGGAGCCAAGTGTTAGGCATCATCCCAAGCCTCAAACCGTTGGCCTCGTATGTCGACTCACCAACCTGGAGAAGAGTTAGTTGTCTCGGGTATGCAAGAAAGAATAAGCTCGAAATGCTAAATCATGCTGATGCTTTTATTTTCCTACCAGGAGATCTTGCAACTCTAGAGGCACTAATCACATTAGCATCTTGGGCCCATCTGAACATTCATCAGAAACCCATCGGTTTGTTAAATGTCAATAACTTTTATGATGGCTTCATCGCATTTTTTAACCATGCAATAAAAAACCATTTCATCCCTTTCACAGCGAAAAAAATCTTTATTTGTGCTCATACTGCTAACGAGTTAATTGATGCATTGCAAGCTTATGACACTGCAGCCAGATCCCAAGACCCTCGTGTTGGAATGGCCAACTAATGATGGTAACAGTAGCCGTAGTAAGAAGTGCAAATTAGATTTAACTCTCCGCTTGTAAATATTTTCTTCTGTGATCCAGCACTCAGGTGATGTCTTCTAAACCCTATTTTCTTTCAACATTGAGGACAATGTTTCGTTCAGGTTGGGGGGAGGGAATAGTTGACAATTGTGGAATATCTTAATCTTGGTGTAATTTTTACTATTTTTTATTTTTAGAAACTAACTGTGGTTAAATTTTTTGAGTCGAAGATGGCTGAATATGGAGTGCAGTGACTCTAGAAACGCATCTTCTTATTAAAAAAAAAAAAAAAAAAAAAAAGCATTTTGTGTGATCTTTTCATAATTAGATGACATGATAACTTTCAAATTTTAGTATTTGTATTATCTTTGGTCTTTAGTTATGTTACACCATGTTTATTACTCTACATGTTGATGTTGGAGACAAATTTAAGTTGCTTGAAAGAATGCACATGTCATAATAATTTCCAAGTGAGTTTTTGAGCCTGTTATTTTTCTTGGAGAGTAACCCTTTTTGCCCATTCTTCATTCAGCTTAGTAGTTTATTGCTTTATACATTAAAAAAAAAAAAAAAAAAAAAAAAAAAGTGTGTGTTGCCACATCTGCAGATCTATCTAACTAGTAGATATGGAAGATTATTTAGAACCCTAAAATATGACAGAAAGGCCATCTTTGGTCCGTTTGAGCCTTTCTAGCCAACCCTATTAATATGTATCCATAGTTAACCCCTTTGAGCCTTAAAAAAAAAAAATAATAATAATAAAATAAAAATAAAGACTTTTTCTTTGGCAACCTATTATCTTTGTCTCTACTCCATGTGGAGTATAACCTTATTTTTTGTTTTTCTCACCACCCATTTATGTTTGAAAATAGAGATAATTTTGCATTAAAAAAAAAAAAAAGGTGCTAAAAAAAAAAAAGAGAAAAAGAAACAAAAGAAAAAAAATGTTTACAAATAAAAAAAAAAAAAAATCAAGTGAAAAGCACCTTACAATCTCCAAAGTTCTCTATTTTTCAAACATATATTTTGTTTTTCCTATTATCCTTTCTTTGTTAGCCACGTCCCTAGCCTACGTTACGTCCTAATAAAAGTCCTTCTTGATTTTAGGGAACTATAGTCTGAAATAGAAACTAGTAATATGGGTTGAAAAGATGTGGTAATGCATGTTAAAAAAAAAAAAAAAAAAAAAAAAAAAAAAAGATGTTGACGGTTTTGGTTTGTTTAGAAATTTTAAATTAAAATCGTACTATTTCTAAGCTGAGGGCATATTTCTATCACCTTAGTGAGAGTGTGTGATATTACTTCTTTATTATTTTCACTCAAATTACCATTCACTGGAGTGATTATTTTTGGGTTTAATTTCTTTGTGAGCGTATTACTACTACCAGTGAGATTTTGGGGTTTGCATGTCATTCCTAAAAGTAACTAGATTACTGAAGTTGTAACAAAGTTTTCTAAACTGATTCATGTGGAGAGTTGATGTGGGAATGATATTTCTTTAGACTATAGATAATGCTTATACTTTTATTTGATTGTTATCATTAGTCTGATTGAATAAATACCACAGTATAAAAAAAAAAAAAATTGTTTCGATTTTGTTTTTGCTCAAATTGCTAGGGACTAGCAACAAGTTTGGTTGGGGTGTGTTGAGTACTAGAAAGTGTGTATTTATAATGGAGAAAATCATCATTTTACACTCCAAGTCTCACTAACATCCCTATTTTTATGTCTTTAAGTCCCTTGTAATTTAATTATGTATGTTTTATTTTAATTAAGTATTTTATGTATTTTAGGGGATATCATGGTCATTTCACAATAAACGAGAGATCAGATGGAAAAAACGGACAGCACTTTTGAACTCGGGGACGATCGAAAACCTTAGGAGGAGCGTAAAAAGAAAAATGGTGCTGTTCATTCACATATACGGTCTTCGCTTCACACATACTGATGCGGTTGATATATACGATCTTGTACGACGACCTTTCGCTCACGGCACTTTGTTCACATCTTGTATCTTTGGCGTGGCACACGCATGCGATGACGTGGCACTATCGATGGCGTGGCGGCATTTGATTGGGCGAATGATGTGGCATTGACCGCATATGGCATTGATGATGATGTGGCGTTGATCCGATGGCGTGTCATGATCCTATTGAACCAAAAATGTTGACCGGTGACGTGGCGAGAATATTAGTGGATCGAAAAAAGCGTGTGTACGGTACATGCATATACACAGAATAACAGCCCGATGATGTGTTCCATCCAATAGGAACTTGCCACGTGGCGCAATCCCAGCGTCAAATTGTTTTAATCCGATGGCCATGATTTACTCAGTTCATCTATAAAAAGGGGGCTCCCCCCCCCTAATTTGATACCCCTGAATCCATTTTTGGACTCCATTTTCTCTAATTCCATCTCCATCTTGTATTTTCTACGTATTTTAATAAAATTCCCATTTTACCCCTAGTTCAAATATGAGTGGCTAATTTCCTTTCAAGCTTGGGTTGAAGGTGAAGTCTCAACATGCTCCATGGGCTTAATTTGGTAAATTTACTTTTCCTTCCCCTTTAATTTATGTGGTTGTTTTGACTTTTCGTGAGACGGATAGTAATAATCTTGTCGGATATCGAACTGGAATAACCGCCTCCCTAGGCAAGGTTATTACTATTTGGCACGGGAAGCCCTTAGCACCATATCTATTAAAAGTGTGGTTCATGATGAGTGGAAGTTCCCCCTTCATGATTTAATTGGTACTAATAATGAATATTAAGCCGATGGTACATGTTGAGACAGATCCGGAGATCCAAGCATTTCATTTTAATAGTTTATTCCTACCACTTTAATTTAAATTAATTGATAGCCTACATCATTTTCATTATGAATCCAACCACCAACTCAGAAAATTAATTCTACACATAATTAAAATCCACCTTCTCGTGGGATCGACACTCGTCACCATTAATCTATTCTACAATAGATTCGTGCACTTGCGAGTTCAATAAAATTTGCACAACAGTTGCCATGCCAATTCTAAGAAAATTTTAAATTCCATTACAAAACCTTCATAGCTAGGTACATCATCAAGAATGTTTTAAAATATAAATTGTTTGACCATTGTACTTCTGATTAGGTATATGAATTGTTTGATCATAAAAAATTAAAAATTACTTATTTAGCTCATTTTCGATCCCTTCAAACATTTGACAAATTTCTCTATGCCAACTATGAACCAGCCTGTTGGATTTTTAATCTAGTATTGTTGGATCATTAATACATTGGCTTTATTTATAAATAATTATGTGTTGTAAACTGTCATATAAGGTTACATCCAATTAAAAGTGATTTATTAAGATTTTTGGTATTATGGGCTTTAATGTATTTAATAAGTTGCAGGCCTTGGATGTGTAGAGACCCAATGATATTCTAATCCTATGATTGATAGAATTAGGAATACCTAAAGACAATAAGAAACAATTATTTATATAAGTGGTCGTGGTCCCCAGGTCATATATATCTTTTCATTTTTTCTGACATCCCATCATTAGAAAGAGAGAGCTTAGAGAAACTTAAAGGATTTTATAGGAGAACTTGTAGATCTAGAAAGCCAACCACACAATTCTAGAGAACAATTAAGCATTATAAATTCAGGTATGCTTTTACATATTTTATTATTGATTCTTGGTGATACAACATGAATATTCCTAGGTTATAAGTGATATTTTTACCAAAAGTTTTCTTATCCCAATAAGTGGTATTAAAGCCTCTTCTTGTTGAATTATTGAGAATTGAGAATCAAATGTATTTTGATTACTGATTAAATTTTTGAGTTTTCTCAAATCTGGTATCATTAAATTTGAGAAAAATTATGGCTATTTTTTTGTCGATTAATTTTTTAAAAAAATTTGGTTTAAGTTTTAAACCTGGAGGCAACCCAACCATCGCCGCCAATCAAGGAAAGTCGTGGCCATTTGAGTGTGCCGTGGCTGATCTAGTTAAAACAGCGACCCATCAAGAAACCATTAAAAAAAAAAGATGGTGGTCATTTTTTTTCTGGTCAAGAATGGTGCAGCCATCAGGCCGCATGATCAAGCAACTCGCGGCCACCAAGCTGCCGCATCTTAGGTGAGAGTGGCTGCCATGGCCCCACCTAAGCTAGGAGTAGGAGAAAAGAGAGTTAGGGTTTTCATGGTTTATATCGTGTAGGTCCTTGAGGTATTACTAAATTCTTTTTGGGAAAAATAGTTCAGAAAGTTTTCATTTAAGTCTTACATTTATTTAGGCCTACTGAAATTTGGTTTTGGGCCTAACAGGTTTGGCTTGATAAATTAAAATTGAAGTTAAGTTTAGCCCATTAAAAAAATAATTAAAGGTTGGTTTGATATGTGGGCTGGTTCAGGATCCGATTCGGGTCAACCGAACCAGTCCAGCCCTGAACTAGTTAATGCTTAACCGATCAATGGTCAACATTGACTGTTGCCCAGACTTTGAACTGAAATTTTTTATTTTTTTGTTAATTTTTAGTGTAATTTTAATTCAAAAATAGGTATATTATATATATTTTGAGATAAATTAATAGAAGCAACATATTTTGACATCTATGTTAATTGTATCAAGGGGAAATAAACCAATAAAAGGAGATTTGAAGCCAATAGGACTTTAGACGTCTTAGAACTCATATGTACAAACATTTATGGGTCATTCCCTGCACTTGCTTGGAATAGTCAACAATATTTTATGATATTCATAGAAGATTTTTCTAGATATGGCTACATATATCTCCTTCATGAAAAGGCACAGTCCTTGAACATGTTCAAAAATTTTAAGACTGAAGTTTAGAACCAGCTTGGCAAAAGAATTAAAAGAGTAAGATCTCACCATGGTGGTGAATATTATAGAAGATATGATGGTTTATGTGAACAATGTTCAGGTCCACTTGCTAAATTTCTAGAGGAATGCAGTATCGTCCTACAGTACACTATGTTAGGTTCGCCCACTATGAATGATGTTGTTGAAAGACGAAATAGAATGCTTGAGGACATGGTGAGATCATTGGGTATACTGACTTCGATTTTACTGGATGCCAAGATAGTATGAAATTCACTTTGGGTTACATCTATCTACTAACTGGGGGTATTAGAAGAATGCAAAATAGTCTATTATAGCCTCTTCTATGATGGCAGCAGAGTTCATAACATGTTACGAGACATCCAATCATAGATTATGGCTATAGAATTTGGTTACGGAACTACATATAGTATATGGTGTTGATAGACCACTCTAGTTATTTTGTAACAATAAATTAGCAATGTTGTATTTCAACAACAATAAGAGCTCAATGAAGTTGAAGTATATAAACATCAAATTCCTAGTTGTTAAAGAAAGAATTCAAAGTGGACAGTTGTTTATAGAGCAAATTGGCACAAACTCCATGATTGCGAATTTGCTTACTAAGGGATTGACACCCAAGATGTTTTATGAGCACACTGCTCGTATAGGTGTCACGTTATTTAAAGATATTCAGCTTTAGTGGGAGTTTATAATTTTATATGCTCTTATGGTATAAACATTTTTAGTTATTTCAATTTACGAATATTTCAGGTTATTTTCTACAGAAATAAAGTTTTGGTTTATTCACCCTCTGATTTTATTATCGTTTGATCTCAATAAGGTTTAAGGTAGACTAGTTGTAAATAGACATGTTAAGATCACATTGTATGAAATTTCCATGCTATACCTCCACATTATGATTCATATCATTCAATTGTGTTGGCATAGTGACCATTAAGGGTCAAGTTACGATAGTGGTAACGAAAGCCGCTTTGATCCTATGTCGGTATGATTGATGAACCAGATTGGTTATAGATACATTTCAGTAATGATAATAAGGTTGAGCTCATTCAGTTATTTTTGCAAAACATAATTATAAGGTTACACATATAGCCCAAGTGGGAGATAGTTGGATTTTTAATTTAGCATTGTTGGATCCTTAATCCAATTTTAGGTTTATAGCTGAATAATTATGTGTTGTTGACTGTCATATAAGGTTAAGCCCAATTAAAAGTAATCTATTAAGGTTTTTGGTATTATGCGCCTTAATGTATCTAATAGGGTATGTGCTTTTAATATGTAAAAACCCCATGATATTTTAATTTTATGATTGACAGAATTAAGAATACCTAATAACAATAAAAAATAATTGTCTATATAAGTGGTCATAGTCCCGAGGTTACACGTATCTTTCCATTCTTTTTGACATTCCATCATCAGAGAGAGATAGTGTAGAGAAACTTAGAGGATTTTCTAGAAGAACGTGTAGATCTAGAAGGCCAATCACACAATTCTAAAGAACAATTAAGCATTATGAATTCAGGTATGCTTCTGCATATTTTATTATTAATTCTCAGTAATACAACATGAATATTCCAAGGTTATAGGTGATAATTCTTGCCAAAAAGTTTTCTTGCCATAACAAAACCCTCTATACTAGAGC
This sequence comes from Luvunga scandens, assembly GCA_030449905.1. Classification (NCBI taxonomy): domain Eukaryota; kingdom Viridiplantae; phylum Streptophyta; class Magnoliopsida; order Sapindales; family Rutaceae; genus Luvunga; species Luvunga scandens. Next base: position 2,156,873 of record JASUUG010001110.1, on the reverse strand, counting down.
ACATTATAGAATATGCTGCTCAAAATACTAATTAACAGCATCCTCAGCTTATTACTCCACAGCTTGCCTTTTCAGCTTGACCTAATTCATTTCTCCTTAAAGAAAAAGAATTCTTCATCTTACAATGGAAAAGAAAATGTAACAATTAAATTCCTAAAACAGATTAAATTAAAACTTCAAAATATATTTTCCTTGGAATTAATTCCTTAGACTTTTCAGTCGTATTACTGATTCTATCTGTCCTCAATGCTAATATGCACATTATCTTCAATATTCATATGTTATTTTTCCACTTATTGTTGCTATTTTTGTTAAGCAACTCTCCTCGTTGTTTCAATAAATTGGGCCTCAAATGTTGAGGTTCATTATAAAGAAAAATTACATGTACAAATTTCTTTGGGAATTCTAGACCTGCACTCTTCATATTACTAATCAATAGATGATAGCTATTCGTTCGTCCAAATACTTATATTATTAACGTACCATCTTAATGCTTAGAAATCCACATACTAATGAATTTAAGATTCTCTAACACATAAAAATTGTCTAATTACAAGGCGGGGTCTAAAGTATTACGGTTTTTAGCGGAATTTTATTATAGACCATTTTAAATTCAACAATTTTAACACTTAAAAAAAAAAGCAAAAGAGCTAAAAATCAATCAATCTTTAATTATATATTATTTCAGTAATAATCAACAAGATTCTAAGAAATTAAAAAAAAAAAGCTACTGAAGAAGATATCTTTTTTACTTACTTTAAAATCATTATTTCAAGGAAATATTTTTTTTTCAAAAGTTAGCCAATAAATGTTACAAACTAATAATTTTCTTCATAAAGAAGAGCACAAGAAATTTTTTTAATGTTAAAATAATTAAGATTTAAAAAAAAGGCTTGAAAGATAAAGAATTTAACTTTTTTTCTTGAAAAAACTAATACTGAATGAACTATAGCTATATAATATTATTAACTATAACTTTTTAACATTATGGTTACTAAATTTATATAGAATTTGTATTAAAAAATTAATTTTAGGATAATTATTTATTAGAGATGTGCAAACAATGAGTTTCTTTTATTATACGTAACTTAAAAAATATATTAATTCTAAATATTATTAGAGAAATATCAGAAAAAAAATGATCTTCTAAAATACCAGATTCTAAGCAATTGCACTCACGCTTAAACTGTGAGTGAATCTCATATTTGAAACGCATCGTTGTTGGGGCAGTGAAAGTTATCCAAAATATTTTGGTGTGCCTTGTTATTCGTGTTCCATACTTCCAATTTTTGTGAAAGTTATACAGATAAATGTTGCACTTTGTCATTCGTCATCCCAGCTTACTTTTGGTGGTCAAAGTTTAAGGCAATAAGCCAAACTAATTTTCATGATGAAGATGGGCCCTAAGATTGTTGGGAACTGAGTGATGGAACAACTTCAATAAAATGTAAAGCCCAGCAAGCCGAACAAACATCAACCCAAAACGATCTTATTGTTAAAAAATTTAGAGAAGTTTGGAATCGAAGGCCGAAGTGAATTCTCGCACTCAAGTTACGCAAAATGCATGTGATTTCACCTCAGGTGTGGAGTTGGGCTTCGAAACAGTTCACTACCCATCTTAACCGAGTCTGTGGTGAGATGGATCGTGTTCATGTCCATTCAGAAAGTAAGTCACCGACGAAATCCTTAATTTTTTGAGTAGTGCTGTTATCACCATCCCATTAATATTATAAAATAAATTTGATAGTCGTTCAGGCTTTTCCAAGCCCAGACCCGTTAAAAAACATGTCTAAGTTTCGATAGGTTAAACCTGGATCGGGCCTATTTTCGGCTTGAAATAGATGGAAATTGATGGACAAAAGATAATTAAGTAAAAACTTTAGATGGAAATTGCTGGACAAAAGATAATTAAGTAAAAACTTTCAATGACAGTAAGTTTAAATAATAGTATTACATAACAAAGTAACTCTATGTTCAATTGTTTTGAAACCAAAAGCAAACAATGGAATAAGCATCTTCACGAGATAGAGGGGTTGGTGAGGTGGACAAAATCAGTATCAGTGGTGATCTAGCAGCGGATCGTGCGGATCGTGTGTATGTGTGAGCACGTAGGGATGGCAAAATTTGGGTCTGGGTCCAAGTTTGGCCTTTCCGAATCCAGACCCCGATACCAAAATATTATACCAGGTCTAGATTTAAACTCAATTATTGATTGTGGGTTTAGTACAAGTTCAACTCGAAAAAGTTTGGGTTTTTGGATTGCAATTTTTAAACCCGGATCACTTAATCAACTAAAAAACTAAAGAAACCAAATAAAAATACAAATACAAATCCCAATTCTAAAAAGATCAAATATAAATACAAATTCTAATTTCAATGATTCAAAGCAATAAAACATTCACAAATACAAATCAATAACTTTCACAAATACAAATCCATAACATAGATCTACAATTCAAACTCATGATTCACGGATTCAATATTTACAAACTTTAAGGGTCCACATCCAATGAACCAATGAATGGAGGCTAATGATGATGAGACGAACACAACGTCACAGCCATGATTGTAATCGCGATGGAGGACAAATGGTGACCAAAACCCATGAAATAGATAGACAAGCAGCGGTCAGTGATGATGATGAACATGAAACACAGCGAAGGCGGCGAAGCAATGATGAGTGATGACAATGATTTGATGAAAAGAAGAGTTGAAGAGAGAGGAGAAGAATACTTTGCTTTGGCTAGGGCAGCTTTGAAAGTGTGAAGATTAGATGAAAGAGAAAGAGTTGAAAAGAGAGGAAAAGAATGGCTTTGGTTTGGTGGCTGCAACAGCTATAAAGGTGTGGATTAGGGCATAGCTCCTTTTGCTTTCCTATTTAGATTATAAAAATAATTAAGAAAATAATATTAAGATAAAGATATCCAGGTCTAGGTTTTGGATTTTTGGATTTGCTCAAACTCGAACCCAGACTTGCATACATGCGGGTTGATAAAATTAAATTTGGATACTGAATTTATTTTATTCTGGTGCAGGTTGAACCCAGTCCAAATTATTTGGGTTTGTCCGAGTCTAGGTTAAATTGTCATCCCTATGAGTGTGAAAGTGTGTGTGTTTGAGTTTACTATTATAACTTTAAGATTTTTGAGTCATCATTGATTTAGAGATTTAAGATTCATTTTTTATTTTTTATTTTTCTATTAAAATTTTAATTTACAAATTTAAATTCAGTTATTTAATAAATATAGGGTTGGAACTGTCTTAAGTTTTGTTCTTCTTAAGTCCTTATCCAGAATCTCACATGGACGGCTGGGTTGATCCGTGTTTTTTTACCATTCCTAATTTAAGAGTGTATTGTACCGAAACAATGATTTGGCATTTAAAATTTTAATCACCAAGAAAACTGTGTTTTTTGATTTTTTTTGGAGGGAGAGAAATGATATTTAGAAGAAGGATAATTTAATTTTTGAATTAAAAAGTAAGTGTTAATAGTAATAATTTTTTGAAATTAGATAATGGGCTATACGGAAGGTGGGATTTTAAGAGGATATCAGAGTGAGGGTAGCACCACTCTAGAATTGCACTAAGCACCTACTGTTGTGCTACTCATAGGTCTTGTTTTCATGTCTGGTACTAAAATTTGGTGTCTCGAAGGCTGACATAAAAGTAGTCGGGTGATACACTTCTCAATTCTCGTGTGTTTTTGTGACGTTTCTTGAAATCTTAGCATTTACTTAAATTTTGGTGAAAATTTAGGCGGTTACGTGATATTTAAAAAAAAATAGAGTTTTGCATGTAAGGAACCAGTTTACATGTAATGCCGGTTATCATAAAAATAATTAAGTAATAAATCTGTTAAATAACAGGTCGACAACGATTTTTAGGTGTTTAATTTAAAAGATTAGTATTTTGGACGTAATAATTTTGTTTTATTTATAAATCTAAGTTCCTTTAACTAATTAAAGAGGCATACCACTATAATACTATATATATATATATGAAAACTTTCCAATCGGAAATGTTGGTTACAACATTAATCAAGGCCCCAAGAGCTGCTTAACCTTTTCACAATTTATGTAATTGCCTTGGACCTCTCTTAAAATTATGGTTGACGTAGGACATTATTTTAGAGTTCTAGGATTTTTATTATTTTATGATTTTTTATTTTAATTAGAGTGAATTATTGTATGTATCTTAATGTTTTATTTCTATTATAATTATGATTTACTTTTTCTTTTAAAGTCAACTTAGAGAAATAGGTTTACTCCATTATAAATAGAGAGGTCTTATCATTATTTTCATAATTTCAATTTCAATTATTTAATAAAACCTCCTTTTATAATTCTGTTTTGGATTCTCTATCAAAATCTCTCTTATGCAGTTGTTTGGATTAAAGCCTCATCTAATCTCTCTTTACACGTTGTTAAAAATTTTATTGATTTCTTTGAATTATAACGAGATCTAATCACGCTTTGATTATAGCATTTCATCCATATCAAATAATCAAAAAGCAAATAAAAAGGAACACATCATCAAATTTTGTAAAGAAAATGCATTTATAGAGAGTGAAGATGTGGATCATTGCAGGGCACTATTTTGCTATCCTATAGAGAATATAGGGGATTTCAAGATCACTTGTTGTTGTCATTAAAGACTTAAGGAATTAAAAAGTGTAACTCACCAGTTTGGGTACTTTGGGTACCCCACATGATTAACCACATATTTCAAACATAAAAGTATTAAAGAAAACAAACAAAATAAGCAAAAGCAGGTAGACTGTTACCACTTTACTAGTAGTCAACTTTTCTCTATAAAGAGTATTGTGATGGGGTGGTGAGGTACCTCAGGCACCCGAAGCAGATGTTGATGAGTGAAGTTGATTCCCATGCTAGTATGAGCACTTGGGATTGGCGACCTGCTGTAACATTTAATGGCGTTTTTTGATCCACCAGCCAGAGTAGGGCCATTTGCTATCATTCGGACATAAACCCCTTTTTGGAGCCCTGGGGTACCTCATTTGCCGTCTGGATCTCCATGGTGAATGGTGAATTATACGTTACTGGTGTTGGAGCACTAGTGACATTTTGCTTTTCGTAGAAAAGCCTCACTTGAGTTTCAAGGTACTTCATTTTTTCCACGAACTTGCGGGGTACCCCGGGTACACACGAGGAACCCGTTGTTGTTTGGAAGGCTCTTTTGGGATTCAACTTATGAAAGAGGTCTTCTTGAGCCTTTTGTTTGCGCTTGGTACCTCGGCTACTACAAGAGTGGCAGGAGGCGGTGGATCGTTCTTCTCTAGAAGTGCCGGCTTGGAATTTCGAACGAGTGCCCAACGGCCCATATTTCGGTCTACTCCCCTCAGGAATGTTAGATCGTCGGATGATATGTTTTTCACCACATGAAGGTAGGGTATCTCGAATAACCTGAAGTGTGACTTGCTCGGGTACCCGAGATCCCACTGATATAAGGATCGCGTGGGCTAAATCCTCGAAGTGTTTGTTAGTGACAGGCTCTTTGTCGAGGTGAATTCCTGCTGATTGTTTAACATATTTCCCTTTGTCAAGTCGTAGTGCCCTCATTGATGAATCACCTCTTTCATCACTATGATCCTCTGGCCTGCGATGATTCATCATTGTGCTGTCAGGGGGTACGTCGGGTGCCATGGTAGTGAGAGCTCACGCTCCGACAAGCTTAGCACCGTGGGGAGGCTTTTTATGCTCTCCCCACAGACGGCGCCAATTGTTTTAGCGAATTTCAGGTGTGTGGGTGAAAGCCACGAAACCAACTAAGAACAATAAATATTTTTTTAAGTTTGAGAGGAAATGGTGCTTAGCTTGTTTGGAAGGAGTGTGGGGGTGATTTTTTGGGTTTGCAAGGACTGGAGGGAGAGTGAGAGGAAGGATCAAAGTGATGGGCTGAGGTCTGACTTTATCAAGCTTCGCCGAGCTGCCTTAAACCTGCAAAACAACAAGAAAAGAGTCAGAGGTAGAGCCGAGGATGGCCGGAAACCACACTCTGATGCTCAAGTTAGAGTTGGGGTACTTCAGGTTAGAGAGCTTGCAAGCTTTCTGTAATAATGGCTGGAGGTGGAAGAAAACCTCAGCCTATTCGTGAATGTGTGTGTTTTTTCTGTTATGAATGAATAATAATAAAAAAACCTGAGCATTATATATAGGGTACCCGACTACCATACCACATGGCGTCATTTTATTAGCGTTCTTTGCTGTCATTTCAGGAATATTCTTATTCCCCATGTTGTGTAAATTTTACTGAACTCGCAAACGCACGAATCTATTGTAAAATAGATTAACGGTGACGAGTGTCGATCGCACGAGGAAGTGAATTTTAATTATATGTGGAATTAATTTTCTGAGTTGGTGGTTGGATTTATAATGAAAGTAACGTAGGCTATCTTATAATTCAAATTAGAGTGGGGAGAATAAACTATTAAAATGAATTGCTTAGATCTCTGGATCTGTACTTAACATGCATCATCGGCTTAACATTCATTATTAGTACCAATTATATCATGAAGGGGGATTTTTCACTCCTCATGAACCTCACTCTAATAGATATGGTGCTAAGTGCTTCCTGTGCCAAATAGTAATAACCTTGCCCAGGGAGACGGCAATACCAGCCGATATCTAGATAAGATTATTACTATCTGTCTACGAAAAGTCAAAACATCCACATAAATTGGAGGGGAAGAAAAAGTAAATTTACCAAATTAAGCCCATGGAGCATGTTGAGACTTTACCTTCAACCCAAGCTTGAAAGAAAATTAGCTATTCATAATTGAACTAGGGGTAAAATGAGAATTTTATTAAAATACGTAGAAAATACAAGATGGAGATGGAATTATAGAAAATGGAGCTCAAAATGGATTCAGGATTGTCAAATTAGGCGGGGGAGCCCCTTTTTTATAGACATAATGAGTAAATCATGGTCATCAGATTAAAATAATTTGGACACTTAGGATTGCATCACATGGCAAGTTCTTATTGAATGGAACACATCATCAAGGCTGTCATTCCATGTATATGCATGTACTGCACACATGTTTATTCGATCCACTAACATACTGTCACGTTGCCGGTCAACGCCATATCAGCATTTTAGTCCAATAGGATCGTGACACGTCATCAGTCAACACCACATAAGCGGTCAATGCCACATAAGCGGTCAATGCCACATCATTCATCCAATCAAATGCCACCATGTCATCGTACAGTGCCACGTCATCGTATAGTACAAGTGAACAGTACCTTGTACAGTACCGTATATGTGAACAGTACCGTATATGTAAACAGTACCATTTATCTTTTAAGGCTCCTCCTAAGGTTTTCGACTGTCCTGAGTTCAAAATTACTGTTCGTTTTTCTATCTGATCTCTCGTTCATTGTGAAATGACCATGATGTCCCCTAGAATACATAAAATACTTAATTAAAATAAAACATACATAATTAAATCACAAGGGACTTAAAGATATGAAAGTAGGGATATTAATGAGATTTTGAGTGTAAAATAATAATTTTTTTCAATATAAATACAAACTTTCTGGCACTCAATACCCTATATATGTGGTGGCGTTGGCGCTTTAAAAATATGCTTGGAGAGCAAGTTTAAAGGGCATATCCGTGTCTATCACAGTGGGGTGGTCCCGCATATCTCTACTATAGCTGCTTGAAATTTGTGGGCATGGCAGGAGAAGGCAAGTGGTCCTCATTGTCCTAGCAGCAACTTTTGGCTTATTTGCTGGTGTGACAGGCTGCTATCCCCCTTTTTTGCAGCACAACATTTTTCCGTTGATTCTTTATTTTTTGACTAAAAATCAGCCGATCTTTTTGAGATTTTGTATCCCTTTAATCTCTTGTCCCATTTGTGGATATTTTATGATATTTTTTACCCTGACGTGGTGTACCTCAGGTACCCTTAAAAACACCTAAGGTACCCTAGGTACCATACAGAGCATTAAGGATACCCCATGTACCACACGAAGCATTAGGGATACTCCAGTTACCACACAGAGCATTAAGAATACCCTAGTTACCACACGGAGCATTAAGAATATCCCAGGTACCACATGGAGCATTAAGGATACCTCAGGTACCTCATGGAGTATTAAGGATATACCCGGTACCACACAGAGCATTAAGGATACACCAAGTACCACAAGGAGTATAAAGGATACCCCAAGTACCACACAGAGCATTAAGGATACCCCAGGTACCACACAGAGCATTAAGGATACCCAGGTACTACACGGAGTATAAAGGATACCTCAAGTACTAAATGAAGCATCAAGGATACCCCACACAAGCCGACACATGGCACTTTGTCATTGGACTTCTTATTTCTTCCCAAACAGTATGTATTTAGTCTTTTATTTCTATTATGATTGTGATTTAGTTTCCCTTTTAAAGTCAACTTAGGGAAATATGTTTACTTCATTATAAATAAAGAGGTCTTATTATTATTTTCATAATTTTAGTTTCAATTACTCAATAAACCTCCTTTTGATGATTCTCTTTTGGATTATCTATTAAAATATCTCTTCTATAGTCGTTTATATTAGAGCGTCATCTATTCTTACTTTAAACGTTGTTAAAAATCTCATTGAATCGTTTGGATTATAACAAGATGTAATCATATTTTGATTAGAGTATAAACTAATCATGCTGGCTCGGTTCAAAGTTAAAACAATAGCTAGTGCTCATCTACCTTATAAATTTCCCTTTAGCTACCCCAATCGGTCAAAGGGCCCATCTTAATATACTTTCATACTAAAAACTATTTTATATTTACTTTAGTTTCTAAAAAGTACAAAATTCGTTAAGGATTTTATATCTAAAATCATTAACTCTTAAAGATTAATCAATATCATTATTAATTTTTATTTTGGAAAACGAGGGTCAAGTTTTGAAATTTCGTTCAAGCCGTAAAATTCAATTTGAGCCGCCCCGGAATCTAGGTGGCACCCACTATCATTGACTCGTGTGTGGGTATATATATTTATATACTATCATTGACTAGTATGTGAGTGTGTGTGTGTATAAAGTGATAAGCACCTCTGATCTTAGTAACACTGAGAAATGAAGCCGCTTCACTCTTTCTTTTGCCGAAAAATTCTCCCAGTTACTTTTATTCTTCTAGTATCATTTTTTTGGGAGAGTTTAGCTGAAAATCATAAAAATTTTCTTAAATGTCTTTCTTTACAATCCGACACCATATCTAAAGTGATTTACTCCCAAAACAACACCTCATATTCATCAGTATTGGAGTCTTCGATACAAAATCTTGTATACTCAGCACCCACGAAACCAAAACCTATATTCATCATCACTCCATTTCACGTGTCCGAAATCCAAGCAACCGTTAAATGCTCCAAAAAATATGGTCTACAAATTAGAGTTCGAAGTGGAGGTCATGATCATGACGCTCTTTCTTCTGTTTCCTATGTCCCATTTATCATCATTGATTTGATCAATTTTAGCGAAGTCAGTGTCGATGCAGAAGAAAAGACGTCATGGGTTCAATCTGGTGCTACCGTTGGCCAACTTAATTATAGAATTGCTGAGAAGAGTCAAAATCTGTTAGCCTTTCCGGTCGGAACTTGCCCTACTGTGGGCGTTGGTGGACACTTTAGTGGTGGTGGCTTTGGTCCTTTGTTGCGTAAATACGGTGCTGCTGCAGATCATGTAGTTGATGCTCACATGATTGATGTCAAAGGTGAGAAGCTTTAAAGAGCAACATTGAGAAAATAGTAGACACTCTTATTGTTATTTTAGTCCTCGAGTAAATTATCCAATTATTTTTAATATTTTCAAAAATTATCTAAAACAATATTATAGATTGTTTTTGTTTTAGCCTATTTGTAATTCAATCTCTCTTAACCTATATGAATGGGGTTGAAATCCAAACCTTTTGTTTTAGACACAAAAGAAAAATAATACAATTAATTAGAATAATTTTGGACAGATTTATAAATAATACACTCAATCATTTTTTTTTTCGAAAACCAAGGACTGAAATTAATTTTTAAGTCTAAGAAATAGAAATAATATCATATGTTGACTTGTCTTCTTTCGTATCTTTGTATTTGATAATTTTCAGGTAGATTTCTTAATAGAGAATCAATGGGAGAAGATCTATTTTGGGCCATTCGTGGAGGCGGAGGAGCGAGCTTTGGAATCATTATTTCATGGAAAATAAATCTAGTCCCTGTTCCATCAACTGTAACTGTATTTGCCGTCCCAAGGACCTTGGAACAAAATGCAACAAAGCTACTTAACAAATGGCAATACATTGCAGATGGGGTCCATCAAGATTTATTCATCTCACCCATCTTATTCAGAATGAATTCAACCATGGTCTCTTTATTCACGTCCTTGTTTCTTGGTGGGGTTGATAGGCTACTTCCATTGATTCAGGAGTGCTTTCCTGAGCTCGGTTTGACTAAACAAGACTGTAAAGAAATGAGCTTCATTGAATCTATCGTCTATCTTGATGGGTTCGGAATTAGAGAGCTAGCTAATGTGGACGTATTGCTCAGTAAGAATTTCCCTAAAAAATCTTTCAAAGGAAAAGCAGACTATTTGACAGAGCCAATTCCTGAAGAAGCATTTCAAGGAATTTATGATATATTTTTTGAACAGGATCAGAAAACCATTGGCCTTCTACAATTTTTTCCTTATGGCGGGAAAATTAGTGAGATTTCGGAGTCCGAAATTCCATACCCACATAGAGCAGGCAACATATACACACTTCTATACTTTGTGGACTGGGGACAAGACACAACTAATGAAGCATTTCAAAGGCATGATAATATGATCAAAAAGTTGTTCAATTATACGACTCCCTATGTGACCAAAAATCCTCGATCTGCGTATATTAATTACAGGGATCTTGATATCGGAACAAATAACAACGAAGGCCTAATAAGTGTCGAAGAAGCCAGCGTTTGGGGCAAAAAATATTTCAAGAACAATTTCTACAGATTGGTACATGTGAAAACTATGGTCGATCCTGATAATTTCTTCAGAAATGAACAAAGCATTCCCCCTTTTAGCTTGGTGAAAGATGAATTGTGAGCAACTCCAGAGCTTCCCTGTTAACAGACCTTCGTAATTTCACCGCCGGGTTAGATACATGTATCTGATTACTGTATTGCTAAATAATTTCTACTTTTTGATTTTTTTTTTTTTGTTTTATGTAGAGCTTTTGTAGTGTGTTTACTACATTTCTTGACGACGTGTATCTTATCTTTTCATTATTAATAAAGATTTTCTCGCTCTGTCTAGATTTTGCTTTCGGCATTCTGGTGAGTCTGCTGCATCTGCTTGTATTGTTAAACAATTTCTACTTGGTTGATTTGACGACTGATTACATATGCATTTTTTTTATCTGTTTGTTTTCGTAAATCAATTTTGAACTTTATAACTGCTTTATGTCTCGATTTTTTAATTAACTTTATTTAACCATTCATGCAATCTTTTAAATTTTTCCAAAAAGTTATCGAATCTTAAAGAAAATAAAATATTAAAAAATTAATTTAAACTTTACCAACACTCTATGATTTTTTTTTTCAAAAAAATTATCTCTATAAATCAGCAAAAGCATCATCCCGTTGACGTTTGACGACTTGGAGGAAGACGAAAAATGATAAGAAGTCATTGTCAGGTTACTTAAGGGTCCCATATTCGTAGTTTTCTTTTAGTTGGCAAGAAAACAAATTCGGTGACAGTTACTAAAATCAGAAAATAAAAGAAAATGTATATAAAGAATTATTTTGAAAAAACTACTTTTTATTTTGCACATGTTATATTGTAATATAATAGTTAATATAAATGTAAACAAACTAGTATATATAGTTAGAATAACATGGATGGTTAGAATTTTATAAGGATCTTGCACTTTCTCTCAATTAAGCTATTGGACTTTTTATATAAAACTCTGCAGATGATATGGCCCAATATCTGTAAATTTTTATGCGCCAATAACTTCAATGGAAATCCTACACTGCTATTAAAAAAAAAAACACTCAAACAAAGACTATTAACTAAAAGTATCATGGACTTTATTTATAATGAGGTTGCCTTTGTATAGGCAGTACAATAATAAATTTAATAAAATAATAGAAATCAATGAGCTAGTATCTTATAGATACTGCAGTCACTCTCCACTATTCTAACCATATTGTAAAGATCAGGTACATAATAATGTTGCTATCACTAAAGACTAAATTAATATTTTTTTTCTAGTCTAACATATGAATGACTATGAATTTTTCTAAAGTGTAAATGGATTTGAATACAAATGTTTGAATAATATGTTTGTTTTTTTTTTAATGTTTGAATATAAATTGCATCTTATTTGTTTCTTTAAATAAAAGACATCTTAAATATGTTATTTGACATTTATGTTATTTTAAATCAAAATAAAAGATTAGGTTCTATAGTTTAGGAATAAAATTTTGTATTATTAGCCTGTTAAATATTTTTGTAATATAATGTTCACTTCTGATTTGAACCTAACCTTTTTCTATTGAAATAAAAGTTACAAAAATTTATATTTTCTATTTAGATATAAATATTTGAACATCAAACATAAGTTATAAAAAACAAACAAGTAAATTTTAGAAAGATTTGAAATTAATAAAATTTCAAAGTTCAAATGTTTAACAAATAAGCCTTAAACCAACATAATTACTTTATTGACATAAATAAGGAATTTTGAACATTTACTTTAGTTAAATTGCAGGATTTCAAAGTAGATCATAATTGTAGTATTATATATATACAATTGCTATAAATATAAAAGTATATATTTTTAAATTTAGTTTGAGTATGAACATAAATATGTTAATACTATCAGTTTACTTGACATGTTTTTTTAATATCAAAATCTATTAACCAATAGATTTGGGTAAACTTTTTATAATAAATATGATTATAATATAGGTCAAGATATAAAATAATAGATAAATTAATTTATTTTTCAGCAAAATATTGAAATATATTTTGATACCATTAGCCTGTTAATTAAATATTTTACTAATAGCATTATATTTTATTTGATTAAAATTTTAAAATTAATTTTTTTAGTTACCATAAACAAAGAGTGCGAAGTAAAAAAATTATCTAATAATTTTTTTTGAGAGGGACATTAAGAACCTTTTTTTGGTTGTAATACCCTTTGACTTTAAAATTTATTAATATATACAAATATAATCTGAATAACAAAATATGACTAGAGACTAATAAAATTAAATATTTTTTAATATTTAAAAAAATTTTAAATATATAAATTTTTATATTTATTTTAATAGTATATTTGTGTTTATTATAAAGATTTTAAGTAAGTCTTTGGCTTAAATAGATTTTAAAAGTAAAAAAATATCTCAAGTATTAATAATATTAAAATAATTATTTTACATATTTAAAATAATTTAAAACTTTATTTTATTTATTTTAATATTAAGATTCTATTTATTATAAAATAAATTTTAATATCATAAAATATGTCTAATCGATTGTACTATTTAGTCGGCGGCTATGTCATAGTAAATCATGATGTGGTCATGTTTAGTAGATAAATCATGATGTGGTCAGATTTACCAGATAAATCATAAACCTTCATGTTAACATCCAATATCAGTATGGTCAAAAAGTTGCATGAAATTGCCAACAAAAGGATAAATTCATTGGACGAAGACTGCAAACACTAACCACGTAACTTTTTCAGATGCATGATAAAGTAGGGTTTGAAAAATTAACTGGCAGAGTGACAGTCAAAAACTTTTTGTTTATCGAACCCATGCTCTGGTCTCTGGTCAGATGTAATGACTTGAACCATTGTCGTCAAAAGATTTAGTGAGTGATCTATACGCTCACTGAATAGTACTCTTTTAAATCACAAGATTCAAAAGGCCAAATTTGTAGGCGCGGACTTGAACCATTATCTTCGTTCAAAGATTCAGTTAGCGATCTATAAACTAAAATCTCTGTGGAATTTAATATTTGATAAATTAATTAATATCATGTCTGTTTCTTTAAATAAAAAAAATTAATCATGATTATTTAATATTTATATAGTCTTAAATCAAAATAAAAAAGATTAAATTTTATAATTTAGAAAATAAATTTTGATATTATTAAAGTATTAAATGGTTTTTATAATATAATATTCACTTTTTGTTTAGATATTTTTTTATTAAGATAAAAAATTATAAAAATTCACTTAAATATCACACATAAGTTACAAAAAGTAAACAAGAAAACTTTAAAAAAAATTTAAAATTAATAAAATTTTAGACTTCAAATGATTAACAAATAAGTCCTGAATCAACATAGATAATTTATTGACATAATTAAAGAATTTCCAACATTTACTTTAGTTCAAGTGCGGGATCCCACTGTAGATAATAATTGTAGCATTTTATATATAAATATACAATTGATATAAATATAAAAATATACACTTTTTAAATTTTTTTGAGTATGAACGTAAATATGTTAGTACTATCAATTTACCAGAAATATTTTATTAATATCAAAATCTATTAACCAAAAGATTTGTGTAAACTTTTTATATTAAATATGGTTATAATATAGTTTAAGATATGATATAATAAATTAATTAATTTATATTCTTTTGCTCAAATTAAAACACATTTTGATATTATTACTTATTAGCCTGTTCAAATTTTACTAATAACATTATATTTTATTTATTTTAAAATTTATGTTCAAATGAGATTGCCTTTATATAGACAGTACAATAACAAACTTTTAGTATGAACGTAAATATGTTAATATATCAATTTACCTGAAATATTTTATTAATATCAAAATCTAGTAACCAAAAAATTGTGTAAACTTTTTATAATAAATATGATTATAATATAGGTCAAAATATGATATAATTAATTAATTAATTAATATTTTTCAGCAAAATATTGAAATATATTTTGATATTATTAGCTTGTTGATTAAACATTTTACTAATAACATTAAATTTTAGTAACTTTAAAATTTTAAAATCAATTTTTTTAGTTACTATAGTCAAAGAGTATGATAGTAAAAAAAAAATATTTAACAATTTTTTGAAAAAAAATTGAGAGAATTTTTTGTGCATTTAAATAAACCATATGATGTGGTTAATTAGAGAATGCTGCAACTCGTAGTGTAAAATGAAAATTTTTATAATAAATTAATAAGTTAAATGTATAACGTTTCCCTCTTCGGCGTTGATTTACTTAGTATTATTAATTTTTTAAAAATTTGGACTGTATTTGACCATCGTCATAATAAATATATAGGTGAGAATTGGTGCTTGTCAATATATATTTTTTTTTGAAAGGATCAGTATAATACGAGATATTTGAAATTATCCGTTTTAAATATAATAAATCTCCATCGTCGTGCAGACATTTGCTAAAAAAATAGTAATAACATTAGTTGTAATAATAATTGTAACCGTTGATCAGTGATTCACAAGCAGAAAAATAATATTTGACTGTGTGACTGTTCCAGTTTGGCTATCTGACTTTTGGTTTCCAATTTTTCTCTCAAATAATATAGTTGTAAGCGCACCCATATTTGAACACAGTCAAGATAAATAGTATGATAAAGATAGATATTATTTATCCTACAATATTATTATAGCACACAAAAAATTAATATTATTTTTGTTACATTATTTGGTTCTGTCTGGATTATTGGTGGTCAAATATTATTTTTCTTAAAAAAAATATCAATTTTATTCCAAAGTTTGGGGAAATGATCATGCAAACCCAAAGATATTTGAAAACGGACATTAGAAGAACTTTTTTTTTTAATATAATACCCTTTGAATATAATAGCTAATAAATTGACTTTAAAATTTATTAATATATACAAATGTAATATGAACAATATAATATGCCAAGAGACTAATAAAATTAAATACTTTCTAATATTTAAAATAATTTTAAATATGTAAATTATTGTATTTATTTTAATAATATATTTTTGTTTACTATAAATATTTTAAGTAAGTCTCTGGCTTAAACAAATTTTACAAGTAATAAAATATCTCAAGTATTAATAACATTAAAATAATTATTTTACATATTTAAAATAATTTAAAATTTTATTTTACTTATTTTAATAGTATGGTTCTATTTATTATAGAATAAACTTTAAATAATAAAATATGTCTAATCGATTACAAAATATTAAATACTAATACAATTATTTATTATAAATAAAACATTAGAATTAATTTTTTTGTTAATAATATTAAAAGATATTATGATTAAAACAATTCCCTGCAAATATTTTTTTTTATTGAAACGTAAAACTAGAGGGTGATATAGGTGTCCACCCCTTTTGTTGTTGTAATATTTAGTCGGTGTCTATGTCATAGTTATTTCATTAACAAAAAAATTCGAGTTTTACGCACAGATTATTATTGTGGAATTTTTGGGATACGTGATGTTTCATTTATGAAATTAAGTTGTAGATTGACCGGTAAAAAAGTTTTATTTATCACACTCATGATGTCAAGAGTGCAATCATGTTAACATCCAATATCTCAATAATGTTGAAAGAGTTGCGTAAAATCGCCAACAAAAGTATAAATTCACTGGACGAAGACTACAAGCACTGACCACGTAACATTTTCCAATAAGTGATAAAGTAGGAGTGTGAATAAGCTCGCGGAGAAATTTTTCACTTAGAAAATTAAGTGGCAGAGTGACACTCAAGAACTTTTTGTTTACCGAACTGATGCTGCGGTCAGACCGAGCGGCTGTCAAGTCACAACAGTCATCGACCCAATCCCCCTTCCTAATTCAAAAGACCCAATTTGTAGGCGCGGACTCGAACCGGCATCTTTTTTTAAAGATTCAGCGTTGAGTGGTTTTACATCTCAAATTATTAAATCTCAATAATTTAGTATCCGATAAATTAATTAATATCTTTGTTTGTTTCTTTAAGTAAAAAATATCTTAAATGTAATTTTTGATATTTATGACCTCTTAAATTAAAATAAAAAAGATTATATTTTATAGTTAAGGAAATAAATTTTGATATTATTAAACTGTTAAATATTTTTATAATATAATATGCACTTTTCATTTAGACAATTTTTTTCTCCAGATAAATGTTATAAAAGTTCATTTAAACATCAGACATAAGTTACAACAATATCATTTTTGTATGCACAATGACAATATTATTCATGTTAAGTTTTATGTATTTTGTTGGTGGTCAAGTTTCATTTTTCTTAAGAAAAATACGAGTTGCACCCCAAAAGTTTGACAAAATGATCATGTGGACTCAAAATTTTTCAAAAGGGACACCAAAAACTCCTTTTCATCATAATAATCTTTGAATATAGTAGCTAATATATTGACTTTAAAATTTATTGATATATACAAATATATTATAAGTAATATAATATGTCTAGAGACTAATAAAATTAAAATATTTTTGAATATTTAAAATAATTTTAAATATATAAATTACTATATTTATTTTAATAATATATTTACATTTATCATAAAGATTTTAATTAAATCTTTGGGTTAAATAGATTTTACAATTTACAAAATATTTCAAGTGTTAATAGCATTAAAATAATTATTTACATAATATACAAAATAATTCAAATTTTAATATATTTATTTTAATATTATGTTAAATTTTATTTTATAATAAAGTTTAATATAATCAAATGTCTAATAGATTGTAAAATATTAAAATATTAATATCTATATTTTAACTTTATATTTTTATATTATAAAATATTAGAGTTAATTTTTTTTAGTATTAGAGTAAAAAAGTATTATCATAATTCATAAACAAAAGTCGTAGTATCCCTACTAAGAAAGCGAAGACTTGAAGGTATTTGTAATCATTTCTCCAAACGGTATAGGTGTCCATGTTGGATTTTTTAATCCAGCATTGTTGGATCTTTAATCCAACATTGGGCTTATATGTGAATAATTATGTGTTGCAGAATGTCATATAAGGTTAAGCCCAATTAAAAGTGATCTGTTAAGGTTTATGGTATTATGGGCTTTAATGTATTTAAAGGAAGTGAGCTTTTAATGTGTAGAGACCCAATAGTATTCTAATTCTATGATGGGCAGAATTAGGAATACTCAGTGACAACAGGAAACCGTTGTCTATATAAGTGGTCATGGTCCCCAGGTCACACGTTACGAAGAAATCTTTCCATTCTTTCTGATATCCCATCATCAGAGAGAAAGCGCAGAGAGAACTAAAGGACTCTCTAGGAGAATGTGTAGATCTGGAAGGCCAACCACACAACTCCAGAGAGGAATTAAGCGTTATGGATTCAGGTACGCTTCTGCATAATTTATTATTGATTCTTGGTGATATGACATGAATATTCATGGGTTATAAGTGATAGTTTTCACTAAAAGTTTATTATCCCAACAAGTGGTATCAGAGCCAATTCATGTTGAATCATTGAGAATCAAATTTTTTTTTAATGATGATAGATTTGGTGTTTTTAAACTTAGTAATACAGGAATAATTAAAATTATTAAGTTTAAGGATAATTTGGAAAGAAATTCGGAATAAAAAAAAATGAAAAAGGGAGGGAGAGGATACGGCCTTTCGGCCACCCCAGCAGGAAGCCGCGGCCCCAGGCCGCGGCAGGGCAGTGCAGAAGCGGCGGCCATAGACGCCGCTCAAAGAAGAAGAAGAAGAAAAAAAAAGGGTTTCAGTTTTGATTTGGGGCCGGTCTGGACCGGTCGGGTCAATTGACCCGAACCGGTCCAGTTTAGAACCAGTCAGCGATTTTGAGCCGGTCAAAGTTTGACCGGTCAACTGTTGATGGTTGACCAGTCAAACTTTGACTTTGACCGTTGACCGGACTTTGACAAATTTTTTTTTTAAATTTTTGGGTAATTTTTAAATTCAAATATTGGTTGGTTTATATGTATTTTGAGATGAATTAATTGAAGCAATATGTCACCAAAGTGACCTATCTTGTGAAAATTAATTTATTTTATAATACAAACAATTTGGTATATGTAATTCCTCTAAATATTGATCGGTCCAAAGGAAGATCCATATTTAATAGAATTATATGTGCGTTTGTGGTAATAAATACGTGATGATTATTCGGTTTTACATGTGAATAATAAATCGTCCCAATGGAAGATTCATTATTTGATATGTTCTTATTATCAGTGTTTGATTACTGCATCAAGATATCACTTACAAGTTAATATTTTGTCCAAAGATAGAATATTAATCGAGTGCCCGGTATCTTGAGATGGGGTTTACCTTGATTTGAATTTAATTTTGTTTTAAAACTAATATGAGTTTGTTTTGCTTGGTTGTTGTTCTTTATTCAATTATGTTTGCTGCTAATATTACTGCCAACATCAATTCCATTTCTATGCTAAATGACTCTAACTTCAAATCATGGCACGAGAATCTTTTAATAGTTCTTGCAGTCATGGATCTTGATCTTGCGATAAGGGTTGATTCTCCCCCATCTCTTACAAATGATAGTACTCCTGATGATAAAAAGGAAATGGAAATGTGGGAGAGATCAAATCGCATGTGTATCATGATCATGAAGAAGGCCATTCCAGAAGCATTCAGGGGCTCAATGACTGAGAAAGCCAATACGGCTAAGGAGTTTCTTGCATAGATTGAACAAAGGTTTGTCAAGAACGAAAATGTTGAAATTGATACGTTCTTGACAAGCCTGATTTCAATAAGGTATGAGGGTAAGGACAAGGGGAACAAAAGGAATAAGGATAAGAGAGCTGCAAAATCACTACCTCAAAAGAAACAACAAAAGAAATCAAATGATATAGTCGACACTAGTTGTTTCTTTTGCGGAGTTAAAAGTCATTGCATGGTTTGTTCAGAGGTTAATTTAACTTCGGTACCTAAACATACATGGTGGATAGATTCTGGTGCAACCACTCACATCAGTGTGTCTATGCAGGGTTGTCTCAATTGCCGAAAACCCAATGATGGTGAAAGATACATCTATGTGGGCGATGGCAAGACAGTTGAAGTTGAAGCAATTGGAAAATTTAGATTATTGTTAAAGACTGGATTTTATTTGGATCTTGATGAAACATTTATTGTTCCGTCTTTTAGGCGGAATTTGATTTCTATTTCCGCTTTAGACAAATTTGATTATTCTTGTTCATTCGGAAATGGAAAATTTAGTTTGTTTCATGATTCAAAACCAGTTGGTCCTGGTTCTTTAACAGGCAATGATAATCTTTATATACTTGATACAATTGCTTCATTTCATGAATCCCTGCAATTAAGTACACGAGGTTTAAAGAGAAAGTTAACAAATGAGAATTCAGCTGCGTTATGGCATAAGAGATTGGGTCATATCTCTAAACGGAGAATATAGAGACTTGTGTCAGATGCAATTCTCGACCCCTTAGATTTCACAGATTTTGACATTTGTGTTAACTGCATTAAGGGGAAACAAACCAATAAAATGAGATTTGAAGCCAATAGGAGTTTGGATGTCTTAGAACTCATACATACAGACACTTGTGGGCCATTCCCTGCACCTGCTTGGAACGGTCAACAATATTTTATGACGTTCATAGACGATTTTTCTAGATATGGCTATATATATCTCCTCCATAAAAAGGCACAATCCTTGGATATGTACAAAAATTTTAAGGTTGAAGTTGAGAACCAACTTGGCAAAAGAATCAAAAGCGTCATATTTGACCGTGGTGGTGAACACTATGGTAGATATGATGGTTCAGGTGAACAACGTCCAGGACCATTTGCGAAATTCCTAGAGGAATGCGGTATCGTCCCACAGTACACTATGCCGGGTTCACCCACTATGAATGGTGTTGCTGAAAGACGAAATAGGACGCTTAAGGACATGGTGAGGAGTATGATTTCTCATTCTACCTTACCAGAATCACTCTGGGGAGAAGCACTTAAGACTGCAGCGTATATCCTTAATAGGGTTCCAACTAAAGCGACTATCAAAACCCCTTATGAGCTTTGGACAGGTAAAAAGCCTATTCTCAAGCACCTACATGTTTTGGGATGTCCAGCTAAGGCAAGGCCTTATAGGCTTAATGAGAAGAAACTGAACCCAAGAACGGTAAGTTGCTATTTTATTGGATACTCAGAACGATCCAAGGGATACAAGTTTTATGATTCCACGACTAAGTCAATTTTCGAGTCAGGAAATGCTCGGTTCTTTGAGGATGTCGAGTTTGCGGAGGGAGATACAGTTAGGGACTTTGTCTTTGAAGAGGAATATGTTGATATTCCCATAAGTGTTATTGGTATTGATCAGGATCTCATTCCTGATTTTGTTCAAGACACAACAAATCAAGACAATATTGGAAAACTCCCTATAGAAGAATTTGTTCCAGAAGAACAAACTCTATCATCTCAAGAACCTATACCATTAAGGAGATCCGCTAGAGAAAGGAGAAGTGCATTGCCAGATGACTACATTGTATTTCTCTAAGAACATGAGGTAGACATTGGCGTGATGGAAGACGATCCAATCAATTTCCATCAAGCTATGGAAAGTTCTAACGCTCAAAAGTGGATTGATGCCATGAATGAGGAGATAAAGTCCATGAAAGACAATGATGTATGGGATCTTGTCCCATTGCCACAAGGTATGAAACCCATTGGTTACAAATGGATATTTAAGACCAAAAGGGATTCGAAAGGCAATGTGGAGAGGTACAAGGCACGTCTTGTCGCAAAAGGCTTTACGCAGAAAGAAGGCATCGACTATAAAGAGACTTTTTCTCCGGTTTCTTCGAAAGACTCTTTCAGGATTATAATGGCATTAGTGGCGCATTTCAATCTTGAGTTACATCAGATGGATGTAAAGACGGTGTTTCTCAATGGTAACATTGATGAGACGATCTATATGGTGCAGCCAGAAAACTTTGTGTCCAAAGACCCAAAGAATATGATTTGCAAACTTAAGAAATCCATCTATGGGCTCAAGCAAGCATCTTGACAATGGTATTTCAAGTTTCATCAAGTGATCATCTTATTTAGTTTCGAGATGAATTTGGTCGATGATTGTATATACCATAAATTTTGTGGGAGTAAGTATATTTTTCTGGTTTTATATGTCGATGACATTTTGCTTGCTAATAGCGATATAGGCTTATTGCACGACACCAAGAGATTTCTAACTAAGAATTTTGAGATGAAAGATCTTGGTAACGCCTTTTTTGTATTAGGCATACAGATACACCGAGATCGCTCTCAGGGTATTATGGGATTGTCACAAAAGAGCTATATCGAAACAGTTCTCAAGAGATATGGCATGCAAGATTGTAAACCAGGTGATACCTCTGTGGCTAAAGGAGACAAGTTTAATCTCGATCAATGCCCTAGGAATGACTTTAAAAAAAAAGGAAATGCAGAAGATTCCTTATGCGTCAGCGGTAGAAAGTCTGACGTATGCTCAGGTTTGTACGCGACAGGATATAACGTACGTTACTAGGATGTTGGGCAGATATTTAAGTAATCCAGGAGTAGACCATTGGAAAGCAGCCAAACGAGTCTTACGATATTTGCAAAGAACAAAAGACTACATGCTCACATATCGGAGGTCAGATAAGCTTGAGATCGTTGGGTATACTGACTCTGATTTTGTTGGATGCCAAGATAGTATGAAATCCACTTCGGGTTACATCTATCTGCTAGCAGGATGTGCTGTTTCTTGGAAGAGTGCTAAATAATCTCTTATAGCCTCTTCCACAATGGCAGCAGAGTTCATAGCAGGTTATGAGGCATCAATCATGGGATATGGCTACGAAGTTTTGTCACAGGGCTGCGTATAGTAGATGGTGTTGATAGACCACTCAGGTTATTTTGTGACAACAAGTCAGCAGTACTATATTCTAATAACAACAGGAGCTCGACAAAGTCGAAGCATATAGACATCAAGTTCCTAGTTGTTAAAGAAAGAGTTCAGAGTGGACAGTTGTCTATAGAGCACATTGGCACAAACTTCATGATTGCGGATCCGCTTACTAAGGGACTGCCACCCAAGATGTTCCATGAGCACACTGCTCGTATGGGTGTTATGTTATTTAAGGATATTCAGTTTTAGTGGGAGTTTGTGATTTTAGATGCTCTTATAATATAGACATTTTCAGTTATTTCAGTTTTGGATATTTAAGATTATTTTCTGCAGAAATTAAGTTTTGGTTTGTTCATAGTCTGATTTTAGTATGTTTTGATCTCAATAAGGTTTAAGGTGGACTAGTTGGAAATATGCATGTTAAGATCACCTTGCATGAAATTTCCATGCTACACATCCATATCATGATCCATGTCATTCAGTTGTATTGGCATGTGACCATTGAGGGTCAAGTTACGAAAGATGTAACGAAGGCCGCTTTGATCCTATGTTGGTATAATTGATGGACCGGATTGGTTATAGATACATTTCGGTAATGACAGTAAAGTTGAACTCATATGGTTATTTTTGCAAAACATAATTATGAGGTTACACATATAGCCCAAGTAGGAGATTGTTGGATTTTTTAATCCAGCATTGTTGGATCTTTAATCCAACATTGGGCTTATATGTGAATAATTATGTGTTTCAGATTGTCATATAAGGTTAAGCCCAATTAAAAGTGATCTGTTAAGGTTTACGGTATTATGAGCTTTAATGTATTTAAAGGATGTGGGCTTTTAATGTGTAGAGACCCAATAGTATTCTAATTCTATGATGGGCAGAATTAGGAATACCCAGTGACAACAGGAAACTGTTGTCTATATAAGTGGTCATGGTCCCCAGGTCACACGTTACGAAGAAATCTTTCCATTCTTTCTGATATCCCATCATCAGAGAGAAAGCGCAGAGAGAACTAA
Source organism: Luvunga scandens (assembly GCA_030449905.1). Taxonomy (NCBI): domain Eukaryota; kingdom Viridiplantae; phylum Streptophyta; class Magnoliopsida; order Sapindales; family Rutaceae; genus Luvunga; species Luvunga scandens. The sequence goes on along the minus strand of JASUUG010001110.1, from coordinate 2,132,981 downwards.
AGGACTCTCTAGGAGAACGTGTAGATCTGAAAGGCCAACCACACTCCAGAGAGGAATTAAGCGTTATGGATTCAGGTACGCTTCCGCATAATTTATTATTGATTCTTGGTGATATGACATGAATATTCATGGGTTATAAGTGATAGTTTTTACTAAAGGTTTTATTATCCCAACAGTCCATCCTTTCTATAATTGTAATATTTAGTCGGTCTCTAAGTCATAGTTATTTAATCAACAAAACTTTTACTTTTATACGTTGGTTACTATCGTGGATTTTTTTCAGGTGCGTGATAAAGCAGGAGTTTAAATGTCTGTTCTTTCACTTAGAAAATTAAGTTTTCGATTGACCAGCAGAAAAAACTTTTGTTCATCAAACTCATGATGTTTTTTTTTCTTGGCCTGATGGCATGATGTGGTCAGATTTACAGAAATGATAAACCCTTCCAATGCGAATAACGTCAAAAAGGTTGCATGAGATTGTGTTTAGCCAACAAAAGTACAAATTTATTGGATGAAGTCTACAAATACTGACCAACTAATATTTTCAGATACGTGATAAAGTTGGAGTTTGAACATTCGTTCTTTCGTTAAATGGCAGAGTGACAATCAATTTTGTTTATCAAACTCATGGTGTGGTCAGACAAAACGACTTTCAAATCACAATGTTCGTCAATTGTGTATCCGTTGATTTAATGTGTATCAGTTGAATTGTGTATGCACTCCAAAAGCTAATAAATTATTAATTTATCTATTAATCAATACTTCTTTAAGTTAATAAATTTTGTATGGTTCCTACATTATTAATTTATAGAGGCCTTACTATAAATTATAATTAATATGCTAATGAGATATATTAATTAAATACAGCTTAAAACCTGCCTTAAACGAATTAGGATTATGTCCTCTTTTTTTTTTTTTTCAAATTGTCTTGCGTCTCCTTGCTTTTCATAACCCAGTAAAACAATGTTCTTGATTGTAAATAAAGTGAAGAAAATAAATACAAAACTCAAAGTTAACCACTTATTAAGCAAGGAGAGGCAAAGAGAGGATCCTTCTGGGGTGGAGCCTAATTCCCAGGCCTAACGGGTGTTTACGTTTTGTACTTTTCCAATCCCAAAGACAAGCAGAAAAGTATTCGGAGGCGGAGCACGACCGCCCAAGTCTGTAAACTTTCGTTTGTTGCTGATTTTGACCATCATATTACTTACGGATATGGATTTACCTATGGATTGAGTTGGGAGTGCGGGAATCCCAAGTTGAATTTACTTGCTGATTTTGACCCTCATATAGCAAGACGGGAAGGACCGCTGCCTCCCCAATTAAATAAGTCTAATAGAGAGGTTACTTATGGATATTACGCTAGGGGTTATATGTTGAAGTAGATATTTCTGAGCAATTACCTCGATATATCCTGGATGATTACAAACAAGAAGGTTACGGTTTAAAACTTTTAAGAAACAAAATGAATTTTACTTTTATTATTTCTTAATGGTTTAAAGGACTATCAATACAAAACATTCAACAACGTAAAAGAAAAATGATCAAACATTATAAATGAGGGACTCGTCTTCTAAATCAACGTCATAGTTTGATCCTTTTCAAATGGGAATGACATAATGGCCTTTAATATCGTCATTTGTGCCGGTCATAGTTGTTTGTGATCACGGTGGTCTCTTTTTTTTTTTTTAAACCACTATAGGATGGGAGTTAGGCAGAATACTTTTTGTATACATTATAACAAAAATGAAAATATAAACATTTGGAGGGGCACATGGATCAAAACCTCCAAAATAAAGAAAGAAATAATAATAAAAAAAAAATAACAAAAGCAAGTAAAAGAAATAAAGAATAGACAAAATAATACCCAAGCCAAAGACTAACCCAAAAAAAAAAAAACATATGAAGGTGAGCTAATGCCCGAAATACCGCTTACAATACTTGCATCCAGTAACTAATCTGAAGCCTTTCTTTGAACGAGAGGCACAAAAGACAGCAACACTAAAGTCAGAGCTAAGACCACACCCCTGGGTCGCCTTAGGCTCAAATAAGAAGTATTCATCAGCTACAACATTCCCTTCATAACCAAAATCCTCATCAGAATGAGAAGGAATCTCCACATAGTTAGAATTAAAACTCATAGCCATTGTGTGAATATCATCCACCACATATTGAAGAAAAGTAATGACACTGGATAACCTCAGAGCACCCTTTCCAAAATCATAACATAACCATCGCCAATGATATCAACTAGGCTCCGCAAAAAACAATCTCCATGGTTTGATCCCTGCCAATATATGTATCACATAATGATCTTGATCCTTACACCACACATAGTACAGTATGATAGTGATTTGAACCATATGTGCACGTGCATCTTCTTGTAATTCTTATCAACGGTTTGGACTCTAGTGGGAGTCATAATGGCGCGTCACCTCTTATGCAAACCATGCAAGTTGAAAACATAATGGGGATGATGATTGTTCACAGGATGCTAGCTCGTAATTATTTACCGAATTAAAGAAAGTTGCTACTGTTATTGGTATAAGCCTCTTGTTGAAGATGGTTTTCATATTGCGAAGTCAAACTCTCTGAAACAGAGACGTCAGAGGATCAAGGCTGCTCCTCATGAAGATTCTTACTAGCTCGGGAACATAACTGTGTTGTGATTATGTTGCTAATGGTGATAGGATCCATCTCTTGCCATTCTGAAGGTTAATTCTCTAGATGCTAATTAATCGTTTTTCAAAATAACATGTCATGAGGAGCAGCCTTGATCCATCTCTTCCTATTCTGAAAGTTTATGCTGTCCTTTTTTACCGGGATCTTTATTTTCTAGTGCCATGCATCTTTTAAAAAGTAAGGCTTATTGTACCCCTCATAGGCTGTATTTCATATTTTATTTATATTCATTAAATTGCTTCTACAGTATTCAAATACCTTGTCATTCTCTCTGCGTGTTTCACAAAACAAAAACATTTTTTTATTAAATATTTGACGTTAAAGAAGTCACAGAATAACATAAAGATTATAGCAACCAAAGGTAAACTGCAATCTTGCATAGCTATCAGAAGTGAAAAAACAATCATGAAAACTAATTAACATTGTCAAAAGAAACCATGAAGTTAACCAGATGGTCTAGTGGGGCAGCGCTTGTAGGATCAAAGAAAGCAAGCTCTTGTTTTGCTTTAGCCAGAAGCTCCTTGGCATATCTTTTGGACTGGTCGATTCCCACCAACTTTGTATACGTTGCTTTATCTCGCAGCATATCCCTACCAGTTGTTTCCTTCGTCTCTGGCGATCCAATCACATCTACAATATCATTCCACAATTGATATGCCATCCCTACACATTTTCCATAGTTCCTCATTCTCTCTATCTCTTCTTCGTTTCCTCCTCCTATTATGACTCCACTAACTATGCTTGCCTCTACAAATTTCTCAGATTTGTGTCTATGAATGAAGTTCAATTCACTCAAACTCACTTCTTTGCCTTCACTGCTGATGTCCATGATCTGTCCTGCAGCAAGTCCTTCTGACCCAATGGCTGAGCTCATCTCAACAATGGCTCGAAGAAGGTGGTCGGGCGAAACGTTTTTGGCCTTCATCATGGCAATTTGCTCAATGGCAAGGCAGTGCAAAGCTTGACAAGCAAGAATTGTGGTTGCTTCACCGTAAACCTTGTGGTTTGAAGGCTTGCCTCGTCGAAGGTCATCGTTGTCAAAGCAAGGCAGGTCATCTTGAATCGTACCCATTGTGGAGAGCATCTCAATAGCACAAGCCAGCGACATCACCACTGACTCGCTTCCGCCAACCAGCTCACATGAAGCAATGCATAAAGTTGACATAAAACGTTTACCACCGGGTATCAGAGAGTATCTCATTGCTTCATGAAGAATAGCAGGATGTCGCAGTGGAACTGCTTCATCTAAAGCCTTGTTGATTTGCTTTGCTTTCAAGGCCTTGTATTCGTCAACTTGGAATAACTTGGGCAAAGTGTCGTTTCGTTGTGAATTAATAATCTTCAGTTTTTTGGGTTGCCGGCCCAGCAGTGTTGATTTTGCAGCGTGGGAATTGGTAACAAGTTTAGCGTGGTCAAATGGGACCATTGAGTGGTGTTTGAGAGCATTAATGGAGTTCCTATAGAGATCTGACGAGCCCATGGATACGGGGCTTGAGGGAAGGATTAGTGACATTTTTTATGTGAATTGTGATTGCACGACAACAAGCGCAAGTTTGCAATATTGTCTCTCAATTAAACCTATAGATATATATATATATATACATTCAAAAATCTTCTAAATAGTAATTAACTTGCTATTAATATGTGCCGATAACTGCACGCAACATTATTATATTCTTTATCATCATGATTGGCAACAGTAATTAATTTTTATAGTTCCAAGGGCATAGTTGAATAATTTTCGAAGAATTCTTTTTTAACTGGTTATCCGATTCCGATTTCGTATCTTAGATGAGGCCTTAATTTTGACTTTGCCATCCTTATGCCTTTTTTTTTTTTTTTTTATAATAATAATAATAATAATTTTAATTAGCAAATAACTCTGCAGCCAAGGGTAGAACTATAAGGCCCTTGGCCCGGAAAACTTTGGAGGAAGGGAAAGATTTTTTCACTAAACAAGTTTCGTAAGCTCATTCGATTTCTAGAAAATAATTACTAGATGTTCACATTATTTTTATCAAATTAAACAAAGACGAGGTTTCTGAAATTATTCAAAATTTATTTTCATTTTTTGTTATACTTAACGGCTAATGTTACTTTAATTAGCATAAATTTAGTTTTTGAATATTTTACCTTATAGGGTAAAAATATCAAAATATTGAAAAGTTTTACTTATTGTCTTCAACATTTTTTTTTTAAAATTTTACAACAATTTATTGTTTTTTAAATGACGTATTGGGACAATTTTATTAGTATGATTACTAAGTTTCAATTAAATTAACAAAACAATTTTACAACATGATTATCAAGAAATAATTTACTAGACAAACAAATTATGTCATTTATGTGTAGGAGTATTGAAAACTATTATATTTCATTATAAAGCATTAGTTTACAAGGCACAAAATAAAATATCTAAACTGTTAAGTACAGTAGCACATATGGGTAAAATATTTAAATTATACTTATCTTAAAGCAATCTTAATGCCCAACACTAGTCAAAAGGATCTAATTAACCAAATGTCAAAACTTCATTTTAATTTTCATTTTAAAAAATAATGTAAACTTAAAGAAATTATTTTCTGAAAGTGGAGTGGAAATAACATGGAGGAAAACGTAAATGATAATTTGAACTTGAAATATCACCACTCAAATTATGTAAACCGCCATACTTTAAAAAAATAATTATAAAAAATTGACATTATTATTAACAATTTCAAATTAAGAATAAATTTTGATAATTAACCAATTAAATCCTCATGAATATGATCATTAAGCTTTAGTTAAACTAAGAGAATCTATCTGTGACATATATGATACCTCATAAATGTATGTTAGAGAATTATAATAATCAAGCAACTTCTTTATTAAAACAACTCAACTCAATAGCTATCACCTTTTTTTTTTATTTATTTATTACACTAGAGAGATTTCTAGTTTCTTGATGCATGAATCAAAGGGAAGAGGGAGTATTTATACATGAAACATATCAATGACAATCACACATCACTTTACCTACTACATTAAGCTCAACCACATATCTAAACACCACAAATCTCACCTACCAAATCTACTAGTACCTATCACCCAAGCTCAATTAACTTAGAAATTTCTATGAGATGGGCTAAGCTTTGTGTATTTTAGACTTGGATCAATTTTATAATCTAACATTCCCCCTTAAACTTATTTTATAACACCCAATAAAGTTCTCAAACTAAAAAGTCTTCTTACTTTAGTGGCTTGTTAAAGATGTCAGCAATTTGGTCATGTGATTTGACATAATTTTCTTGTATTTCTTCTCTTTCAATGCACTCCTGTATGAAATGGTAGTGAGTGTAGACATGCTTACTTTGATCATGGAAGATAGGATTTTTAGCTAAGGCAATTGTTGATGAAAATCTCTTTAGGTTCTTCTTGTGACAAACCAACCTCCTTTCAATAAATTTCTTAGCCATATTGTATGACAAATACTTGATATAGCAACTATATACTCAGCTTCACAGGTAGAAATTATAATAATAGGTTGCTTTTTCGACATCTATGTGAAAGCAAAATCTCTCATAAAAAACACAAATCCTATGGTGCTCTTTCGATCATCTACATCTCCATCCCAATTGCTATCTTTATATTCAACCAGCCTGTAGTCATTAAAGAATAAGTATATTGATATAGTAAAGAATTCTTTTATAGTTTTAAAATAGGTGGTTTATGGATTTTTCATGTATCGACTCACAAATCCAATAGGATAAAAAATGTCTGGTCTCATGCATATCAAATAGTGTAAGATTTGAACCAAACTCTTAAAGAATGTTAGATCTACACCTTCGCCTTTATCATTGGACAGCTTGACTTCGCATTCAACTGGGGTGCTTATGGGCTTGTAATAATACATCTTGGACTTCTTGAGTATTTTTTTTCACATAGCTTTTTTGGGAAATAAATATGCCTTCTTCCTTTTATTTAACTTTAATACCGAGATAATGCGTCATAAATTTGATATTAGTCATCTCAAACTCTTTGGTCATCATTCTCTTGAATTTTTCAAATAAGCTTGAATTACTTATAGTAAAGATAAGATCATCCAAATGTCTCTTTCTTCGACTTTGATACATAAGGAGTGTTCATAGGGACATTTGATAAAGACATTTTCTTGTAAGTGTTAATCTTATAATAATGATTTTGATGATAACAAAACTTATATGTTCTTGATTAAAATGTTGGGGCTATTAAAATGATTTTCTTAAAGACATAAACATGTTTAAAGAAGCTTAATTGCTGTTAACTTAAGTTTGAAAATCGTTTTCTAAACAAAAGTTGTCAAAATATTGAATCTGAAAATTAACGGTAGACCGTTTATTGTATAATGGTAGACCGATAATTTACAGAGAGGAAATGGTCTTTGTAATCCTGCACCATTTATCTGAAAAGATTCTGAAAATTAACGGTAAACTGTTTAATACAAACTGTAAACCGATAAATTACAAAAAAGGAAATTTTTCTAACCTAACTAAACTTGCTTTGACAAGATTCTGGAAATTAACGGTGAACCGTTTATAGAAAACGGCTAATCGATAATTTACAGTAAAGAGAAAGTTTTCTAATCTTGAATCGTTTAGTAAAAACGGATAGCTAAGTTTATTTTGCAGGTTTCTGGAAATAAACGGTGATCCGATAATGGTAAACGGTAAACCGTTTTATTTAAAATCAAAGCATAATGGCTATTTGGACAAGTCAAAACGGCTAATCGATAGCTTCAAACGGCGATCCGATTATTCTCAGAAAGTCAACAACGACTAGTTTTCAGCTCCAACTATAAAATGGCTCAATCAAATTCAAATTAAAAGAGATCCAAGAGTTATCATTGAGCTTGCTACTGAGAAAACAATCTTTTTTGAGGTTCAAACTTATTTTTATTTCATTGATTCACACATTAAGATTTCAATTGTAATAATATATATTGTGTGAGAGATTAGTTGATTGTAATCTTTGTTTTTGAGTGATTGTAAGTGTTGGGATACACTTGGGTCAAGAGATTGAGAATAATCTCTTGTTGTAAAGGCTCATTGACACCTTTGAAGTCAATTGTAAGTGTTGTTGAAGGCTTGGAGGCTTGCTTAGTGGAATCCTCAAGCCCGATGAGCTTCGAGGCGTGGACGTAGGCACGATTGGCCGAACCACGTAAAAATCGCGTGTTTGATCTCTCTTGCCTTATCTTTTTAATTTCGAGCATTGTTAAAATTATTGTTTTTGATTTTATTAAGACATTAGTTTAAATTGTTGTGTGGTTTTATTTACTTAAGTTTTTAAGGACCCAATTCACCCTCCCTCTTGGGTAGCCTAGTTAGTATTTCAATTGGTATCAGAGCAATGTTTCTCTTATTAGGACTTAACCATCTAGAGTAAAAGATCCATGGCAATCCAAAATGATTAGGGAAGGACAATCCACCATTAGGCCACCATTCTTTGATGGAAATAATTATCCTTATTGGAAAACTAGGATGAGAATTTATTTACAAGCTTTAGATTATGAAATATAAGAGGTTGTGTGTGACTAAAGATGAAGAAGAAGAAGATATTCTAAAACTTTCATGTAAATGGAATGAGCTAGAAAAGAGAAAAGCTTCTCTAAATTCCAAAGGTATGAATGCCCTATTTTGTGCTTTAAATAAGAAAGAATTTCATAGAGTTTCAAGTTGTTCCAATGCTTATGAAATTTGGAAGAAACTTGAAGTTGTTTATGAAGGTACAAATAAGTCAAAGAATTTAAAATAAGTAGATATACTAGGCAATATGAATTGTTCCAAATGGAACAAAATGAGAGTGTCTACTCTATGTATACTAGATTTACAGATATTGTAAACACTCTAGGGGCACTTGGTAAGACCTTTTCAAATAGTGAGAAGGTGAAGAAAATTATTAGGTCATTACCAAAAAAGTGGAGACCTAAGAGAACTGCCATTGAGGAAGCCAAAGATTTAAATATTTTATCTATTGATGATTTAATTGGCTTACTTATTTCTTATGAAGAAGATATGGCAGCTGAAAGAGCAGATGGAGATAAGAAAAAGAAAAGCATTGCCTTGAAAGCATCAAAATTTGAAAACGATAAGGAAAGCGATTTTGAAGATGAAGAGTTGGATATGATAGCCAAAAAGTTCAAGAAATTTTTCAAAAAATCCTGTGAACAAACAAAGTTTAGAAATTTCAAGAATCAAAAGGAGAAGAAGGAAGCAATCATATGCTATGAATGCAAGAAGCCTAGCCATATAAAATCGGAATGCCCTCTTCTCAACAAATTCAATAAGAAAGCCATGATGGCAACATGGGATGATAGTGATGAAAAATTAAGTGAAGAAGAACAATCCCAAGAAATGTCAAACTTGGCACTCATGACAATAGAAGAAGATGAGCTTGATGAGGCAAGTGATCTTCCATCTTATAATCAATTATATGATGCTTTTAATGAGTTACATAGTGATATGATGAAAATTGGAAAGAAAAATGCATGTCTTGAAAAGAAAATGTTAGAACTTTCAAATGAAAAGGATGCCTTGCAAAAATGCAATGATTTGCTAAATGAAAAGATTAAAGGACTAGAATTAGATAACGAAAGATTGCATGATAGAATTGCATCCTTAAAAGGTAAACAAAGTACTTCATATGAACATGAAAAATTACATGTTGATGACTTGATAAAAAAAAATGAAGAACTTAAAAAGAAGAGCAATGAGCTCAATGAGATTGTGTTAAAATTCACAAATGGTCAAAAGAACTTAGAAAACTTACTTGGTGCTAAAAAATGTGTGTTTGATAAAGGAGGAATTGGGTATAAACCTAACTTGAAACAAAAATATTACAAAAGCTACTTTGTTAAGGCAACCTCTACTAATAATCATAAAATTGTTTGTCATTATTGCAATGGAAATGGTCACATGAATTATAAATGTCCTATTAAGAAAAATGCATATTATGGAGTTAAATGTGTTTGGGTTCCAAAAGGAACCATTACTAACACTCAAGGACCCAAAAAGTTTTGGATACCTAAAACTTGAGATCTTTTCTGCAGGAATCAAAGAAGAAGGGAAAGAGAAATAAATGGTATTTGGACAGCAGATGTTCAAGACATATGACCGGTGATTATTCATGGTTCTCAAGTTTTACCAAGATCGAAAATGGTGGGGATGCATCATTTGGAGATAATTCAAAAGGAAAAATCATTGGTATTGGTAATGTCGGTAAAGTTTCCTCAACTCTCATTGAAAATGTATGCTTAGTTGAAAATCTAAAATACAACTTGCTTAGTATTAGTCAATTGTGTGACAAAGGATATAGAGTTATTTTTGATAAAACAAATTTTGTTATTGAAAATGCATGTGATGGTAAATTTTTCTTTGTTGGAAAGAGGTGTGTTAACGTTTATACTATTGATATAGATTGTGCATCTACTCTTGATAAATGTTTTTCTGCATTACATGATGATAGTTGGTTATTGCATAGAAGATTAGCACATGCAAGCATGGATTTAATTTCAAAGATTTCTAAAAACGATTTAGTTAAAGGTCTTCTGAAAATTGGTTTTGAAAAAGATAAAATTTGTGAAGCATGTCAATTTGGAAAACAAATCAAAACTTCTTTAAAAAAAAAAATCATATTTCTACTTCAAAACCGCTTCAACTTCTTCACTTGGATTTGTTTGGACCTTCTAAACATGCTAGTTTAAATAGAAAATATTATACATTTGTAATTGTGGATGATTATTCTAGATATACATGGGTATTATTCTTAGCTAATAAGGATGATGCAGTTGATGCATTTAAAGTTTTCTATAAAAAGGTTTAAAATGAAAAAGGCTATTTCATTACTTGCATTAGAAATGATCATGGTGGAGAATTTGAAAATCATGCATTTGAGAGTTTTTGTAATGATTTCAGCATTATACATCAATTTTCATCACCTAGGACTCCACAACAAAATAGAGTTGTTGAGAGAAAGAATAGGTCTATTTAAGAAATGGCTAGGACCATGTTAAATGAGAATGCATTACCAAAATATTTTTGGGCCGAAGCCATAAATACCGCATGTTATGTGTTAAATCGTGTTTTGATTAGACCACTTCTTAATAAAACTCCCTATGAGCTTTGGAAAGATAGAAAACCCAACATTGGTTATTTCAAAGTTTTTGGATGCAAATGTTTTATATTGAACACTAAAGACAATCTTGGTAAATTTAATCCAAAATCGGATGTTGGTATTTTTCTTGGATATTCAACTACTAGCAAAGCTTATAGAGTATACAATAAAAGAACGTTGGTTGTTGAAGAATCCATGCATGTTACGTTTGATGAGTCTAACCCCTCATCTATGGAGAAAGTTATTAATGATGCAGATGAAGAAGTGACGCAAGAAGAACCTTCAAATGTCAAACAAGATACTTTATATTGCGAGAATCAAGAGAAGCAACAAGAAAAACAAAATAATATGGAGTAAAATGAAGGTAATTCTCAAACACTCCCTAAAGAGTGAAGGTATGTCTCTTCTCACCCTAAAGACTTAATTTTAGGAGAGCATTCACGAGGTATAACCACTAGATCATCACTTAGGAACACATGTGCACATACCACATTCATATCTCAAATTGAACCAAAATCCTTTGCGGATGCGGAAAACGATGAATCTTGGATTATGACAATGCACGAGGAGTTAAATCAATTTGAGAGAAACAATGTGTGGAAATTAGTTCATAAATCGGAACATCAATCCATCATAGGCACTAAATGGGTATTTAGGAATAAAATGGATGAATCGGATGTGGTTGTAAGGAATAAAGCTAGGTTAGTAGCTCAATGTTACAATCAAGAAGAAGGAATTGATTTTGATGAAACTTTTACACCCGTAGCGAGATTAGAATCCATTAGGATGCTTTTAGCATTCGCATGTCATAAGAATTTTGTTTTGTATCAAATGGATGTCAAAAGTGCATTTCTAAATGGTTATATTACGGAAGAAGTTTATGTGAACAACCCCCTGGTTTTAAAAATGAAAAATTTCTAAATCATGTTTATAAGTTGTCAAAAGCTTTGTATAGATTAAAACAAGCACTTAGAGCTTTGTATGATAGGCTTAGTAAATTTCTTTTGGAAAATAGTTTTTCAATGGGTAGAGTGGATACTACACTTTTTATTAAGCATAATAATCAAGATATACTTGTTGTTCAAATTTATGTTGATGATATCATTTTTGGTTCTACTAATAAGTTTTTGTGTAAGGATTTTTTATCTTGTATGAGCAAAGAATTTGAGATGAGTATGATGGGAGAATTGAAGTACTTTCTCGAATTACAAATAAGACAAAATGAAGAAGGAATCTTCATCAATCAAGCCAAATATTTGAAAGATTTACTTAAGAGATTTGGACTTGAAGATGGAAAGATTAAAAGTACTCCAATGAGCTCAACAATCAAACTTGACAAAGATGAAAAAAGTAAAGATGTTGATATCAAAACATATCGAGGTATGATCGGATCTTTACTTTACTTAATTGCTAGTAGACCCGATATTGTGTTCAGTGTATGTTTGTGTGCAAGATTTCAATCATGTCCTAAAGAATCTCATTTGCTTGCTGGTAAGAGAATTTTCCGTTATTTGAAAGGAACCATAGATCTTGGCCTTTGGTATCCTAGGGGAACTCATTTAGATTTAACTTGTTATTCGGATGTAGATTTTGCTAGTTATAAGATTGATAGAAATAGTACTAGTGGAACTTGTTACTTTCTAGGTCACTCACTTGTCTCTTGGTTTAGTAAGAAACAAAACTCGGTTGCACTTTTAACCACCTAGGTTGAATATATTGCAGCTGGCAGTTGTTGTGCACAAGCACTTTGGATGAAACAAACCCTTAGAGACTATGGTATCAATCTTTGTCATATAACTATCATGTGTGACAATACAAATGCCATAAACCTTTCAAAGAATCCCATTCAACATTCTCGGACCAAGTATATAGAGATAAGACATCATTTCTTAAGAGATCATGTTCAAAAAGGAGATATTTCATTGAATTTTATTTCAACTGAAAAACAGCTCGCTGATATCTTTACAAAACCTCTTGGCGAAGAACAATTCTCCAAGATTAGGCATGAGCTTGGAATGATAAATGTTGCATGATAGTGTTTTATACAATATCTTCTTGTTTTTTTATTTTTTTATAATATGATATTTTTTTACCTTGGATGTGTTTAAATTTTGTAATCATGCATTATATTGGGTTTTCAAGACATTTTTTATCAATAAAATGATTTAGAAATGTATTGAGTGTTGGCCGTAGATTAAAACATGTGTGCAAAATCATGGTCAAGAAAAACAGATTACCGTTTAATTACAGAAACACTAGAAAAATTGTATGACATTAGCGGCTAACTGTTTATTACTAATGGTTAATCGATTAAAAACAGAGAGGTTGTTTTTGATAAACAGTGACATAATTACTCTTTACTAGCTCTCTGGAAGTTATCGATGAACTGTTTGATGTAAACGACTCGCCGTTTTTGTGCAATATAAACTATTTTAGTTCTTCTTCTTCGTCTTCACTTACCCCCTCACCGTTTTCTCTCATACCAGTGAACCCTAAGCTTTCTCTCTCTAAAATCTTTCATTTTTCTTGCCATTTCTTACCAAATCAAGGTCATAGAAACATTTCCCATAATCATTAGAACAATTTTAATCATTCAAAACATCAAATTACAGCCCAAATAAAAAAAATCCCAATTTGAAACCCTAACAAGCAGCCGAATGTTTTTCTCCATTTTTGACTTAATTTTTGACATTTTCCTACCAAATTGAGCCTTCAAATACCTTTCTCTATCCTTCCTTGTTCTTCTAAGTGGTTCTATTTCATTCATTTTGATCATTTTGACAACATCCTAAATTCTCAAGCTCCAACAATGGCTGAATCATCAAGAACCGGTCGTAAGAGGAAATCAGTCCCAAGTAGAAACCTGATACCACCTAGGGAGCCCTTAGAGTTCCAGAGGATTCATTTTCCAACAGCTCTACTGGCAAAACGATTTGAAACCTGATTCATGGGTCGCAAGGTAATCGACTCTTACTTTGTGAACTTAGATAATTTTGCGGAATTGGTTGTTTATGGTAGGAGTGTTAAGGAGATGTTATTGCTGTGGGAGTTGGCATTAGACTTAGAGGAGAGGATATATCCCAACTTAGTCCATGTTTTTTTACTATAATATGGAATTGTCCATAGAACGGGTGGATAGAATAGTTATAGAAGTAGAGGGTGTTCCTATTGAGTTTGATGTTGATGATTTGAACCACATTTTAGGAATCCTGCATTCTGGACATGATATTTACAATTCTAAGAAAGAATTATCATTTGCCGATTTTGTCCATCACAAAGGGGTTAGAAATATCTATAGGCGTCGGGATCTACTGATGAGATTTGTGCACTCCCCTTTAGGTCCCAACTTTTACCATTGCAGGTTAGAATTCTCCATATCATTTTGCAGCATATTGTCACCCCTAAGAAGGGACACGCAGATGAGGTAACTAGGCTGGATGTAGGGATTCTCGATAGTCTTCTCTGTGGTCGCCCTATTAACCTAGGATACATTATTTTGCGACATATGTTGGGTACACCTGCAGTTAACCATAGGTTGCTTCCATACGGTAGCATTATTTCTAAGGTTTTATGACATTTTTGAGTCCCCATTCGCGACTTGGTATATGTTGAGATGAAGAAGATTGGGGAAGAGGCTATCTCGGCGATTGGGTTTTCTCAAAGGCGTCGAGATTGGATCAAAACGCCCAATGCGAAAAACCAAGACACCCTCGTAGCTCCAGAGGATAACCAGTTTCTAAATTATATTTTCACTTCCGATCAGCTACCAAATTTTAGGCTCGGCGCTAGACCTCCGCCCTCTCGTCTTGGATCTGTCTCACAGCCTCCAGCAGAGTCTGATTCTGACGAGCATGAGATGGAGACCGATCGGCCACCGACTTCAGATGCTCCACCTGCTCATGATTGTCTTCTTCAGCAGCTTGTTAGCGATGTTCAAGCACTTTCCGAGCGACAGCAGCAGCTTCAGGATCAGTTTGCATCTTTTCAACTTCAGCAGCAGCAGATATTGGATGGACAGCAGCGTATCTTTTCTGCACTTGGCATTCCTCCCTCCTTTTCTTCTCCTTCTCCTCCTCCGCAGTAGTTTCTTAGTGTTTCGGATACTTTGATTTCGCACAAATATTTTCATGTTTTCTGAACTATTTATGTATGATGCTCATGGATGATTATGTTATATTTATGTGTGTTTTCTTATTTTGGCATTGATCTTATTGTTTGGTTGAAGTTGTTTGTATCTTACTTTTTGGTTTCTTGGGTGTAAATTGTTGTTACTATTTTTTGGGGATGCTTAATATACAGGGGAGATGCTGCCGAAATTTTCATTTGTCAAAAGTGGCTATATTTTTGTTCTTTTCCTTTTTATGCTGAAGGGGGAGAATAGTTTAAGTTATATTTCTAAGGGGGAGTTAACAAAATTTTTTTTTAAGTTATATATTTTTCTAGGGAGCGTATATTCAGGGGGAGTTAACAGAATTTTCATATCTTTACATATAAAGTTTGTCATCATAAAAAAGGGGGAGATTGTTAATCTTATAATAATGATTTTGATAATAACAAAACTTATATGTTCTTAATTAAAATGTTGAGGCTATTAAAATGATTTTCTTAAAGACATAGACATGTTTAAAGAAGCTTAATGGCTGCTAACTTAAGTTTGAAAATCTTTTTCTAAACAAAAGTTGTCAAAATATTGAATCTGAAAATTAACGGTAGATGGTGAACTGATAATTTAAAATGGTGAACCGATAATTTGCAGAGAGGAAATGGTCTTTGTAATCCTGCATCGTTTATCTGACAAGATTTTGGAAATTAACGGCGAACCGTTTATTACTAACGGTAAACTGATAATTTACAAAAAATGAGGGTTTTTCTAACTCAACTACACTTGCATTGACAAGATACTAGAAATTAACGGTGAACCGTTTATAGAAAACGGCTAATCTTGAACCGTTTAGCAAAAATGGATAGCTAAGTTTGTTTTGCAGGTTTCTGAAAATAAACGGGGATCCGATAATGGTAAACGGTAAATCATTTATTTAAAATCAAAGAATAACGGCTATTTGGACAAGTCAAAACAGCTAATCGATAGCTTCAAACGGCGATCCAATTATTCTTAGAAATCAACAACGGCTAGTTTTCAGCTCCAACTATAAAATGGCTCAATCAAATTCAAATTAAAAGAGATCCAAGAGTTATCATTGAGCTTGCTACTGAGAAAACAATCTTCTTTTAAGGTTCAAACTTATTTTTATTTCATTGATTCACACATTAAGATTTCAATTGTAATCATATATATTGTGTGAGAGATTAGTTGATTGTAATCTTTGTTTTTGAGTGATTGTAAGTATTGGGATACACTTGGGTTAAGAGATTGGGAATAATATTTTCTTGTAAAGGTTTATTGACACCTTTGAAGTCAATTGTAAGTGTTGTTGAAGCCTTGGAGGCTTGCTTAGTGGAATCCTCAAGCCTGGTGAGCTTCGATGCGTGGACGTAGGCACGGTTGGCCAAACCACGTAAAAATCGCGTGTTTGATCTCTCTTCCCTTATCCTTTTAATTTCGAGCATTGTTAAAATTATTGCTTTTGATTTTATTAAGACATTAGTTTAAATTGTTGTGTGATTTTATTTGCTTAAGTTTTTAAAAACCCAATTCACCCCCCTTCTTGGGTAGCCTAGTTAGTATTTCAGTAAGTACATGTTAATTCAAGTATTCTAGGCTCTTGGTGCTTACTTTTATCCCATAAAGCGCTTTGTTCAATCTCATAACTTTGTGTTCATACCTTTTTACCATATAGCCTAATGGTTGTTCGATGCAGACTTCTTATTTGAAGAATCTATTTAAGACAGCAGACTTCACATTCATTTGGAAAATCTTTTACTTCTTTTGAGCTGCAAATAAAATTATTTGTCTTATAATTTCCTATTGGACATCAAGAGCAAATACCTTTAACAAATACCTCATCATAGTAGATGTTGGCCTTTGAGTATAGCCTTTTGTAACTAGCCTTACTTTGTGCTATTCTATCTCATCTTGGCATTTTTGTTTATTTTGTACACCAATTTGACACCAATGGCTTTGTGACCATTGGGAAGAGTGTGACTTCCCCACTATTAATCTTCACAATGGCTTTAATTTCTTCATCTATTGCTTTTCTCCACTTCTGATCTTGCACAACTTCTTGGAAGTTCACTACTCACAATTAGCATAATGGCAAAAGAGACTAAGGTTGTCAAGTCTCTCAATTACCTTATAAAGTTCTTGTAAACATCTCATGCGTGCCATATCTCTCTCCTCCAAAAATGTTGGTGGTATATCTTTATGAGTGGTTGATGTTGGAGAGATAGGTGGAGTAGTGTGCTCTTGTTGTTCTTTTCCTACTTACTCCTTCATTAACTATTCATTTTTTTCAAGAGGAAAGAAATTGAAATCATCTATATGACAACTAAAATCTCATTCTCCTTCTTAATAAGAAAATTACATTTCAACAGATCATAATCTTCTTGTTGTTTGGATTGTACAATTTGTATCCTTTAGAATTTGTTGTTATAGTCGATAAAGATGAACTTCTTGCTTTTGTCATGCAGCTTGGTTCTTCTCTTGTCTAGTACATGTACATGAGCTGTACTTCTAAAAACTCTTAGATGGAAGATGTTTGATTCTGCCACTCCATGCTTCTTATGGTGTTTTACCTTATACACTTTTTGTTAGAGATCTGTTAGATAGGTAGTCCGCACATGCAACAACTTTAGCCTAGAATTCTTTAAGCAATCTCTTGCATTTCAGCATGCTTCTTGCCATGTTGAGAATGATCTTATTCTTCTTTTTCTATGTCATTGTATTGAGGGGATCATAGAACAGTCAAAGCACGTCAAATTCCATTTGCTTTAAAAAACTCTTGGAATTCTTTGGAAGTGAATTCTACACCTCGATCAAATCTCATAACTTTAATTCGGTGTCCATTTTCTTTATCTACTATAGCTTTGAACTTTTTAAAAGCTTTAAAAACTTTTGACTTTTGCTTTAAAAACTATACCACATTTTTTCTTGAAAAATTATCTCTGAAAAGAAGGAAGTAGTTACTTTTACCAAGGGAGTGGCTTGATTGAACCACAAACGTCTGTGTGAATAAGCTCAAACAGCTTTTTTGCTCTTAAGTTTAACCCTTTTGGAAAACTTTTTCTGAATTGCTTCCTTAATGATCATCCTTCGTAAAGTTGATCAAGGTTATTGATGCATGGTAAGTCGTTCACCATATTATTCTTGGATAGTAACTCCAATACTCCAAAGTTGAGATGCCTAAATTGAAGAAGATGCCAAAGCCATAATGCATCCATGTAATAAGTTTTTAAATACTTTGCAACATCATTTTAAATATTCAAAGAGAACATTTTATTTTTCGACATTTTCACTTGCATCATTAAATTTCCTTTGTCACTCTTATAAAAAGACTATAATCTTTTATTTGAATATTATAGCCTTTTTTTTAAAGTTGACCTAAACTTAAGATGTTGCTTTCCATAGTGGGCACATAGTTAACAACTAAAATAAATTGATGCTTTCCATCTTTTAAATAGATAAGGATTTTACCTTTCCCTTTTACTGGTACTTCGGCATCATCTCCAAATGATACATTACTATTCAATGATTCATCTAACTCTATGAACATGTTTTTTCTTCTACACATACGATCGCTTGCACCGGTGTCAAGATACCAAGTATTATCTTGGCCTCCTTAATTTTCCTAGCCTCCATAATTGTCCTCACATGTTAGTAGTAGTGTTTGACTTTCCTTGGTTTTTTCTTCCATATAATTACTCTTCCCCTCAACTTTATTATTAGGAGCCCTACATTTAGAAGCATCATGGCTAAACTTTTGGCAATTGTAGCCTTGAACTTAGGATTCGTCGTACCTGGTGTTTAAGTGGCCTTTTCCACAACCTCTTGCACCTCTCTCATAATTGTTGTTGACATTTTTGTTGTTAAAATTTCAGTCTTGTCCAAAACCGCAAGCTCTACTTTGTCCTCGACCCCTGCCTTTACTTCGAGACCATTGTCCTCTCCGATTACCTTGACTCGTTGTCTTCTCATTGATTTGCATTTTAAAAAGCTGCTCATCAAACCCTTTCCTTTTCTTGTGCTTCTCTTCAAAGGCTTGTAGTGAACCTTGAAGTTGCTCAATTGTCATGGTCTCCAAGTCTTTCATTTCTGCAATCATCACAACAGTGTGCTTAAATCTTAAAATTAAAGAGCGCAATATTTTCTCCATCATCTTTACATCTTCTAGCTTTTCACCATTTTGTTTAAGCTGATTTAACGGCCAAAACTCTTGAAAATAATAAAAAATGGACTCGGTTTCTTTTATGTGCAATGATTCAAACCAACCTCTTAGAGTTTTGGAGATGCACCTTTTTCACATTATCTTCTCCTTATAAGAGGTTTGAAGCTCCTCCCATGCTTCTTTGGCTGAAGTTGCACTAGATATCTTCTCAAATCAATCATCACCTAATGCTTTATAGATGAGGAAGAGTGCTTTCTTGTCCTTCTTTCTTGAATTCTTTAAGTCATCCTTTTGTTTTTGAGTGAAAGAAGCCTCATCTTTTAGCTCTTTGTAGCCTTATCCAATGACTTCTAATCATTATAAGCTCTAAGAAGGGCTTTCATTTTAATACTCCAATTGACCAAGTTACTTCTCTTTAGTGATGGAACTTGGATTGATGACATGTCAGTATTTACCATAACTTTTTAAAACAACTCAACTCAACACTTATTATACTTTTTTTTATAATTTATTACACTAGAGAAGATTTCTAACTTCTTGATGCATAAACCAAAGGGAAGAGGTGGTATCGATACATGAAACAAACTAATCACAACTACACATCATTTTACCTACTACATTAATCTCAACCACACATCTAAACATCACAAATCTTACCTACCAAACCTACTACTGCCTATCATCCTAGCATCATCCTAGCTCAACTAATTTAGTTCTATGAGATAGACTAGGCTTTGTGTTTTTTAGACATGGATCAAAAACAAGTTGATGATCCAACAATTTCTTGGCTATAAAATTCATACCATTTATTTCATAAAATTTATTGGTTATCAGAAGGATGTACCTAATTAATTGTTTAAATTTTCAGTGGTACTACTAAACCTACTAGAGTAGTCATTAACCCATTTACTCAATAATCTCAATATCAAAATCTAAAAATTTATTTCTTACTTTATTAATCCAATGTAATAACCATTATACCCTTATTAACATGATTTCTTAAATTTTTCTTTTCACATGGCTACTGCAACTATTCCTCAGTCCTCCAATTCCTTTTTACCTATCCCTCTCATTGTATTTGTCAAGATTTCACTCAAAAATCTCTAAGTTTTTCAGTTTATAACAATTTTAAAAGCATCAAAGGGATTCATCTACAATATAATCTCTATAAATTAATACACAATGAATTAAGAACTTCTATTATATAATAATTTTTTTGTAATCTCAATTTGGGCTAATAAACTAAATTAATAATTTCAATACATTAATAGCAGAATAATTTCTAAAAGACCTTATATAACTCTATGGTCCCGTTCATATCATAAATTAATAATTGATTAAAATTACAAATATAATTTACTATCATATGTTATTAAATGAAGTATATCTCCATTGTTACTTGTTGTTCTTGAAATTTAAATCTATACTGGATCTTATTTATAATTTTTCTTGTTGCATCTAAGTGTTAAGGTTGAACTCTGTAATTACAATAAAAAAATTATAATAATTTATCGATTAATTAACATCTATTTTAATTAATTTATCTTCTAAGCTCAGTTGGAGTTATCCCATACATCTGTTGTGATCAAGTTCATCAAATGCTTATCAAGGAAATTAAAGAGTCATCACCTAAAATATTACATAAATATGACTGCTGGGATAAGATCTTGTTCGCATATTTATTGAGAGCTTCATTATTTATTATTTATTGTTCGTTGGCACTTGACCAGTACTGTTTCGTTATTTTCATTATTTATTATTTATTGTTCTTTTGCAATTACCAATTGTTTCATTCTTCTCAGTATCTGAAATAGACACTAAAAGAAAATTGAGATATGGAAACATTATTTTAATAACATGCACAAATGGAATGTTGTCAAATTTATAATTTAACAACACTCACAAACTGCATGTTGGTAAATATAAAGTTCTAGCAATATGCAACAAGTGATCGTTGTGTAAAACCTTACCACAACGACCAATCGTTTGCTGATGTATAGAAGTATGTAATGACAACATTTAAAGTTTGCATGTTGTAGTTAGTTATCTAAGACAACATTGAATTGTCTGATGCATAAATTATTATTTTAATAACGTTTATATGTTGGCTGTTGTTAAAAATTATTTTTTTGTAAAATTTTTTGTTAATTCAATTTAATATGAAATTGGTGAAAATTAAAGCATAAATAGGTGCTTATGGAATTTATACATAAAAACATTATAATAAATAATTTTTTTAGTATATCATTAACTACAATATTTTTTAAACTAAAATAATAGAAAATAATGTGCAATAAATAAAAAATTCATTTCGCGCGCGAGGGTTATCTAGCACGGTAAAAGGGAGAAAAAACAAAACAAAACAAAAAAGACAAAATGACTTAGTGAAACCCTCGGTTCACTTTACAACACCACTTTACTCTTCATCTACCATTCAAGCAAATAAGCCTCTTAATCTTCATTGTAATAATATCTGCCTACTAAAGGAAATGAGTGAATTAAGTACTCTTCCTTTCAATTTCATTGATAAAGTTAACTTCCACTTTTCTAATTTTATTTAATTAATAATTACTCTTTCCACTAATTCTTTTTTAGAAGGTTTGGGTCTTTTTCCTGTACTTCCTCTCAAAGCGGTCGACATGCTTGCAGATTCATTGCTTTGGTAAGTGGCAAAATTCTTTATTGGGGGGTTCATATGTTATGACATGAATCAAATAATTTTTTTTTTTGGTGGCGAGTGTAATTTATTTTTAATTAAGTTTTTAACAGTGACCCTTGAGTGTTTAATTAATCCCCGTAACCCTAATTAATTCACATGTCATCACTTTGTTTTCTCTATCTATCCAAATGAGTTTTTTTAATTCATGCTATAATCTGCATTGTGACTACCACTCATAGGCAATAACCGTTAAAGTACACTGGTTTTAAAATATTTATATGCTGCAAGAAATTATGAAAAATATTTTGTCGTTCAAATTATTTTGATTGAAACGATAATTCAAGTTTTTTTTTCCTTTTTAATCAAAATCCGATATTCTAATTCTTTTTTAAATATTACATTAAGTAAATGATGTTTGTACTAAAAAAAATTTGTCCGTAAAGTATTCTGTTATGATGCTGCTCTAATATTTCAATCACAGCAACTCAAAACATTTCCCAATACTAAGATGACTCAAAATTCTTTCCCATGAATATGCAAAATATTTAAGTTTATGTTTTCTGTTTAGTTACGAATTATCATCCAATAGAACAACACTGTAAGAGACATAGCATCTTGTTGTTTTGTATTGACAATAATTTTTTTTTTTAGTATCTATTTATTTATACAGTTGTTTGTATTTATTTGTTTCGTTACATTGGATCGGCATATCAAATTGTGAACATAGCTCATCAAGGAAAAATAAACATTTTTGTACCAATATCAACTGTATAATTTTATTTTTATAAATGAAACATCGTGTATATGTTCATCCTTTGAAAAAAATAAAAATAAAAAGAATACATCATGTCCAATATTTGAATTTTGATAACAAGAACCTACAAAATAATTTACAACAAAAAATATAATTGTCTCATTTGATCGAATAAATGAGTCAAGAATTTTAACTCTAACTCGACACGGTAAAAAATCGTGTCAACCCAGATCCAACTTGTTTAATAATTATGTCAAATTTGATGACCTATACCTATTTATTCATATTGTGTTTGTGTCATGTAATTAGGTTATATCAAATTTTGCCAGCTTTGATTTGAAATCGGGTGGATTTACACTATTTATCGGATAGAAATATTCCTACTCTTTGAACTTCTATCATTTATTAGTATCTTACATTTACCTCCTCAATTTCTAAAGTATTTTGTAAATCTCACTCAGTTATATGCTTTCTTAATTATGGCCCCTTTTTGTGGCTTCCTCAAGTTTGCAGAATCTATTTTACAATGCACTAAAGTTTATAGTTTCTTCGTTATTGCTCCTCCCATTGAACCAAAATGATTTTATGTTATAACCTACTGATTCTGTGGTACGCATCTACTGAAAAATATTGATGGATGGTGGGGGGGGGCGGGGGGGGGAATTTTATTTTTATATTATGTTCATTCTAAAGTAACACAAAATAAATTAAAAAAAAAAGTAAATTCAAACTAATTATGAAAATATTCATGAATCTATTGTTAGGAAAGTCATTTTCAAAGCATCAGAAGGATTCACCTGCAGTATAACCATTATAAATTAATACATGATAATAACTCTTATGATATAATAATTTTTTATGGTCCCAACTTAGGCTAACAGACTAAATTAATAATTTTGATACGTTAATAATATAATAATTTTCTGAAACTAATAATTTCTTAAAATTACAAATATAACAGACTATGATATTTTATTAAATAACATATGACTCTATTGTTACTTATATTTTTCTTGAAATTTAAACTTATGTGGGATCTCATCTCTAATTTTTCTTATCGCATCTGACTTTTAAGGTTGAACTCTACAATTGTAATAAAAAATTATAAAGTGCTGTTGATGTTTCGAGTGCTTGCTTGTTGTAACATGCTCCAATCATATTGTATCATCCTTTGATTGGAAGTATACAATAAATTTTTAGTTGATTAAATCTATGTTCATTGAATTGTAAATACACTTTCTAAATTAATAGATATTAATTTATCAATTAATTAATTTCTCTTTTAATTAATTTATCTTCTAAGTTCAGGTGGAGTTATCCCATACATTTGTTGTGACCAAGTTCATCAAACACTTATCAAGGAAGTTAAAGAGTCAACACCTAAAATTTTACTTAAACACTTATTAAGGAAATTAAAGGACATTAAAGATCGTGTTCGCATATATATTGAGAGCTTCATTATTTATCATTTAGTCTTTCACGCTCGACCACTCTTTCATTATTTTCATTAATTATTAATTATTTATTGTTCTTTCACACTCACCAACTCTTTCATTCTTCTCATTATTTGTTGTTGTTTGAACACTTACCCACTTTCTACAGTATAAAACTAGGGACCTTCGATATAACGATACATTTTATGAGTTTTGAAGGGATTTTAACCACTCTTGTAACTCTAAAAAATCAATCATGTTTTTATTAGAATATAAAACTATAAACGAATACTGTTTTTCACAAACACTTGACTTAATTTTCATAATAACAATAATACATAAGCTATAACACAGTACTCCCTATATTGTATCCCGACAGTTTATGATAAGTATTGATGTTATCTTAAGTATTGATGTGTCCTTTATCTTGGGTGATTATTCTATCTCAAGTACTGTTATCTTACGTATTGATGTGACTTTCTTTATCTTGGGTGATTACATTTTCTCAATCATGGACGAATGCTATACGTACCTCAATTGGAATGGAAATTTTAAAATTCTAGTAGCACGGTTCATATAGTATTATTTAAAATACAGTCTAACTTAAATACATGAATATTCGATGAATTAAAAACATTTCTTAAATATTAAACTCTTCTATTCCCAAACCAAGCTACTGGTTAAATTAATAACTTCACTAAATACATAAGTTAATAGTTTATTAAGTGGTGTTCCTAACCCTGTAAAATTGTCATACATTTCTTTTGTTAACATACACCATAAAATCCCTTGAGGTATATTAAAAAAATATTTAAAATCCACCAATAGCTAGAAAATTTAATATAGTTGTAGACATCTATTTTAGGATAAACACTTGTTTAGTTCTTATATATTGACATGAGTGTTTGTTTAGCCCCTACTGCTATCACACTCTTACCCTTATTTTTTCTTTTCTTTTACAATAATATCCTTGCTATAATATTCTTGGGGATGGTACTGAAAATTAAAAATGATAATTTATTAAATTAGCCTTAGAATTAACATGGTAAATTAATTTTTATAAAAAAATTATTAATAAGATTTTTGCAAGGATATTAAATATTGTTTTAAATTGGCTGATATTAATTTATTTATGAATAATTATCAGTAAGATTGTTGCAAGGATACCAAAAATACTGATCCTTTCATATTGATACTTATTGATTAATTTTTTAATAAATAATTATTGATTAATTAACTAAAATTAATTTTTAAATAGAATTAATTAATGTTAAGTATATTGTTGCAATTATATTATTGTAAAAACTAAGAAAAAGTAAGGGTAAGAATATAACATATTGAAGTATAACTGTGTTTTGAAATAACTTTTAAAATATAAAGAGTAAATAAATGTTTAAGTCAAAATATAATAACTAAATGGGAATTTACCCTCAACTTTTTAATTTCATAAACACCCTTATCTACATAAATGATGAACAATGTCCACAAATGCAAATAAATAAAGGCGGAATGATCTTTCATCTGTTTTAAAATAAATAAAGTCAAACTGAAAATGAGTGTTTGAATTCTATATTCACCCACACAGACCCGCTTAACACACTATTGTAACTGTGTATGCCCAATTGAGCTCAAAGATTGAATAAATAAATAAGACACAACTAGATAAAATGAAATTAAACTATAACATTAATTAAATTAAAACTTTTTAAATGAAACTGTAACATAAATTGGGTATATCGCTATTTCTGTCGTCAATTAAATGCTTTGTTCAAACTATTAACTTTTATTTTTGGATCAATTTTGTTCAAAGAACTAGATAAAATCAAAGCAGCTTGTGGAATTAATACAACCCACCAACAACAGCTTGAGGATATGAAATAAAAAATATTAATGATTTTTTCACATTAGCCTCACTCTTGAATTTTCTAAATCCAAATCGTCACTTACTAATGTCTAGATAAGGGTTGCATTTACTGAGACTGAGGGAATTGATTGTCCATTCAAGTATCTAAGCTGGCAAACTTCCTTTCAAGGCCATGTCGCATTAGATTTAATTAATTAAGTAACCAAGCTCAAACACTTGTTAAGTGTCAACAGCAAAAGCTGTGGCAAGAAAAGGGGGAAAAAATGTGGTTTTAATGAATGGACCCTTGAATTGATCAAGAAAAATTTATTTTTTCATAATAATTTGGAATGAAAGCATTTTGCGATTCACATAATATTTTATAAAAAGTGATAAAAAGTCCTAACGGTAATATATTGATTGAAGAAAAAGAAAAAAAAAAGGTAAACACAATCGGAATTATAATGTCAACTAAAAATTTTTAATTGAACTACAACCTCGATTGGGTGTGTCGTTACTTTCACTACCAATTAAATTCTTTGTTCAAATATCAGTGCTTTATTTTTATTCACAGCTTTTATTCTTTTAATCAATCCCTTCATCGAACCAGATAAAATTAAAGCTGCTTGTGGAATTAATACAACTAACCAACAGCAGCTTGTGGGTATTAAATAAAAAATATTTAACGATTTTTTGCATTAACATCACTCTTTAATTTTTTATTTCCAAATCATCACTTATTAACGTCTGGATAAGGGTTGTATTTACCTGAGCGTGAGAGAGTTTACTTTTCTTCCAAAAATCCAACCTGCCTAACTCCCTCACGAGGCCGTTGTTCAAACACTTGCTAAGAGTCAACAACTGAACAAGAAAAAGATATTTTTTTAAATATATTAATTTGAAACAAAAGCACCGCGACCCACTTTATGTTTTATAAAAAGTGACGTGATTCGATGGTGATAAAAATATCGGTGATCTACTAATCTCGGCCGCAGTTATAATGTTAGTTGAAACGTTTTCAATCAAAATACAGCATCGGTTGGGTACATCGTTCTTTGCATCGTCAGTTAAATTCTTCGTTCAAATATCACTGCTCTATTTTTATTAACAGTTTTCATTTTTCAATCAATCTGTTCATGACACGTAGGTTCTATTTGAAAATTAAGACTAAGGTGGCGTTTGTTTTTCCGTCTGAAATCTGAATAGATCTGAATTAGTCTGAATTCTGAATAGATCTGAATGTCTGAATCTGAATAATGTGTTTGTTTTTTTTATCTGAATCTCTGAAAATAAGTATTAAGTTGTTTGTTTTTTAAACTTAAAAATCTGAAAATATATATTTTTATATTTGTACCCTTATGAAATTTAAATGTCAAATAAATAATATACTAAATACCATAATATTTTAATATTTATAAGTAAAACTACATTCAAGTGAATACATAATGATTTTAGAATTATAATAGATAAAATACCATAAATTTTAAATTTTATCACTAATTCTCAATAATAGTACATAATATAAGAAAAAAAACTAACAAAATGATTGAAATAATTGATTTGTTATTTCATCTCGAAGTTGTCTCATGTAAAAATGAGATTATGTAGGATAAACGTCTATGGGTGAGTTTTGGAATATGTATGAAAAATAAATTATAAAATAGGGATATTTTTGACATTAGAAATTAATTGACTTAATTCAGATTCTTCTATTCAGCAAAAAGTTAAAAAAATTGGCTTCTTTTATTAAGTCAAAATTATCTGAAAAGTCCTATTAAGTTATAAAAACAAACACCTCTAATTAACTTAATTAATTAAGTTAAGTCACTTTAAGTTATTAAGTTAAAAAACAAACGCCACCTAAGTATTAGATTAGATTAACTCTTAGAACAAAATACTTAGAGTGGCAGTATTGGCACCGTTGTTACTATTGTAAAGCCCTTTTTCTAATACACCAATTACCAAATTTTTAAGTAACAGTGTCACTAATAACATCCAATCCATGCCTTTATTCCAGCCATAAATCTAAACCTAACAAATTATTACATTTTTTTAATTTTGAAATTTGAATTGATTGCAAAACAATTGCAGGCAATAAGCTTAAAAAATGATAAATAAAAGGTCCTGTTTAAGATTGAGATTGGGTAGTTATAGATTAAAAGCGACAGTACTGAAATGTTTGGTAAACACTGCTTACTGCACCCTGAAATGTTTAGTTAATTTAATTTGATTTTACATTTTTATGATGAAAAAAATATTATATCTTTATTAATTTTATTAAAATTATTATTTAAAACTCGTATTTACTATATATTATTAATTTTTATTATATAATTACAGTCTTTTTTTCTTTTTACAGCAGCTGTACCTTAAGAGTTAGCATCTTAATACCAAATAGCGCATTAGACAAAAACTATGTGGTTTTATTTTTTTTTTTTTAAGGAAAAAAACTGCTTGTTTCATTTAGATATGTA
Organism: Luvunga scandens; assembly: GCA_030449905.1. Lineage (NCBI taxonomy): Eukaryota > Viridiplantae > Streptophyta > Magnoliopsida > Sapindales > Rutaceae > Luvunga > Luvunga scandens. The sequence continues at coordinate 2,104,727 of JASUUG010001110.1, read as the reverse complement.
TTTTGCGTTGGGAAAAGTTTATCTACACTCCCATATTTAGGAAACTAATCATATAGGCCCTTAAGTTTTTAATAAAGGATACCAAGACTCTTTTTTAATTATAATACCCTTTGGTGATGTTTGGTTGAGAGGAGCGAATGGAGGAGAGAAAAGTAATTTAAATTTTATTTTTATTTCCATTGTTTGGTTAGACAAAATGTATAAGAATTTAATTTCCATTAGAATTTAATATCCATCATAATATGGAATTTGAATTTCATCCCAAAGAGTGAAGAATTCAAATTTCTCTTATATTGGAAACTAAAACTTTTTAAATTACCCTTTAACTTTTTAACTTATTGAATGCCATTAATAATTATTATTTATAATTTTATTTTATCAATTTAATATTATAAATAATTTTATATTAATTAAATTTAATGAATACTTTAAGAAACTTAACAAAATAAATAGACTTATTTAATATGAAAATATAGAAATATAAATTAACCGTTGCCGGAACTCTGCCAAACATCGCCAGGCTGTCATCGAACTGCTGTTTTATTATATATATATATATATATAATTTTAATAAATCATGAATTATTTTAAGACTTTTTGACATTAAAAAAGTTTGGTATTGATATTAAATTTTATTTCATTACTAATATAAATAGTTTACTATTTAAGGCAAAGGATAAATTTATCCAAAAAAAAAATTATAATTCCTTTCCCTATAAAATTTTATGTGAAACCAAACAATGAAATTTAATTTCACTATTCTCCTCCTCTCCTTTCTTCTCCCTTCCTCTCCATTCCACTCTTTTCCTCTCATTCCCTTTCTTCAAACCAAACATGGCCTTTGTACATAGTTAAAAAACAAATTTTAAAATTGTTTTAATAAATACAAATATAATTTAGATATTTTAATTTATTTAGTATACTAATAATATTAGAATATTTTTTAATACGTAAAAATTCTTAAAATGTGAATTGTTATATTTATTTTAACAATATATTTTTATTTATATAAAAATTTTAAATAAATCTTTAGGTTAAATAGATTTTACAATTAGTAAAAAATATATATCATGTATGAATAATAATAAAAATAATTTAAATATTTAAATATTTATTTTAATATTATGTTTCTATTTACTATAAAATTTAGCTAAAATTGTAAAGTATTAAAATAGTTTTTGAAATATTGAAATTATTTTAATATATTTATGTATGTATGCATGTATGTAGATTGTACACCTATATTATTATTGTGGAATTTTTTCAGATACGGGACAAAGTAGGAGTTTGGATGTCCATTCTTTTACTTGCGGTGGATTGACCAGTCAAAACTTTGTTTGTCAGATTTACTGCGTACATAAATGACTACAAACACTAACGACGTAACTTTTTCAGATACGATATAAACTACGAGTTTGAATATTATAAGAGATCAAATTAAGAGTTAAAATAACATGGTTGTAATCCAAAAATTAACTTTAAACTTATGCTATTATAGACATGATATAGAAAACCTAATACAAAAAAATTTAAAAATAAAATATATAATATAGATAAATTTTGTAAGTTATTTTCAATGTTATATACAATTATTTTATATTATGAATATCTGCAAAACAAATTTATTTATATTAAAATAAATTAGGCATATTAATAATATTGAAAATAATTTATTTTAGCATTCAAAATAATTTATAAAATTTATAATATTTTATATGCTAGATTATTTATATTATATTTGTATTTTATTATAGAAATTTATTTAAAGTCAATTTTTGTGTTGTTACAATCCAAACATATAATCATAAAAAAATAATTTGTGTGATCGTTTATGAAATAAAAAAAGAGGTCTATATGACTATTTATACAAACTTTAGAGGTGTGGGTGATTGATTTTCTAAATTTAATGATCACTAGTTTAAAATTTAGATAATTAAAAGCTTAGGTTTGTATTAATGTTTAGTGTGTAAATAATTGGTTAACAGTGTTGAATTAATAGGCAACAACTGAACAATATGATAATATTAAGAGAGCATATAAGAGGCCCTCAAGGGCGTAGCCGAGTTGGTTGGTAGTGTAATCTGTCGCCCCTCACTTGTGTGGACTCGGGTTCGAGCCTTTGGGGTAGGGAGGGGGCTAAAAATTGATTTGCGCTTCTTTCCCCTTTTTTTTTTTTAAAAATAGAGCATATAAGAGACACAATAGCCTAGAGAGAAATTTAAGTATGTAGAAAAGCCCTCCTCTTGTGAGCTTACAATTATAACTACATAAGGAAAATGATTCATAAATATAAGGAAAATGGATCATCAAATGAGAGTTAAAGTTCTCCTCATGAACTCTATGGTTAATCGGATCAACAAATGGAGCGCAAATCCGATTTATGATTCAGCAAAGATCTCACCTCACTATTCTTTTTTTGTTGGTCGGATGCGGGTCTCAATTTTGCAAAATTATCTGGACAAAATAAAAACCCGCCAATCGGTGATGCTGCCATCCAAATCGATTCTGAAACCGGGAGTGTGGCTCCACGAGGGCCTTGATACAGAAATTGCAAATTTGAGAGGGCGACAATTGAAAATAAATAAAATTGATGGGACCAATAAAAATAAAATGAGGATGAAAGTGGACAAATTATAAACTTGGGTAGACCCTAAAATAAAACTCTTAAAAGTGAGGGGCTAAAAAAAGAAGCGTAAAATTTATTTTAATTCTATTATTAATTGATAATATATTTGCTAAGATGACAGGTAAGATGAGTGAGGACTAATTGGTCCTATTAATAACGTATGGTTTAGATATATATTGTTTATGATTATAATTTCTATCAAACCTACAATCTATATATGTTTTTACTAAGGTAAAAGTTAAGATGAGGAGAAAACCGACATAGTAATAAAAAAGTCTCATATTAGGAATCCCTCAAAAATGGTAGAAGCCTCCAGAAAATAAACAAATAAATACAAATTTTATGCTGAAGTCATTCTTGTGAGGTAAATTTTGTGTTATTAATACCAAGTAATATCTGGGAACTAGTGGAAAACCTCTTTACATACAGTCGAATAATAATATTATGGCTTCTCTGAAAGTAAGCACTAGCTTCGTCAATCTGAGGAACCCACATACCCATCCTCACAAATCCACACTTTCACCGAAAAGATTCACTCCCTTGGCCGCAACTCTCACCAACACCACCGTTGGTCTCGCTGAAACATTCAACAGATTGAAAAAACAAGGCAAAGTGGCCCTTATTCCATGCATATTAGCCGGTGATCCCGACCTTTCAACCACCGCAAAAGCATTGAAACTGCTTGATTCCTGTGGATCAGACATCATTGAACTAGGTATCCCATTTTGTGATCCTTTAGGAGATGGTCCAGTCATCCAGGCTGCGTCCGCCCGATCCTTGGCAAGAGGGACCAATTTCAATGCAATTGTTTCAATGTTGAAGGATGTGGTTCCTCAGATTTCTTGTCCAATTAGTTTATTCACTTACTACAACCCAATTCATAAGCGAGGAGTTGAGAATTTCATGTCCACAATTAGAGACGTTGGCATACACGGGCTTATGGTTCCAGATATCCCTCTGGAGGAGACTGTGTCTTTACGGAAGGAAGCCATCAAAAACAAGATTGAGATGGTACTATTTACAGGTGCGCAGTGATATTTAAACAGAAAAATATAATAGAGTGCTGACATCAGCAAACGTAATTATAAAAAAAATACATATTTTACGGCTATTTACATCAGCATAGTGTTAAACTTCAATTTTTTTAATATTTTTCTTTACAGGTCCCACCACTCCAAAAGATCGAATGAAAGCCATTGCTGAAGCATCACAAGGATTCGTCTCTCTTGTAAGCTCGGTTGGAGTTACTGGAGCCCGTACATCTGTTGGTGGCCAAGTTCAAACTCTTATAAATGAAATTAAAGAGTCAACAACTAAAGCTGTGGCAGTTGGTTTTGGCATATCGAAACCTGAGCATGTGCAACAAGTAGCAGGATGGGGAGCCGATGGTGTTATTATTGGGAGTGCTGCCGTGAAGATCTTGGGCGAAGCAAAATCTCCTGAAGAAGGATTGAAGGAGCTGGAAAAATTCATAAAATCTTTAAGATTTGCTTTGCCATGGTACAAACTTTTCAGGTCTGGTATTTGAACTGAACTTAATAAAGATTAGTGTCTTTTTTTTTTTTTCAGAAAAATTATGTGGTTTTTACGAGTATTAAATGGACAATAAATTTTTTAAAAATGGTGGTTTGTATAAATATTTAAATTGAACAAAAAAAAGTTATTTTTTAGTTTTTTTATATTAAATGAGATACAATCACACCACTCATATACACAAAATATAGTGAACGCATCCAACTAATTACGACAAAAAAAGGATGTTTATCCATGTAAAATTAATTTACAAGCATGTGCACATTCAAGCAACGTCATTGGAAGGTCGATCGACAACTCAGAAAATAGATTCTCCAGGAAACACTGAAATGATGTGAGCAAAACTTTTAAAAAGTAAGAGGAAGATGACACGACCCGCCCTGAATCCACAAGGTGAATTTGCCTAATTCTGTTTAATCGTTATGATATAATCTAACTAAAAAGGGTTTTGCCAAAAATTCGGCAGTCTCCTTTAAAATTATAACATAACCAAACCTACAATTAATAAAAATAAACACACCCAAAATAATTTCAAATACAACCAACTTCATCCATCAATCTTCTCAACAAAATACGAAATTATTCAAATATCCAATATCAGATAAAATACATAGATTTGTCCACAATCACCGAAATGTATCAAATTATACAATCCCAAAATATCTCAATAAACATCTACGACTCCTAACAACATCACGTGGCCGTAATTCCAAAATAATAATCATTGCTGGGTAACTATTATACCTGCGATTCTCCTGTGGGGTAGGAAAATATAATAAAACGAGATGAGTATAAAACGTAATGAGCTCAGTGAGTGGATAGTAGTTTTTGAACATAACTTTACTCTAAAATAATTAATTATATTAAAACACAATTTCATCAAAATATCACAAGAACTTAAATAACTTATTAAATTTAAATCATGTACTCAAATAACAATATCGCATATATACTGTATAAATCAATAAAATCCTTAATACTTATAACATCAATATTGAATGCCGAAAACTATCACCAAACAAGTACGTAGGGGAATAATCTCATCATGTCCGGACCTCGATGGACAGGCAATGATGTACTATCTGGGTACAATCACGTCCCGGAGCTACACGGATAGACGGGAAAGTACCATCTCATATCTCATCATATCCGGACCTCAACAGACGGGTAATGACGTACTATCTAAGTATCATCACGCACCAGAGCTATACAGATAGATCGAAAAATATCATCTCATCTGTATCTCAATATTAGTATCTCTATATTTCTCATATTGCATGCATATGTCATCTTATCTGTATCATTATATCTGAAGGGAAAGGGTATTGTCTAATGATTTTTCAAACAACCGTTTATATACATATACATAAACATATAATCTCATCTGAAATCTCATCCAAAGTCTCATCCGAAATCTCAATTCCTTTTTCATTTAACATGCCTTAAATATGCTTTTCTTTTCTTTAAAAATATTATCATGCATAATTAAAATCGGTAACCAAAATTATTAATCAAACACATTTTTCGTAATAAATACCAATACACAGATAAAATCTATTTCTACGAAATATTTAAATTGAGGCATTTGAAAGTTATTTCGTAAACATGCTTTACTATCATAATAAACTATGAAATTAAGTTTTGTATATTCCACTCACAGTGACGATGTCCGAATTCGATATCAACAATGTTCGCTATTTGATTATCGTTTGCAGATCCCCCTAATTTAAGGAAATAATATAATTACTATTTGTAAATGCGAATCGTAACTAATAAACTCGAAACGAAATTTATCCGCAATAAATATTCTCGAATTCATAAAATTACCAAAATGCCCTCAACATCAAAATTCATCAATTATCCTCAAAATCACAGATTACCAAACTATCCTCAATTCAGATTACAAAAATATCTACAAGTTCTGAATTTATGAAATTACCCCTGAAAAATATAAATTACCAAAATGCCCCTAACAACATAAATTACCGAATTACCCCCGAAATCTCAAATTATCTAACTGTCTTAATATGAAATTACCAAAATGTCCACCAATTTGAAAATTACATAATTACCCTTAAATTTTGTGGCATTATCAAATTGCCCATAACGGTCAACGGTGACGGGAAGTTCAAGTCTGGTAGTTCTGACCTCGGTGAGTCCAATGGTGCTGGCAATGACCTCCCATGCACGGCGGTGATGGCAGATCGAACTCTTCAAATTTGTGAACTTCTCGACGATTGATCGACTCCGGGCGTTTCAGGTGACAGGGTTGGTCAGAAAATGATGAGGGGGAGCTAAGGAACAAGATCCAAGTAGTGGCGTGGCATAAAACTGGCAAGATCATAGCGGGTTGAAACGGGTTAGACCTTGGGTCTTCCAAGCTAGATCACCAACGTTTTAGTCGTTTGCCGGCATTGGTGAAGGCAAGGGTACATCGGCCAGCTCACAAGCTTCAGAACGGTACTAAGCCCGGTCGGTGGGGTGGCCGAAATCGCGAGATCTGGCCGGGTCGGTTCCATAGGTCGTGGGTTGGGTTCGGGTCAACGGCAGCTCTCTTTCTCTCTCTATCTCTCTCTCTCCTCCCATTCTATTTTTAGAAAGAAAATGAAATGCTTCTCTCTCTCATTCTTATGTTAAATAGAAAATAATACCGACACCCCTCTTTTTTATTTTTTTATTTTTTTAGCTCAATACAAATTAAGCTAATACCGGAATTGAGTGCCAAAAAAAATCTGACTACGCGGCTATTGAATCACGTTCGAATTATCTCAATTTTGTGTCGCGACAAATTTAAATTATTCGAGTGCGATCAATTAAATAATTGCGTCTAGTTACCTACAACAATTTGTAACAATTTCGACGACTTTAAAAATTTACGACGAAATAAAAAAAATAACATCATACACTTAATTAAATAATTTACTGTGCATATGTTACAATCCTCCCTCCTTATAAAAATTTTGTCCCTAAAATTTACACATCTGATGAGAATAAGTGAGGATACTGAGCTCTCACTAAGTCCTCGTGTTCCCAGGTAGCCTCTTCCTTTGCGTGATTTTTCCACAGTACTTTTACTAAAGGAATAATTCTAGACCGTAAGACTTGGTGTTTCCTTTCCAATATCTACACCGGTTCTTCCTCATAAGTTAAATTTTCCTTTAACTCAATTGGTTGCCTAGATATCACATGACTCAGATCATACATGTACTTTCGGAACATCGAGACATGAAACACATAATGAATTTTGGATAACTTGGGTGGTAGAGGTAATCGATAAGCCAACGGACCAATGCGCTCTATAATCTCATACGGCCCAATATAGTGTGAGCTTAGCTTCCTGCGCTTCCAAAATCGAAGTACTCCTTTCCAAGGAGAATTCAAGTTCCCACCTACACTTATCTGTGTTGGGTGATTTCTTAATATATAGGTGTCAGTGCACAAGTGTACACAACAAGTAATAAAGTGATAAGTATTTGAGTATCATCTCCATAGGGATTGTTGCTATAAGAATTGCTACAGCAAGAAATTGTGGTGCAATTTCAATTAAATCAAGTTCGTTTTAACAACTAAATTAAACTAAGAAATCTAAATGATAGAAAATAAAGTGCGCTAAAATAAATCAACATGTCTCACACAAGGATGTAATCACTAAAAATGATGTAGTTGAGTAAATTAACTCATTTAATGGTATAGATTATTTTTTCTGTTACAGTATTGTTGCTATAGCAATTACTACAGCATTGGGCAGAATCCTAATGCATCCTCAGTTGTCGCTTGTTGGATTTCTTATATCTATATGCAACCAAACAATGACCAGTTGATAAATCACACAAGATATAGCATTATGCGATCAAGATTCCTAATTACCCTACAAGGTGAATCCCTATGTCTAGTTGATCACTAATTTTAAATCAAGCATAACCCTATTCAAATTGAGTTAACCCAACTTGGGAAACCTAATTTAAAACCAAGTATTGTTACGATATTTTCCACTAAAACAGGCCATTTTGTGGCTCTCTCTTAGCTTGTATCATTAAATGGGTGGTCAGCCGAAATAGTGAATGAAATTAAGTACTATTAAAACAAAATGCTATAGCGGTCATGTAGCAACACAATAATTTCAGTCAATAAACCATCAAGCTTATCATTCACTCAACCATAAATAGATTTAGTTCATGATTTGTATCAAAACAGAAAATAAAACCAATTCATCCATCATATACATCATCATGAATCAAAGGAAATAAAGAGAATATAGATAGAGGTCAATGATCCTTTTAGATTTCTTGATTCTTTTTCTTCACGCCTGTAACTTCTGATCAACCCTTGAATTTCTTTTCTTTTTGTTGTTTTCTTTTTATTTTCTCGTTATTTTCTTGTGGTTGATGGCTCTCTCATTTTCTTTTGTGTGCACTTCTTTTTATAATTGAAAACTAGGGCAACTAGATGCCTAGGGCACGCATCTTCCATATTTGGAAACTGCAGATCGTAGATTTTTTCTAAGATTCTCTCGAATTTTTCTCCTCTGATGTTCCAGGATTGCTACAATAATGGTGCTACAACAATGTACTGTTTCAGACTAGTTTTTATTTTTCTACAACCAATTTCCTTCATCATTTTTCCAAGCCCATTGCACAGCATTTCTTCTTTGAATTTACACTTCTAGTTGCCTATAATGTAAACACATAATCTAAGCACACACAATTTATTCCAAAATCACCAAATTTATTGCAAATAACTAAAAATAGATAAATATGCAAAATTAAGCTAAAATGCAACTAAAACACATCATTTACTCTCTAAGTAATCTCGATTTAAGTCCAAAAGTGCAATTAATAACTCTCATTTCATAGAGTTATCAATCTGCATAGCTCTTCTGTCTATTTTAGGCCACCTTTAATCTATCCCGAATCAGTTGTATCTTCTCGTTAGTATCTTGAACTAATTCGGGACCATATAACCTACGCTCACCAACCTCATCCTAACATACTAGAGTTCTGCATTTCTTACTATATAAAGCCTCATATGGTGCCATCTCGATACTAGCTTCAAAACTGTTATTGTAAGCAAACTCCATCAAGGGTAAATAAACATCCCAACTACCCTTCAACTCCAAAACACAAGCTCGCAACATATCCTCTGGGGTTTGAATAGTACGGTCCGACTGACCATCAGTCTGTGGATGAAAAGCTGTACTGAAATTTAAATTGATGCCTAAAGCCTTTTGCAAGCTGGTCTAGAACTTAGAAGTAAATCATGAGTCTCTATCTGAAACAATAGACACTGGTACCCCATGAAATTGACTATCTCAGCCACATAAATACTCGCCAGCTTATCCATCGAATAAGTGATCTTAAATGGTAAAAAGTGAGCAGATTTTATAAGTCGATCAACAACCACCAAACACTATCATGTCCACTCTAGGTATGTGGAAGTCCCGTTACAAAGTCCATAGTGATATGCTCCCACTTCCACTCAGGAATGGGAAGCAACTGAGAACATCCTGCAGGCCTTTGATGTTCAGTCTTAATTTGCTGGCAAACTAAACACAGAGAAACAAATTTCGTTATCTCTCTTTTCATGCCCTGCCACCAATAATGATCCCTTAAAGTGCGGTACATCTTCGTACTACCAGGATGCATCGCATAAGCTGAACAATGAGCTTCTTCCATGATCTCATTTTTCAGCTCCTTAATATTAGGTACACAAAGTCTATCACCCATGACTAAGACTCTATCATCTCTCACCGCAAAGAAGGTTCGTAAACGTTTTTGCACATCCTCTCTCAACTTCATTAGTTGTGGGTCTTGATTTTGCATCTGATGGACTTTGTCAATCAAAGTTGGCCTAACTCAAAAATTAGCTATCAAAGCTCCGTATTTATCAACTTTCAACTCAGTTCCCAAATATCTCAGCTCCATCAACAGAGGCATATATGACACTTGTAAGTGAGCTTAGAGCTGGAGGATTTTCTACTTAGTGTGTCAACTACCACATTCGCTTTTCCCAGATGATAATCAATAGTGCAATCATAGTCCTTAATTAGGTCGATCCGTCTCCTCTGTCTCAAATTTAGCTCATTCTGAGCAAACAAATACTTTAGACTTTTATGATCAGTGAAAATCTGACACGTTACCCTATATAAGTAATGCCTTCATGTTTTGAGTGCAAACACCACTACTGCTAGCTCTAAATCATGTGTTGGGTAGTTTTGCTCATAATTCTTAAGTTGTCTAGAAGTATAAGCCACTACTTTCCCATGCTGCATTAACACACAACCTAATCCCTGCCTAGAGGCATCACTATACACCACAAACCCTTTATTTCCAGATGGAAGCGTAAGAATTGGCACCGAGGTAAGACGTATCTCAAGTTCTTGAAACTCTTTTCACAGTCATCATCACATTGGAACTTAGCATTCTTCTTGATTAGCCGTGTCAAAGGAATGACAATCTTGGAGAATACTTCCACAAATCTGCGATAATACCCAGCTAATCTAAGAAAACTCTTAACCTCTATGATGTTTGTAGGCTGTTCCCATTTCATGACTGCTTCGATCTTTTGAAGATCGACATAAATGCCTTCAGCTGATATCACATGGCCCAAAAATACTACTTTGTCTAACCAGAACTCACACTTGTTGAACTTGGTATAAAGCTGCGTTTTGTTTTAAAATCTGCAAAATAGTCCACAAATGCTCTGTATATTCCTCCTGACTCCGAGAATACACCAAAATATCATCAATGAACACAATCATAAACCGATCTAGATAAGAACGAAATACCCTATTCATGAGATTCATAAAAGCTGTTGGAGCATTAGTAAACTCGAATGGCATTACAAGGAACTCATAGTGTCCATAACGAGTTTTGAAAGCTGTCTTAAGAACGTCATCCTCTTTGATTTTAAACTGATGATATCCTGAGCGCAAGTCGATCTTAGAAAACACTGTCGCTCCCTGAAGTTCATCAAACAAGTCACCAATACATGGAAGGGGATGCTTATTACATACTGTAACTTTATTCAACTGCCTATAGTCAATGCATAGTCTAAGGGTACCATCCTTTTTCTTAATAAACAAAATTAGAGCTCCTCACCAGGAAACACTAGGTCTAATAAATCCTTTATCCACAAATTCTTATAGTTGAACTTTAAGTTCCTTTAATTTAGCTAGAGCCATCTTGTACGATGCTATAGATATAAGTGTCGTCCTATGGACTAAATCAATAAAAAACTTAATTTCCCTATTAGGTGGCATCCCCGGAAGATCATCTGAAAATATATTTGAAAACTCCTAGATTATTGGAATATCCTCCAATCTCAACTCTCTAGTTTCTGTGTCTATCACATGTGCAAGATAAGTTGAGCATCCTTTTCATAACAACCGCCTTGCACTAATAGCCAATATGACACATAAGGGTAATAATTTACGCTATCCATAAAATTTCGGCTCAGTTTTTCTTGGCTTTTTGAAGACAACTTTTTTGAAACAATCCACAGTAGCATGGTGAGATGCAAGCCAATCCATGCCCAAAATAGCATCGAAATCTCGAATGTTTAAAATAATCAAATTTGCCCCGAATTCATTCTCACCCAACCTAATTATACAATCTCGATACACACTCTCAGCAAGTAGTGAACCCCCAGTAGGTGTAATAACAACTAATCCACAATCCAATGGTTTAGGCTCTCGCTCTACATGCATGGTAAACATATGGGAAATAAAAGAATGCGTAGATCCAGGATCAACAAGAATATGAGCCTCCCGACCAAAGATAGACAGCGTACCCATAATAATTTTCGGTGTAACATGTGCCTCCTGTTGTGTCAAAGCAAAATTTCGAACCTGGGTATGAGGTCAACTAGGCTGACCGCTCTGACTTGGAGCAACCGTCTGGCTCCGAAATATAGATGTAGAACCCCTTGTCTATACACCCCTTTTGACCTAGAGCTGGTCTAGAGTGAGACTAATATTGTGGAGCTGTCCTTCGGGCAAAACTATCACCCTGAGGTAAAGTAGGGCAAAATCTCTTTATGTGACCATTCTGTTCACATAAATAACACACATTGTCTCCCACACAACACTGGCCCTTCTGTCCACATAAATAACACACATTGTCTCCCACACAACACTGGCCCTGATGGTTCTTACCACACGAAGGACAAGAAGCATACTGTATAAACTTCCAAATGTGGCATTACTACTTACTAATAATAAAATAAGGTAAAATGTAGCTATATTAACACCATATTATATCTTATCCATAATAAAATAAAATAAAATAAAAAATAATTAAATAAGCAAATATAACATACTAAGTAGTTAATTCTCATAATTTTAATTAATGTTGATGTATTAATGTAACATATGCACTGAAATTTATTTAATTAAGTGTGATGTTATTTTTAATTAGATACGATTATTAATTGATTGCACTCGAATAATTTAAATTTGTTGCGACATTAAAACGAGACAATTTAGACGTAATTCAATGGCCTCATAATCAGATTTTATATCGGAACTCTGGTCTGGTATTAGCTTAATTTGTATTTAGCTTACACAAAAAAAAAAAGAGAATTGCCGGTTACTATTTAAGGAAAGAACAAAGAGAGAAGCATTTATTTTTCTTTCCAAAAATAGAAAGAGAGAGAGAGAGAGAGAGAGAGAGAAGTTGTTGTTGACCCGTTTGACCAACTCGACCCACATACCCGACCCGGCCGGATCTCTCATTTTCGGCCACCCCACCGGTCGATCTTGGTACCGATCTGATGCTTGTGAGCTGTCGGTTGTATCCATGCCGTCCTTGTCACTGAAAACTGGCCAGACGCCGGCGATTAAGCTGGAAAAGCCGCGGCTAAACCGGTTTCTCCCCTCTGTTGATCTAGCTAGAATTAGGCTGAGTCACCACTTGGATCTTGTTCCTCAACTTCCCCTCATCATTTTCTGACCAACCCTGTCACCTAAAACTGTTGGATTGCCGCCGATCACCCATCGGAAAGCTCACGGCTTTGGGAGGCTCGATCTGCCGTCGCCACTGCGCGTGGGAGGTCACCCGCCGGCCCCATTGGACTCATCGAGGCTAGAACTATCAAACCTCAGCTTCCTATCACTGTTGACTGAGTTTCGGTCACCGTTGATCATTAGGGGCAATTCGATAATTTAATAAACTTTAGGGGTAATTCTATAATTTTGAAATTGGTGGGCATTTTGATAATTTCAAATTAGGGCAGTTAGGTAATTTGAGATTTTAGAGGTAATTCATTAATTTATGTCATTAGGGGCATTTTGGTAATTTTATATTTTTCAAGGGTAATTTCGTAAATTCAGAAATTGTGGATATTTTTATAATCTGAATTGATGGTAGTTTGGTAATCTGTGATTCTGAGGATAATTTGATGAATTTTGATGTTGAGGGCATTTTGGTAATTTTATGGATTCGAGAATATTTTGTTGCGGATAAATGTTGTTTTAAGCATATCAGTTATAATTTGTAATTATGGATATTAATTATGTTATTTCCTTAAATTAGAAGGATCCGCGAATGAGAATCAAACCGCGAACGTTTTCGATACCGAGTTCGGACACCGTCACGATGAGTGGAATGTACAAAATCTATTTTCATAGTTATTATGATAGTAAAGCATGTTTACTAAATAAGTTTCAAATGCTTCAATTTAAATGATTTCATAGAAATAGATTTTGTCTGCGTATAGGTATTTATTACGAAATGTTTGTCTGATTAATAATTCTGATTAATAATATTTTAAGACATGTTAAATGAAAAAAGGAAATGAGATTTCAAATGAGATTTTAGATGAGATTTTGAATGAGATTTCGGATGAGATTATATGTTTATATATATGTGTATAAAAATTGAAGATATTAAAGCCCAATCCACCTTCTTGGCTCAGCGATCAAAGGCCCAGTCTCTCCTCGCCAGTGCCAAAACTGAAGATGAATCCTTTAAAGTCATGGAGCAGGTCCTAGCCTCAAGATCAGAATCGTTTGTTGCAGACTCTTCCGACCAAGATGCTGATGAGCCCTTCATCTTTCTCGGAGATGAAAACGAAGATGACTGCTTCGGTATTTTTTCTCCTATAAAGCATTAAAGTATTGTGTATACTTTGTAAAAAAAAAAAAAGTATTTACTTTCCCTACTCATTTCCCTATAATCATTTCCCTTTTGGACAAATTGTTATCTTCATTCACTCACTACCTACATGGGAAAAGCTATGAAGATAACTCTCTTTGTCATCTTTTACTTTATTAAAGCATCCCAGGCCCCCACTCACGTGAAGCCTCATTTTAAAGTCAAAAGTAGAAGATGCCTTCTCCACTACCGTGAATCACGGGGATCTTTTTCACTAACTCTGGTCCTACCCATGTGAAGACTGCATCATTTTAAAATTTTGTAATGATTGTTTTGTAACGAGTGTTGAGTATATAGTTCCCACACACTCCCATTCGAGGAGGACTACTTCTTTTCTCTTCTCTCGAATTCTCTCCTCTTCTCTGGGTTGAAAATCAATCAAGACATCAAGGAAATTTTCCTGTCTTTTGATTTCAACATTCTCTTTAAAATCTTTTAGATTCAAGCTTCTTTCAATGTAAGCATTTTTATGTAATTAATTTTAAAGCAAATTTGTAATTAAAGCATGTATGTTTAAAGTTCTACAATTTCTTTGTAATTTATTTTAAAGCATAGATTTAAGGGTGTATGATTCTTAGATTTAAAGATTGCATGATTTGCAGACTGATTTTCCATATCAGATCTGCCATATAAATTATTACTTGGCCTCTGAGGCATAGAGACCGGATCTCTCCCCTCAGTTGTATTCTCTCTTCTCCCTCTAAAACCATTAGAGCACCATTTCTGAGATCCAGACCTGGTACTGTGTATTAGCCCACCTTAATGCTTGTTTAATTTTGTAAAGCCTTGTGTTGCTTAGGTTTGCTAAAGATTAAAAAATTATATAATTTTCTAAAGTGGTATATCGGCTGGAATATTCCAGAGTGCGGGCTACTGGTCCAAAGGGGGATTAAATATCTATTCTAAGAAAACTGAACAGGACTCTGTCTCTTAGCAAACGACACCACGTACCAAATAAAAACTATATTATAAAGAATTTCCATCAGCTGTAATCACTTCCTCCTAATCCAATTGCTTTGTTTAAAGCCTGTCATTAAAATTCCCCTTAAATCACACACACTCCACGATTCCTAGTTGGCCTGGTATCAGAGCAGAATCGTGGAGTGTATGTATGTATATATATATATATATATGTATGTATGTATGTATGTATGTATGTATATAATCATAGTACTCCAATAAAATCTTATAAAAAATATGCCCTTGAATTCTTAAATGTACTTATGAAAAACATATTACCTTTTAACGAAACTGTATATCTTCATCAAACTCTATTTGATCATACATATTACCAAACAATACGAATTGAAATAGGCTCTGATACCATATGTTAAATAATTAAAATTAAAAATAAAGATCGTACCTCCAATCATAGTTGTTCAAAAGCTTCAGCTGTTTTTTATATACTCAAATTGACATAATCTGTCTTCTAGCCTATTCCACTTTATAGCCTTTCTCTTGTGATGGAAAACAAGTTCTTAGCAAGTCGTAATTTTTTGCTAGACTAGGGACCCTTTTTATAGTAGTATTTCATAAAAGACTTTGCACTTTCTTCCACCAAAGAAGTAAAATTAATAAACTTTATCACTAATATTATGAAAATGGTTAATAAACATTAATACCCTTTATCACTTCTATTATGTATTTAATAGCCTTTATCTCTTTCATTATGAAAGTGGTTAATAAACTCTACCACTATCCCTTAAACCAAGTAAATGAGTCATTAATATGAGTTTATCTATTTATTTATTGAAATAAGTGACTTATTATGTATGCCATATAATGAAAATTCTTACAAGCAGCACTAAACACCCGAAGAAGACCCTATATGTATCTCAAAAGATACCTCCCATAAGCAGATGAATCAGAATTACCCTTGGATATACCAGCTGAATTTGCCTTGACCCAAACCCAAAGAAGGAGCTCCTCAAACAATCTCTCACGCTCTAGGAGCTCTAAAAAGAGTAGGGAGATAAATTAAGTTTATTGATTTCACTTCTCCATCAGCTTCAAATCTTGTAAAATCAGGACAAATACTCCAAATTAAATATCAAGCAAAAAGGCCTTAATTACAAATTTGGTGTGGTTTTTGGGCTTGGTTTTACGTATAGACCTCCTCTTTATGGGTTTGTTACCACACCATATTTGGTTTTTATATATAAACTAACTTATGCTCTCTTATTTAAATAATGTAGGATATTAGTATTTAGAAAATACCAACTTAATCTCTAACAATCCTCTACATATTTCAAAATACCTATATTCATTCATCTTCATCCTTATCCATAGAGTTTAATGCATATGAACTTTTGCTTTTGAGCTATGAACCAGCCACTAAACAACCAACCTTGTCTGATAGAAACTTGGTGAAACGTATAGGTTTTGTGAATCAATATTCCTTTTGTGTAAGGTAGAGGACTAGAAGCTCACATTAAACTCTCACATTGTTTTGTAGTTTGGCACTTTAATGGCCCTGTGCCCCTAGATTCATGAGTGTTCTATAGAAGCCTGTCTAACTCTTATAGGAACCAATCTAATTTCACACTCACATAGTTGAACCTCTATCAAGTGTGTCATGCAGTTTTGACACACCACCATACACAAAATATGGGTTATAGAGTTTATTAAGAGCTTAATTCCTCAACCTAAATCACTGCAGTAAGCACTATCTCGCTATAAAGAAGACTCATAAATAAAGAAACATCTTTATTGAATAAAATTAAGATTACAAAATATTAATAATACTAAAAAACAACATGTAACTTGTTTTTACCCTTACAAACCTACTTCATAGGATCTTCAATCACATAGATAGCATTACCATCACTCTTGTCTTCTGATCTAGATAGCAGTCCTATCCCTTTTGAAGTGATCTCTATTAAACTCTTGTTTAGTGATTTTGTCAGTGGTTTGACCAAATTCAACTTTGATATTGCAAAGTCTAGCTCAAAACACATGATTCCAGCAGCAGCTTAATAATATTATGTCTCTACTCTTCCTATTATATATTATACTCCTAACTTTCGCAACAGCAGCTTGACAATCATCATAAATTGCCACATCAGCAGAAGGATGAGCAGAAATGGGAAGATTTGCTAAGAGGTTTCACAACAACTCAGCCTCAAAATAAGTTTTTTCCAAAGCAATTAAGCTCACACTCCATGGTAGTATGAGCTATACATGTCTGCTTGGATGATTTCCAAGATACAACCCCTTTACCAAGGGTGAAAATATAACTACTAGTGGATTTGAGCAAATTTAATTCGGAGATCTAATTTTCATCACTATATCCTTCAAGTATTGATTGAGATCTACTATATTTAAGCCCATAATTAATAGTGTCTCTTAAATATCTTGCCAGTTTGGCTAGTGTAGTCTAATGATCCTAGTTTTGATTTTGCATATACCTACTCAATCTGCCTATAGCATATGCGATGTCAAATCTTAAACCATTCATCAAGTACTTTAGGCTAACAATTAATTGGACATATCTTATTTGATCAGCACAATGTTGAATATTCTTCTTTAGATGGGTATTACCATCATATAGAATGAAAATTGTCTTGTACTCATAATATCCAAATCTCCTTAATAGTATAATCTTGGTCTCATTAATAGTTTTGGTATTGGAACTCAAAACAAGTATGTCATTGACATAAAGAAATATGACGACAAAAGTTTTAGTGTCAATAGATTTAGAATAGATACATTTATCTAAATCATTGATCGTATATCCATTGAAGAACAATACTTGATTAAATTTTTTATGTCATTGTTCCAGTGCTTGTTCTAAGCCATATAGAGACTTAACCAAGTTGCACATTTTTTATTAGAAACTGTAACTACATAATCTTTAAGTTAATTCACATAGATCTCCTTATCCAAGTCTCCTTTGAGAAAAGAAGTTTCACATCCATTTGATGCACATGTAGATTATGAATTGCTGCTAAAGTAATTAAAACTCTGATGGATGTAATATGAATTACATGAGCATAGGTGTCAAAATAATCTATATGCTTTTTTCTGTGTGAACATGGTGGCCACTAATCTTTCTTCATATTTATCAATAGATCCATCGACTTTTAATTTCTTTTTGAAAATAAACTTGTACCCAATAGGTTTTGTACTTTGAGGTCAATCAACTAATTCCCATGTATGATTACTCATGATGGGATCTAGTTCATTGTTGACAACTTCTTTCCACAATGGTGAATCTTGAGAACTCATAACTTTAGTGAAAGTCTAAAGATCATTTTCAGTAAGAAAGATATAGAAATCATCACCATAAATAGTGGCTTTTCTCATCCTTGTGCTTCTTTTGGCTTAACATTTAGACTTTCAGAAACATCAATTGTTGACTTATTATAAGATAATTGTTTCTCAATGCTAGTCATTTTAGGAAAAATAAATTCGAAGAACTCAGCATTCCTAGACTCAATGATGATATTAGCATCAAATGATATACTTTCATCAATATACGATTGATAATTTTGGTCCTAACCTTGTTCTTTTGGGATCTAGTTTAAGAACTTTGGCAAGACATCCCCACACTTTGAAGTAAGTTAAATTAGGCTTATAATCTCTTTACAGTTCATAGAGTGTCTTTCTTATTTTCTTATAAGATATTCTATTTTGAACATGATAAGTAGACAACATAGCTTTCCCCTACAAGTTCATTGGTGCCCCATAACATATTAACATGGCATTTACCATGTTCTTGAAGGTTTTTTTTTTTCTTTTCAACTACACCACTAGATTCACATGAACAAGGTGGTGTCACTTCATGGATGATATCATGATTCTCACAATAAGCATTTAACATGCTTTAATCATACTCACTTCTTCTATCAATTCTTAATCTTTTAATTTTCTTATTAAATTCATTTTCAACTTTACTTTTATAGATTAAGAACTTTTCACTTGTTTCTTCTTTATTTCTTAATAGATACATTTTTGTATACCTTGAGAAATTATTATTAAAGGTAATATAATACCTTTTCCCTCCTCTGGTCATGATCTACTTCAAATCACCAAAGTCGCTATAAATTAAACTGAGAAGCTCAGTTTCTCTATATTGAACTTGTTTACATGTCTTCTTAGTGATTTTGCTTCCACACATCTCTATATTTGTCATTAGAAAAGCTCAAATTAAAAAGTAAACTAAGTTCTCTCATTTCCGTAAGATAAGAAAAATTCACATGACCAAGTCTCTTATACCAAAGATTAATAAAGTCAATGATATAAGCAGAGGAAGAAGCTTTTTCATTCATTATGATATTGAATACATTGAGTTTGAAAAGTTCTCCAGAAGAATACCCTTTCCCTACAAACATCCAACTTTTATCATTACAATTTTATCACCTTCATAGGTGATAACTCTATGAAATGAGAGTTATCTATAGCACTTTTAGACTTAAATCAAGGTTATTTAGAGAGTAAATGGCATGTTTTAATTGCATTTTCATTACATTTGGCATATTTATTTATCTTTAGATTATTCTTTATAAATTAAGTTGTTTTAGAATAAATTGTGTGCTTAGACTATGTGCTTATTTGTAGGTAATTGGGAGTGCAATTTTCAAGGAAGAAAGGCTGAACAATGAGTTTGCAAGAATGAGGAGAGAATTTAGATGCAGAAAAGTAAACGTGAGTTGAATTTATGTAGATGCTGTAGCAAATGGTGTAACAACCATTGCTGTAGCAATCCTAGGGCAACGAAAGAGAAAATTTCATGCGAATCTCAGAAAAAATATACCATCTGCAGTTTCTAAATTTAAAAGATACGTACCCAAGACGTCCAGTTGCCCTAGTTTTCTATTATAAAAAGAAGTATGCATTAAAGGAAATAAGGAGAGCCATCATTCACAAGAAATAACAAGAAAAGAAAAAGAAAACAACCAAGAAACAGAGAAAAATCCATGTTGAACAATAAGAATTCAAGCGTCAGGAAGAAGTAATCAATCATCAAGAAAGGCCATTTGATTTTGTCTTTATCTTTCTTGTTTCTTTGATTCATAATGATGTTTTTGATGGCTGAATTGGTTTTTATTTCTATTTCAATGCAAAGCATTAACAAATTCTATTTGTGATTGAGTGATAAACAAGCTTGATGGTTATTGATTGAATTTATGTGTTGCTGCATGATTGTTATAGCATTTTATTTTGATAGTGCTTAATTTAATTTACTAATGCGGCTGACCACCCATTTAGTGATACTAGCTAAGAGAGATCCATAAAAGGGCCTGTTTTGGTGGATCATATCAGAATAATATATGGTTCTAGGTTAGATTTCCTAAGTTGGGTTAACTCGATTTGAATAGGGCCATGCCTAATTTAAAACTAGTGATGAACTAGACATAGGGATTCACCTTATAGGGTATTAGAAACCTTAATCTTTTACTGCTATATCTTGTGTGGCACAGCAACTGGTCATTGTAGGGTTGTATATAAATATAAGATGTCCAAAAGGTGACAGTTGAGGATGCATTAGAGTTCTGCCCAATTCTGTACTAATTGTTGTAGCAACGGTACTGTAACAGAAAAATAGTCAATACTATTAAGTGAGTTAATTCACTCAACTACATCATTCTTAAATAGTCAATACTATTAAGTGAGTTAATTCACTCAACTACATCATTCTTAGTGTTCTATTCTTGTGTGAGACGTGTTGATTTATTTTATTGCATTTTATTCTTCTGTAGTTTAAATCACTTAGTTTAATTTAGTTGTTAAAAGAATTTAATTTGATTTAATTGAATTTTCACTATAAGAAATGTTGTAGTAACTCTAATAGCATCAGTCCCTGTGGAGACAATACTTGAATACTTATCACCTTATTACTTGTTGTGTACACTTACGCACTGACATCCATGCATTAGTAAACCAAATCCAACAAAAGGATACTTTGATCTTATCTTTGGTCAGCATATAAACAAACACTAGATTGTATTTGATCTTAAGAACATAGGTACATAACTTAATGAGAGGGTTTTCTCAATGTAAGCTTGAGAAGAATTTTACACTTGCTTAGAACAGTTGTAGACAGAGAATCACCAAGGTAAATGAAAGAGTTTCTATTGGTACATATATTTCTAATAACGCCAGAATCAATCACCCAATCCTTGCTTACGTCCACCATGTTTACCTCAGAGACAACCATAGCAACAATGATGTCATCTCTTTCCCCTCCAGCCATATTGGCTTTAAAAGGTTTTTTGTGTTCACCGTTATGCTAAGCTTTATGCCTGCATTGATTAGCATAATGCCTAATTTTGCCACAAATAAAACAATGACCTTTCTTCTTAGTGATGGGCCTTTTGGGGTTATAAGGATGCCTATTATTTAGATTGTTCTACTTCTATTAGGTTAAAGAGTGTTCTCTATTAGATTTGCATTGTAATGGAGCTCTTTTACTTTATCAGATGCATCTCGAATTTTGTTTTTTTTCTCATTTTTAATATGTATAATAGCATTTTCACGACTAAGTTACTTTTTCTTATGTTTTAAGGTTTTAATACAATCTTTCTATAATTCTGGTAGTTTTTCAATCAAACAACGAGTTACAAACCATTCAAGAAGAAATATTTCCTCATTTTTAAGATTATTAACCAATATGAGGTATTTATAGATTTGGTCTAATGCGGTTTATCATCTAGTATCCAATAATGCAAAAAATTACAAATATAATATTCTTAAGTCCCAGCTTCTTCTACCATATGTTTCTTTTTAAGTAGTGCCCATATCTAAGATGTCTTCTTATATGGATAATAAATATCATAAAGGGAACTAACAAGAGTATTGTGTATAGTATACCTGCAGACTTTATTACCAATATTCCAAATCTAGAGTTTCTTGTCATAATCGTCAATGCCCTCTTTTGATGGTGATGACTGCAAATAGTCAGCAAGGTTATGAATATCCAGTACATCAAAGACCTTTTCTCGCCAGTGCTTGAAATTTTCACCATTGAACAATTAAATCTTAGAGGTATTTGGCAAGCTTTTTTAGTGACGAGAATCGAAGTAGGAAGATTGGCAAGTGCAAAGGTTGCGAGGTTGAAAAGTTCAACAGTCGGTGAAAATGGAAGATCACTCATAACTTGGTCTTGGGATTGACGGAAAATTAAGATAGAAAATAGTAGAAATTTAGATGGAAACTAGACTGAAATAGAAAAAATAGTCACACGTGTGACAACACTATCCTCAAGACCAAATTCTACTCCTCGAGATACAATATCTTGGTGCAAGGACTAACGAATGTGGTTTGGTCTCTAGGAAATAATGACTACTATTGCGATGTTGTACTTCAACACGATATTTTAGAACAACAAAAAGTATAGCAATAAAGACAGAGAAATCAATATATAATAGAGAGCGTTTTCTTGATAATCATAATGTGATATAATTGGCTCTTTGAATAGATATGCACTCACCCTTTTTCGTTTGTAAATCTGAATATAAATCCCCATTCGATTAGGAATCGAATTCTTAATATAATTCATAGAAAAAACAAATAAAATTAAAATAAATGGCAAAAACGTAAAAGGTGGTCAAGCCCGCACATAAACACGATCCTTCTGTGGGGTTCCCTCCTATGCGTGAGTCATTATGTGCAAGCACCTAGTTAATACCTTCCTAGAATTGACTCCTCTCTTGGGCTTGGTTTCATATGCATTGTCCTCCTCTTTATGGGCTTGTTATCACACCGTATTTGGCCTATATATATAAACCATCTTGTGCTCTCTTATTTAAACAATGTGGAATATTTAGTATTTTGAAATACCATCTCAATCTATAATAGGTTGCAATCTTCTCTGCTATTAGTCTTCTTCACAAGTGTGGGGGGCATAAAGAGCCTAATTAACATGTAGGAAATAAAAACCCTAGAACAATATAGAACCCTAGTTGTTGTGTTGGAGATGGAAACCCTAGAATGGTGTTTTTTTTTCTTTTTAATGAAAATACTATAAGTAAAGTATCTGTTTGTTCTAATTTCTTCTCCTTTATGTAGACACTTATTAGAGTTAAATTTTGAATAGAAATAAATCTAACAAGGGGACCACGTACCCATGGGCTTTCTGGTGGGATAGTAGAACCAAAACGACTGTAAAACAAAATCCATTCATTCAACACAAAGACGCAAATTACTCTATCATACTCTAACTTCGTGATGGAATAGATTGCATACTATTCCAAACAACTCAATACTATGAGATTTTTTATAATAACACTCAACAAGTTAAGGATAAACCATTAGGGGAACAAAATAAAGTTGATCCTAATAATCAAAATAGATTATAAAAAATAATGACAATGCTTCCTTTATTTATAATAGGGTCAACCTACTTAGCATTTTCTCTAAATTCACTTAAATAGAGAAATTAAATCACAATTAAACTATAAATAAAAGATCTAAACACGTGCCTGATAAGAAGCTACTTAAAATGAAAAATATCTAAAGAGTTAAAAGTAAACAAAATTCTAAAATTTTCTATAATGGTCGTCCTACGTCTGTAACGTTGTTGGGCGGCTGTGGCTTAGAGTGTTTACCAGCTTAAAAGTCAGAGCTATAAAAATATTATGTAAGCATTTTCCACTGAGATTTGGAACTTAGAAGGTAATGTGATTTTATCCACCATTATTTGATGAAAACTTATAGTAACTTATCGATTTTTGTTAAAAATAATGTAAATTTTATTTGCAAGCAAACTTGTCCTTGTCGGCCATGTTGATAAATATAACATATAAAATATTCTTGCGGCATAATAAGAATCGGCCATCAGAACCTTTGATGTTATAATATTGCTTAAATTGTTAATTTTTAACAAATTCAACCATAACTTTATTCATTGTTTAATTCTTATGGCCAAGTTTAAAAAAAAATTAGAATTAGATTTTTTTTAATTAAACTCGATGGATAATTAGAAAATTTTACGTAGAAAATTTTGCAAACACGAAAACAGAAAATCAGGGGAATGATAACAGAGGAGCCTGTTTTTCCTTTTTTTTTTGGATATATAAATGTTTTTCCTTGGGATGCAAACCGGGGGAAAAAAAAAAGATTGAGACTGATTTCAAGAGAACAGGTGGATGATGGCTAAAATATATATTTTTATTAATTTAGTTAACATCCTTATAAATGGAATTCATTGGAATTTTTTTTTTAATTCCCCCCCTTACTGCAATGTAAATAACTTGTGATCCATTGAATCTGTAACATACTGAGCCCCATTCTGAAGTTTGTAGGTTGCTTTAAAGAAGGATGGTTTTTCTAACTGACCTTTAATCTTCAACTAAGTATGGTATTAAGTTTCAAATTTCTTTGTATTGGGAGGCTGAATAGTCCTAACGAAAGACATCTGCAGGTTCTTGGTTCAACACATTAATAATAAGATAAATATTTGTTTATGAATCTAAGGGGCCTATATGACCCCATGACCAAATCTTCAGAGTATAGGTGATTTTTTCTATAAAAGAATTACAAAAATTAATCCTCCTTAATTTTTAATTGTTCCAATATTCCTTCCGATTATTGCAAATTGTCGGGCTCATATTGGTTGGATCTCTTCTTTGTGTCCTATTTATGCTAAATTTGGATGCGATCGTGATTTGTTGATTTCTACGGGGATTAAAGATTCTTTTTGTGGGCCTCCTGATGTGCAGACTATTATTTGGCGTCCTCGTCTCTCGGACCCGATTAAGGCTAATTCTGATGGTAATCTCGTGGTTGCTGCATGTGGCGCCCTCTTTAGGGATGGTATGGAAAGTTTCCTCAAAGGTTTTGCTTGCCCTCTAGGAATTCAAACTGCTTTCCATTCTACGCTGCAATCAGTGCCGTTATTTTTATTCATCGAGGTGTGTTTTGATCATAATTGGCGTAGGCTGGGATACGAAACAGTGACTTGATGCTTGAGCCATTAAATCTTTTATGTGTACTGGGCTTGAAAAGCCCATAAAAATTAGCCTGCTAAAACCCAAACCTACCGTTAGCCTTCACATATTATGCTCATTATGAAAAAAATAAAAAGTTCGAAGTACGTCCATAGTTTTGGAAGAGAAGCTGCGGGTGGAGAGGAAAGAAATGAGGAAGAATTTCAAAGGGTTAAGGTTCATGGAACATTAAAGTTTTGGGTCACTTAAAATTTAAATGGGAGTTATTTTGAAGTGCATTCAACCCTAAATTCATTTGGGAATATTCATTGAAAGAGAAATTCAAGGTGGGAAGTATAGAGAAAGACAGTGTATGTGTTCAGAGTGAGAGAGGTGAAGCATACAAGTTGAATTTCTCAAAAAAGGAAGGAAGATTTCCATTATTCTATACATATTTATATTGAACTTCATGGGAATGACGATAGTTTATGGATTTGTGTACTCTATTTATAGTTATGATTTCCAACAAATGGGTAAAGTTGGTCCCAAGCAAAATTTAATAATCTATGGATTATTTTAGGAATACAAGAGTACCAACAAGACATTATGGAGCCGGAGACGTGTAGTCCTCTCTGTTTTCCTAATTCGCTATGAATATAAAAAATTTAATTATTGAGGTGGAGTATGAATTTTGGGCATAAGGTGCAATTTATGGCTTTGAGACTATTATGATAATTTTAGGGTTGTAAGTATGGATTCATGGAGTTGTAAGTCGTGGGGTAGATATCCATTGTGTAATTATGCCATTTAGTGTTAGTCCTGAATTTTTTTATATTAGGCAAGTAATTATGCAATTTCCCTGCAAATGTGAGTCAATTTACAGGTATTGACAATAGCTGAACTTGATCATCGTTGTTGTGAGTGAAATATATTAAACTTACATTTTATATTTCCTATTTTTCTTACAATTTTAATTTTTGTTAAACAAAGCATGTTTACAAAGCAATGTTTGATTCTTCAAATAAGTTTCTAGAAATGGATTTTATTTGTACATTGATATGTTTCTTAAAAGACGTGATAAATGGTTTACATGATCTTTTTTATTATAAATGAATTTTCTAGAACACAGATTTATAGGATGTTTAAAATCCTTATTTACATTACTATCCGTTCTATTAGGTGATTTTTTTTGTCATATTTTGCATTTGTTGTTTCTTCCCATTGACCTTTGTAGTGAATTTGAACCCAATTATTAAGATCAATCCCACCCCAAGATCAATTACTCTCTAACTCAAGAACAAATCTAACCAAGACTCACAATCATAGTTTATGAGAATTTAAGTGGTTCAACACCAATCAACGATGCCTACATCCACTGAGGAACCAGCACTGTGTTTTCACTTTTATTGATTTCAAGGTTTACAGAGAAAAATGCAGAATACAGAGATTACAAGTGACTATCTTTCTCTCTCTTTCTTCTACAATATTCCTCTTCTTCTCTTATTATAATTTCCCATCATAAAGTTATATATATTTTTTAAAATAAAATTTTATTATGACTATAATTTATTTATAAATTCCTGTTTACAAATTTAATTAATTAATAGAAATGAATATTGTCAAAAAAAAATTAATATTAATTAACATCCATTCAATCCAACAAATTAATTTCAAAATAAATACATCTATTATATATCCAATGTCATCACCACCAATACATAATAAAACATCCCAAATTAAAAAGAACTATATCAAAATATAGAACAACAGTTAAATTCCAATTAAACTCTAAGAAAAGCAATTCAAATTCCAGCCACCAAGCCAAGTTACCCAACAATAACATTTATACCTCTCCTTTCTTAATTTTAATTTGTAGAACGAATGAATCATACAATTGCCTTCAAAGCACATAATGTTTATGGTATGTAGAAAATCGTTCAGTTCATACAGCAAATCCGTAGGTTATTTATTTGTTCAATTTAATTCTTAATTAATTACTATTGACATACACATGTTAATTGAACCGGCAGCGACAACTGGTGGTGCCACGTCAGCGAATGTAACTTGCACCTGATGCACAGCTATGGTGGGCTTCAAGTGTGCAAGATCCTTCTGCACAAGTCTCCAACTTCCTTGTGCATGAAGTGGGATCACAATAATTTTTATGACTGAATGCACAGAATACATATTACATTTTTGCAGATTCTGGGGAACTATCAAAGTAGCTAGTGATCTTGATCTCTACCACCAAGGGAACTTTAGACTGTATTTGTAGTTTTTCCATAAATGAATTTAGGGCTTTGAAAATTCTTATTTTCAGAGTTTCTTTTAATTATTCCCTTTACAATTTTGTGGTTCTAGATGCCGAAACACGGCAGCCAATTGAGAGGAATGATGTAATTAAATAGGCTTATTGAAAGCCATTATAATTTTTAAATTCATCCCAATTTTGTTTTTTCTTTTTCGTTACAAAATCTAGATTTTAGATTTATGCATATGATTGATTGACTTCTAATTTCATACGGACTAGAAATTTTGTGAAATAATGGTTGCATAATGCAATAAAAGCCTAAATAGTTTAGTTGATCTCTTCTTTAATTTAATTCTTTGCGAACTTTGCGAGAGGATCCTCTGATATTTTGTGTTCTAGTGTTCTAGAATTGCGATTGTATTTTTCTCATTTTATGTGATTCCAGTGTTCTAGAATCCCGATTGTCTTGTCCCTTATCACTAATCCCTCATCAATTTCCTTTTTGAGATTGTACCTATTCCCTTTTCTCGTTTCTCTTATTATTTTCTTAAATGTAACTGCTAAATTCTTTGGGATTGTATCATCTAAATTCAGTGCATTCTGCAGGCTAATCTTTGGCTAACATTGTACACAAGGCTACAAGAATGGTCTATGGGTAGGAAGGAGGATACTCCAACAGCAAGGCTTCCAGCAGTAATACTACCCTCTTCCAACAGCACTACTCCAACAACCACTTATCCATCAACACTCCAACTCATACCCAACAACCCACCATCTTCTAATAGCACTATAATTCCAGCCATATACCCAGTAGTGTTTTTATGCTACAAATTATTGCGGGCTGCTTCCCTATAGGTTCCAAAGTAAACATTTGTAAGAAGATGGTCATAGTTCTTCTTAAACATCGAGACATGTGACAACATGATAAATCAACAATTAGGAATGTTGTGTGCTCGTGTTAAGATTCAACCATCCAAGAGTGTCTAGAAAACTTCCGGATGATAATCATATTAGAAAAAAACTTGTGAAGCCTTTAATATTGCTAGGTACATCTGACAGCAGCTGTCTCAGGCAATACTCATGAGCTCCCGCAGGATCCATTGCTTCATCCGTATCAAGATGAAGAATCCAATCCATGCCTACATCCTAAAAGTTTACAAGAAAGAGTCATCATCAAAACATATGAATATGACATATATAAATGGTTACATGATGCAGATGTGAATGTAGAACCCATACCCTTGCCATGACAATAGCCATTTCCATATTCAAGGATTGCTTCATGAATGACTCATAATTACATGGTTTATAGAAGAAGCTCGACAACCAGGTCTCACTCTTGACATGGCTAACCCAAATAATTTTTTAAAAAAAACAAAATGAAAAATAATTCATTAGACACATAGCTTATAACATCTGAAAAGGAAATTTCGTATAACAATCTCATCATAAGAAGAAACAAGAAGCAAATTAGAGCTATACAAAACCGAAAAGAGAAAGGGATGTGATCTCAATTAAATGTCAATCCACTGGTATTTATTTTCAAGCTGGTTCTCTCACCATAATGGATACTTATTTTTTTGTTCTTTCTTTTCCCAAAGACAAAAATTTCATTTGTTAGCCTACTGCCAAGATTTTCTTAAAACAGTCCAAAGTATCATAAGGCCATAAACAGACAAAATTCAATAATGATTCCAGCCTTACAACAAAATATAAACCCCCCACCCCAACCCAATGCCATAAACTCTTCACATCTACATCACAATTTTAAAACTCTGTGTATGCACATAAGAAACTCAAAACAAAGAGCGTTGCGTCTTAGTTGAAACAATTAGATATTGGATAAAACTATGCATAATTTAAAATAAATATAAATAATCCCTATCAACATTGACTATTTAAATTGAATATCAGTATACATTAACCTTTTGGCTTGCTGTTTTCCTCTAGTTCTCTTGTTTTATATACAACCTTCACCCCTGCAAACATATAGGTTATAGCTCATGGTTATGGACATTTGAAAAACAACAGTGAAAAGTCCTAATTATTACAAGAAATTGAGGAAGAAGATCTCACTGGAATTGACTCAAAGACTTTGGATACAGCAGAAGAGGTAGCCTTCCCCTCCACAAAAAGGAAAAAATTAGAAATACCAATAACCTTGTGATCCAACATATGGTCTGTTCAAGGCTAGCAAATGTACTTGAAATTCATATCTGGACAAGGTCAAACCAATAGGAAGAGTACATGAATTAGTGCAAATACTTGAAATTCAGCAAATTTAAAATGATAAAAAAAAAACAGATTTTAAATTTCTCTATTGAGTGGGAAAGAAACAGAGTAACATCATTTATCACGGCCTGATTTAAAAAATCCTCAGCCTGCACTACAATTTCTATTGAATTCCATTACATTTAGGGACATCAATTACTACGTACTCCAGATAACTCAACGTGTAAATTTAAGAATTTTCTCAAGAAATTATGTTTCGGGTACGAGGTATATAATCAAAACATGTTATACATCATCACACTTCCATACTACATTTGCATTTGATGCTTAAGCCCATACTAACCTTCAAAAATCCATAGATGAGAATAATTAACTAAACGTTAAAAAGAGCAAAAATAAAATAAAATAGTGACAGTAAAATGGAATATTCATTTGCAAATGCTTAGTAAAAAAGAAATTATGGAGTAAATAAAGCTAATAGAAGAAACTTAACTTAATCACAAAAAGTGAAACAGAATCAAATTACTTCAACCAAAGCAAAAAAGAAAAAAAATGCTAGTTTGAATTTTCAAAAAGCAAGATCCAAAAACTGAAACAAATTAACCCACTAATTACAATCCTCTAAAAATTCAAGAAAATACAAAGAAAAAGGAAAAGGAAAAAAAACAAAAATAGAATAATGTGTCTACGATATAAATAAATACAAAAACAAATAAGAAACCCATCAGAGATTTAATCTTCAAAAACCCATAAAGGGCATGAATCAAACCAAATGGAAATGAAAAGAAAAGGGCTCACCTTTGGTTTTAGATCGGCTCCGTAATCAAACCCCTAATCTTTGAAATAAGAACAGAAAAGGGAGTTACTCTAGCCAAGAATATCAGTGCAACCACCGAAGGAGGAGGACGAACGAATGGTGGTGGTGGCAGGGAGGAGGGAGGAGTCAATGTCCATTTCGAGCGATGGCAGTGACGTACGGTTTCAAAATGAAGAGATGATGGCTTAATTAGGAAAACTTGAACCAAAGTGAAGGAGATAGATGATATTAGAACCTAAAGTGAAACTAAACAAGAAGAAATCAAGTATGACAGTAACGATAGTGTGTGAACGGTAGAAGAATGGCAGGAATTAAGATTTCAAACAGAGGGTTTGTAAATACCAAGAAGGAGCAAGAGAAGTGGCATTTGCTTACCTTGGGTTTTAGATCGGCTCCGTAATCAAACCTCCAATCTTTGAAATAAGAACAGAAAAGGGAGTTATTCCGGCCAAGAGTATCAGTGTAACCACCGGAGGAGGAGGAGGAACGAACGGTGGTAGCGGCAGGGAGGAAGGAGGAGTCAATGTCCATTTCGAGCGGTGGTAGCGACGTACGGTTTCAAAATGTAGAGATGATGGTTTAATTAGGAAAACTTAAACCAAAGTGAAGGAGATAGACGATATTAGAACCCAAAGTGAAACTAAACAAGAAGAAATCAAGTATGACAGTAACGATAGTGTGTGAATGGTAGAAGAATGGCAGGAATGAAGATTTCAAATAGAGAGTTTGTAAATAGTGAGAAGGAGCAAGAGAAACGGCGTTTGCTCACCTTGGGTTTTGTTAAGAATAGTGATGAGTCAGCACAAGTTAGTTGCATGAACTGTTATTTTCCCTCCAAACTCATAGTTAGTAGTCTGTTATGATTAGCTGGAAATGCACACATGAGTTTGTTGCATTAGAAGCTTCCACACACAGCTATATATATGTATAATTGAAAGAGAAACTTCAGCTGGTAGAATGTTCTCGCTGAATCAATAAAATTTTCTATTCATTTTCTTATCATGCAAACAAAAAATACAGAGTTCATTAATTCTTAATTTGGTATCAGAACTTTCTCTAATGGCTGTAAACAACTCAAATCAACAATCCAATGCAAATTTCATAACCTCGTTCACCTTTACGACTCTGATCAAGCTTGATCGTTCGAACTACACAGTTTGGAAACAACAAGTGCTCTCATCAATCCGTGGCAATGGTCTTGAAGGCTACATTGATGGATCAAGAATTTGTCCTGATCAAATTCTTCCTTCTGGATCTAGATCTGAAGATTGCTCAGTCAACACAGAGAGTCAAGAAAATCGTGATTATGCTGCATGGAAACGTCAAGATCAACTTCTACTCAGCTGGATCATGTCGTCTATAAGTCTTGATATACTTAGTCTAGTGGTAAGTTCTAAAACCTCCTCTGAATTTTGGAAAAACCTTGAGAAACAATTTGGATATGAGTCTATGGCTAAGAAGGTTCATCTGAAAATGCTTCTAAGTAATCTAAGAAAAGGATCACTATCAATATCAGAGTACTTTACAAAGCTCAAAACTATAACCGATGGTCTTGCTCTGGCTGGCAGTCCTGTGAGTGACATAGATCTAATTACTCATCTTATTTTTGGTCTTGATCAGTCATATTATCCTGTTGTTGTTTACATTGAAGCTAACATGTTAACTATGGATCTTAGTGAAGTTTATGCTATGCTTCTTACTCATGAAGCTAGGCTTGAAAACAACAAACTGAGTAAGTGTAAAGAAATTAAGAATAATTTTGCAGCAAATGTAGCACAAGCTAGAAATTTCTTTAAGAAAGGAAATAATAATATGCAAGGTAACTGAAATAAGGCTGGTAACAGTAACTGGAATTCTAATCATGGAGGAAGAGGTGGTTTTAATGGATTTGGTGGCACTGGTAAAGGTGGTTATCAAGTACAGAATTTAGGTAGAGGAAACTGGAATAATAATTTTCGAAGAGGTTTTGCTGGTGGTCTCAACAATGGCTATGGAAGAAGTGGATTTGGATCAAGTGATAATGGAAAGAACTTTATTCAATGAGTAGGTATTGTTTGTCAAATTTGCTTCAAGTTCAATCATACAGCAGCTGAATGTAGAAACAGGTTCAACAAGAATTTTACTCTAAATTTTTTAGCTTTACAAAGTCTTTTTAGCCAAAATCAGGGTCCAAAGGCAGCTTATATGACTACCTCTAAAGGGATTGCTGATCAATGATGGTGTTGAGTACTAGAAAGTGTGTATTTATAATGGAGAAAATCATCATTTTACACTCCAAGTCTTACTAACATCCATATTTTTATGTCTTTAAGTCCCTTGTAATTTAGTTATGTATGTTTTATTTTAATTAAGTATTTTATGTATTTTAGGGGATATCATGGTCATTTCACAATAAACGAGAGATCAGATGGAAAAACGGACAGCACTTTTGAACTCAGGACAGTCGAAAACCTTAGGAGGAGCATAAAAAGAAAAATGGTATCGCTTCACATATACTGATCGCTTTTCACACATACTGTCTGATGCGGTTGATATATACGTTCTTGTACGATCATTCACGGCACATTCATTCAGCATCGTATCTGGCGTGGCACCGCATTGCGATGACGTGGCATGCGATGACGTGGCGGCATTTGATTGGGCGAATGATGTGGCATTGACCGCTTATGTGGCATTGATCGATGATGTGGCGTTGATCGATGGCGTGTCGTGATCCTATTGAACCAAAAATGTTGACCGGTGACGTGGCAGAATATTAGTGGATCGAAAAAACGCGTGTATGCGGTACATGCATATACACAGAATAACAGCCCACGATGATGTGTTCCATCCAATAGGAACTTGCCACGTGGCGCAATCCGAGCGTCCAAATTGTTTTAATCAGATGGCCATGATTTACTCGGTTTATCTATAAAAGGGGCTCCCACTAATTTGACACCCCTGAATCCATTTTTGGACTCCATTTTCTATAATTCCATCTCCATCTTGTATTTTCTACGTATTTTAATAAAATTCCCATTTTACCCCTAGTTCAAATATGAGTGGCTAATTTCCTTTCAAGCTTGGGTTGAAGGTGAAGTCTCAACATGCTCCATGGGCTTAATTTGGTAAATTTACTTTTCCTTCCCCTTTAATTTATGTGGTTGTTTTGACTTTTCGTAGACAGGATAGTAATAATCTTGTCGGATATCGGTGGAATAACCGCCTCCCTGGCAAGGTTATTCTTATTTGGCACGGAAGCCCTTAGCACCATATCTATTAAAGTGTGGTTCATGATGAGTGGAAGTTCCCCTTCATGATTTAATTGGTACTAATAATGAATATTAAGGATGGTACATGTTGAGGCAGATCCAGGAGATCCAAGCATTTTATTTTAATAGTTTATTCCAATAGCTTTAATTCAAATTAATACATTGCCTACATAATTGTCATTATAAATCCAACCACCAACTCAGAAAATTAATTCTACACATAATTAAAATCCACCTCCTCGTGGGATCGACACTCGTCACCATTAATCTATTCTACAATAGATTCGTGCACTTGCGAGTTCAATAAAATTTGCACAACAAGTTTTTGGCGCCGTTGCCGGGGAGGTAAGTATTTTAATTTGTAGAATTTTTTTTTTCTTCTTTATTTATTTATTTATTTTATTTGTTTCCTTGTAATATTTTTTTTATTTATTATTATTAAAAAAAAAAGTGAATTAAATTTTGAAGTAGGTATTATTTTCTTTTCTTTTCTTCTCTTCTTTAAATTTCTGTAATTTAATTTTCATGTTATTTTTTTATTTTGTGAAATCGGCAGGTTCAACCGCCTCTTAATTTATTTTAATTTGTTTCACGTATTTTCTTTTCTATATATAGCACTTGAGTTATTTTCATAGGAAAATTGTAACAGCATAATAAGGTTAGTATCGTAATTTCTCCCTCTTCTTTATCTTTATTAATTTTGTTATCATTTTTTTTCATTTGCATGCATGGTCGTAGGTCAAAATTACCTAATCTTGAGCCTATAAATTTTGAATTAGAAAAAAAACTTCGCACACACAAGCACGTTACAATTAAAAATAAATTTGAAATGGATTTGCAACCAGCACCACAAGAGAGGCCATTTAAGGACTACTTGATCCCCTTAGCTAACTTGAGCACATCATGCATAAGATACCCAAATGTAGGCTGCTAGGAGTTTTGAATTAAAACCTAGTGTGCTAAATTGTCTCCCAACATTCTATGGCCTAGAAAATGAAGATCCATATAATCATCTGAATGATTTCCATGCTATTTGTCAAACTTTTAAATATGAGAATTTTTCAGATGATGATGTTAAGCTTAGATTATTTCCATTTTCTTTAAAGGATAGAGCTCGTTCATGGTTCAATGCATTGCCTGCTAATAGCATTACATCATGGGAACAAATGGTAACAAAATTTTTGAATAAATATTTCCCAAGACATAAAACCAATCTTTTATTCGCAGGAAATTTGAGTTTACCCAAAGAGAAGACGAGCAATTTTTCGAAGCATGGGAGCGATTCAATGGGCTACTCCTAAAGTGTCCACATCATGGTTATGAAAAATGGCACCAATGCCAATACTTTTTAGAGGGATTATTGCCGAATGTGCAAGAATGGCTAATGGCAACAAGTGGAGGAGAGCTAATGTCAAAAAGTGCATCAGAGATTTGGGATTTTTTCCAGCGACAAGCGGATAATTCCCAACAACGGAGTCGTTCGCTCAGGAGTACTAGAAGAGTTAAGGGAGTGAATGAGGTTCACATTGGCGAGTCAAGTTCAGAAATTAAAGAAGTCAAAGACATAGTTGAAGGTCTTTCCCGACAAATAGCATCGTTAACAATTTCTAAATTGACGAGCCACATGACCAGGACTCATACTCGAGATCAAGCCAATGTCATAGATGTAATGAGAAAGCCATCAAACTACAACCCTTACTCCAACACATATAATCCTGGATGGAGAGACCACCCCATTTTTCATGGTCTCAAGGATTCCAACAGAATGGACCAAATGAAACTCTCGACTCCACCAATGCAACCAATTCCTCAAAATCCTCAAGCCTCTCAACCACCATTTAGACCATATAATCGAACCCAAACCATTCTCGGCTAGACCATGGGATGATGCATTTCAGAATTTCAAGAATCTTATTCACTCCAAAATCGAGCAACAAAACCGCACCATTGATGAACTACGAAATGAGATGAGAGCGGGTTTCAACTCACAAACCCAATCAATTTCAAACCTTGAGAAAATGGTGGGACAACTTGCTTCTTTGATTCGGACCTTGGCAATGACTGTTGAGAAAGGTAAAT
Organism: Luvunga scandens; assembly: GCA_030449905.1. NCBI lineage: Eukaryota > Viridiplantae > Streptophyta > Magnoliopsida > Sapindales > Rutaceae > Luvunga > Luvunga scandens. Next base: position 2,068,919 of record JASUUG010001110.1, on the reverse strand, counting down.
TCCCAAGTCAACCAGATAATCCTAAAGGAGTGCATGAAGTAAGTACCGATTCACCTCGGCGGTATGGAGAGGTCAAAGCCGTCGTGACCTTGCGAAAAGGAAAAGAAGTCGACAACAAAGTGGAGATCTGGAATGCCAGACAAAAACAACTCAAATTGTACCGGTAAATGAAGAAGACTCATCATCGAGAGGAGAAAGAAGAAACCAACCCACGAGAATATGTTCCCAAAGCTCCATTTCCTCGGAGGTTAGCTAAAGCGAAAGAAGGGAAAATCTCTGGTGAGATTTTTGAAATCTTTAAACGGTGAGTGTTAACATCCCTTTGCTTGATGCTATAAAACAAGTGCCATCTTATGCCAAGTTTCTTAAAGACCTTTGTACTAAAAAAAGAGAAACATTCATGTTCAAAAGAAGGCATTTTTAACAGAAAACGTTAGTTCTATACTTGAACACAAACTTCCTCTAAAATACAAAGATCCGAGGCTCCCTCTTATCTCATGTAGTATAGGGAACCACACATTGAGAATGCTTTGTTGGACTTAGGAGCTAGTGTAAATCTGTTGCCTTACTCGATATTTGTGAAACTTGGGTGGGAGAATTACACCCAACTCAGGTGGTGTTACAACTTGCGGATCGGTCTACATGAAAAAACCTCGTGGTATTGTGGAGGGCGTCTTATACGGGTAGATAAGTTTTATTTTCCTGTTGATTTCATTGTAATTGACACTCAACCAGATCCGAGGATTCAAGGAAGCGGATCCCTATTATCCTAGGGCGACCTTTTCTTGGCAATGCCGTGCTCACATTCAATGCGGGGATCGAAATATGCGGTTGTCTTTTGGCAATATGACGATGGAACTAAATATCTTCAACATCGCCAAACAACCTCCCAATGCTGAGATGATGAAATTGTTGATGTGGATTTAATCGAAGAATTAGTTGATAATACTTTTCTTTCAAATCTTAGTGATGACCGCTTTTTACAAACATGTTTAACTCACTTTGGTTTGAATTTTGATATTGACAGATCAATAGATGAGGTTAACGCCTTACTTGATTCAACACCATCCATTTACACTAACAAATGGAAGTCAAGAGTGGAACAACTAGCACCATCAGAGAAGAAACTGAGTCCATCATTACAATCACCACCAAAACTTGAGCATTGTGCATACTGGGCGTGAAATTCAACTTTGACATGCGCAAAGCTAACTCGAAAAGAAAATCACAATTGGCAGAACTTGAAGAAAGTCGTAATGATGTATACAAAAATGCCAAGATTTACAAACAGCGAATGAAAGTCTTTCATGACGAGCAAATTATGAGAAAATCTTTCACACCAGGTCAAAAAGTACTTTTATTCAATTCTCACTTGCGCTTTATTCCCGGTAAGTTACGCTTATCGATGGGTGGTCCTTTATAGTCCACACTTTGTTTTTCATATGGAGCGATTAAAATTAAGGATCCAAAGAACGGTGTAATTTTTAAAGTTAATGGTCAAAGATTGAAGCCATATCTAGAGTACCAACCACGTGAAAAAAGGCACCGAAATAGATTTGAGTGACCCACCAAATTTAAATTAAGAATTTTTCTTATTTATTTCTTCTTTTCGGTGATTTAAATTATTGTGAAAGTGTGTTTATTTAATCATTCAGTTTCTTTTATCACTTCTAATTATGTGTTCCTCAACTAGACAGTTCTCTTGAACATTCTCGAGACAACTTCAACGTGTACAATCTCATCGTCGAGAAGCGGATACGATTTTGTAAAACGCATCGTATTTGGAAGCTACAACCTCCAGAGTTGGTATCCCACGTTGAAGATCTAGAAAGACAACTCAAAGAAATTGAGGGAGGCATCAACGAAACCCAAATCGAACTTGAGGAAAACTCAATAAGAGGACAATTGTGAGATTATTATTTTTCTTTTCTTTTCTTTTCTTTTCTTTTCTTTTTTGTGTGTTCTCTAGTTTGTTACCCCGGTTAAGTGGCGGATAACGGTACTCGTGACAATCAAAGTCGGTTACTTTAGTTTCCCATAATAACTAATATTCGAGAAGAAGGTATGGACGAAACGTGATTCTAGCAAAGCTTCACAAGCGATTTCCTTCACTTCCTCGGAATGCCCTCCTTACGATCTATAAAGCTCGGTCGAACGCATGCGATTGCTTATGAGAAATAACGTCCCCTGCTGACATCCGTTGGTTAATCGAGGCCAAGGTACGTTTGGCGGGTGAGTTACCTCCTAAATTTATTGCATACATGCCTGGTTGTGGTAAAGGAAATTACTCGAGAAAACGAAGAGCTGAAAAACTTCATGTTAATTGTCATAAGTGTGCCAGATGAAATGCGATAAAAATCCTTGTTCTTTAGGAATGATGTCGATAATAGGGAAGATAAGATTCAATTCATTAGGGATGGCTTGAATAAAGAGTCATTGGATGATGTCCTTTTGTCTCTTGAAACGCATCCCGTGGATACGTCTGAAAGAGCAATTCTCCGATTATGGCCATTATTTCAAAAAAGAGCATGCACGATATAGTCTTGGGAATCGACTATAAACGACCTGTTTTGCGTTTATAAGAAAACTGGATGGGAAGCCTATCCTCGACCCGTAGAGGGCGTTCAAGCCGTTTACGGGCGTAAAACCGAGGAGGAAGATGTGAGCCACAATCACAACTACTTGTAAATATCCTTTTTTTGTTGTTTTACTTTCTTGTTGTTTTATTTCAATTTGTTTTATCAATTGCATTATTGTCTTTAATAATTGAGTGCTTTTTCTTTTACCATTTCCTTTTTGACTCTCGAGCCATGTGCTTTCTGGCGTTAATTGACATAGACATGCTACCTCCTATCAAAGTAAATCATTGTCACCAAGATCCTTGATATATGATCATTTTCTTTTAGACTCACAAATTGTTTTTGAGAAGCATACCAATGGCAGCTACTCCCAATAAACAATTCAAGAACATTTGTGTGCTCTCTGGATTTAACTATGGCAAGCATAAAGAGTTCGTTGAGGCAGCCATCGATCTTGGTCAACGCATAGCAGAAAGAAATTTGCATCTGGTTTATGGAGGAGGTGACCGAGGGTTATCAAAACTAGTCTCAGAAGCTGTTTATCTCAGAGGGAGCCAAGTGTTAGGCATCATCCCAAGAAGCCTCAAACCGTTGGCCTGTATGTCTGACTCACCAACTGGCGAAGAGTTAGTTGTCTCAGGTATGCAAGAAAGAATAACTGAAATGTTGAATCATGCTGATGCTTTTATTTTCTTACCAGGAGATCTTGCAACTCTAGAGGCACTAATCACATTAGCATCTTGGGCCCATCTGAACATTCATCAGAAACCCATCGGTTTGTTAAATGTCAATAACTTTTATGATGGCTTCATCGCATTTTTTAACCATGCAATAAAAAACCATTTCATCCCTTTCACAGCGAAAAAAATCTTTATTTGTGCTCATACTGCTAACGAGTTAATTGATCTGTTACAAGCTTATAGACCAGAGCCAGATCCCAAGACCCTCGTGTTGGAATGGCCAACTAATGATGGTAACAGTAGCCGTAGTAAGAAGTGCAAATTAGATTTAACTCTCCGCTTGTAAATATTTTCTTCTGTGATCCAGCACTCAGGTGATGTCTTCTAAACCCTATTTTCTTTCAACATTGAGGACAATGTTTCGTTCTGGTTGGGGGAGGGAATAGTTGACAATTGTGGAATATCTCAATCTTAGTGTAGTTTTTACTAATTTTTGTTTTAGAAACTAACTGTGGTTAAATTTGACAATTGTGGAATATCTCAATCTTAGTGTAGTTTTTACTAATTTTTGTTTTAGAAACTAACTGTGGTTAAATTTTTTGAGTCGAAGATGGCTGAATATGGAGTGCAGTGACTCTAGAAACGCATCTTCTTATAAAAAAAAAAAGAAAAAAAAAAGAAAAAAAAAGAAAAAAAAAAGGTATTTTGTGTGATCTTTTCATAATTAGATGACATGATAACTTTCAAATTTTAGTATTTGTATTATCTTTGGTCTTTAGTTATGTTACACCATGTTTATTACTCTACATGTTGATGTTGGAGACAAATATAAGTTGCTTGAAAGAATGCACATGTCATAAGAATTTTCAAGTGAGTTTTTGAGCCTATCATTTTTCTTGGAGAGTAACCCTTTTTGCCCATTCTTCATTCAGCTTAGCAGTTTATTGCTTTATACATTATCTCTAAAAAAAAAAAAAAAAAATTTATGTTGCCACATCTGAAGATCTATCTAACTAGTAGATATGGAAGATTATTTAGAACCCTAAAAGATGACAGAAAGGCCATCTTTGGTCCGTTTGAGCCTTTCTAGCCAACCCTATTAATATGTATCCATAGTTAACCCCTTTGAGCCTTAAAAAAAAATAAAAAAAAAATAATAATAATAAAGTAAAAATAAAGACTTTTTCTTTGGCAACCTATTATCTTTGTCCCACTCGATGTGTAGTATCACCTTAACTTTTTTTTTTATCACCAACAATTTTTTTTTTAAAATATATATAATTTTTCATTAAAAAAAAAAAAAGATGCTAAAAAAAAAGATAAAAAGAAACAAAAAAAAAAATGTTTACAAATAAAAAAAAAAATAAAAAAAAAAAATTAAAAAAATCAAGTGAAAATCACCTTACAATCTCCGAGTTCTATTTTTCAAACATATATTTTATTTTTCCTATTATCCTTTCTTTGTTAGCCACGTCCCTAGCTTTACGTTACGTCCAATAAAAGTCCTTCTTGATTTTAGGGAACTATAGTCCAAATAAAACTAGTTATATGGGTTGAAAAGATGTGGCAATGCATCTAAAAAAAAAAAAAAAAAAAAAAAATTTGATGAATGTTTTGGTTTGATTAGCTTTAAAATCGTCTTATTTCTAAGTTCGAGGGCATATTTTTGTCACCTTGGTGAGAGTGTGTGATATTATTTCTTTATTATTTTCACTCAAGTTACTATTCACTGGAGTGATTATTTTTGGGTTTAATTTCTTTGTGAGCGTATTACTACTACCAGTGAGATTTTGGGGTTTGCATGTCATTCTTAAAAGTGACTCGATTACTAAAGTTGTGACAAAGTTTTCTAAACTGATTCATGTGGAGAGTTGATGTGGGAATGATATTTCTTTAGACTGTAGATAATGCTTATACTTTTATTTGATTGTTATCATTAGTCTGATTGAATAAATATCACAGTATAAAAAAAAAAAAAAATATTTGTTTCAGTTTTGTTTTCGCTTAAATTGCTAGGGACTAGCAACAAGCTGGTTGGGGGGTGTGTTGAGTACTAGAAAGTGTGTATTTATAATGGAGAAAATCATCATTTTACACTCCAAGTCTTACTAACATCCCTATTTTTATGTCTTTAAGTCCCTTGTAATTTAGTTATGTATGTTTTATTTTAATTAAGTATTTTATGTATTTTAGGGGATATCATGGTCATTTCACAATAAACGAGAGATCAGATGGAAAAACGGACAGCACTTTTGAACGGGGGCGATCGAAAACCTTAGGAGGAGCATAAAAAGAAAAATGGTGACTTTGTTCACATATACTGATCTTGTTCACACATACTGATGCGGTTGATATATACGATCGATCTTGTCCAGCATTCACGGCGACTTTATTCATCATGATCTTGTATCTTGACGTGGCACTCATGCGATGATGCGTGGCACTATACGATGACGTGGCGGCATTTGATTGGACGAATGATGTGGCATTGACCGCTTATGTGGCATTGATCGATGATGTGGCGTTGATCCGATGGCGTGTCATGATCCTATTGAACCAAAAATGTTGACCGGTGGCGTGGCAGAATATTAGTGGATCGAAAAAACGTGTATGCGGTACATGCATATACACAGAATAACAGCCCCGATGATGTGTTCCATCCAATAGGAACTTGCCACGTGGCGCAATCCTCGAGCGTCCAAATTGTTTTAATCCGATGGCCATGATTTACTCGGTTTATCTATAAAAGGGCTCCCCACTAATTTGACACCCCTGAATCCATTTTTGGACTCCATTTTCTGTAATTCCATCTCCATCTTGTATTTTCTACGTATTTTAATAAAATTCCCATTTTACCCCTAGTTCAAATATGAGTGGCTAATTTCCTTTCAAGCTTGGGTTGAAGGTGAAGTCTCAACATGCTCCATGGGCTTAATTTGGTAAATTTACTTTTCCTTCCCCTTTAATTTATGTGGGTGTTTTGAGTTTTAGTAGACGGATAGTAATAATCTTGTCGGATATCTACTTTGGAATAACCGCCTCCCTGCAAGGTTATTACTATTTGGCACGGGAAGCCCTTAGCACCATATCTATTAAAGTGTGGTTCATGATGAGTGGAAGTTCCCCCTTCATGATTTAATTGGTACTAATAATGAATATTAAGCCGATGGTACATGTTGAGACAGATCCGGAGATCCAAGCATTTTATTTTAATAGTTTATTCCAATAGCTTTAATTCAAATTAATACATTGCCTACATAATTGTCATTATAAATCCAACCACCAACTCAGAAAATTAATTCTACACATAATTAAAATCCACCTCCTCGTGGGATCGACACTCGTCACCATTAATCTATTCTACAATAGATTCGTGCACTTGCGAGTTCAATAAAATTTGCACAACAGATGGTACCTTGACAGTGGAGCCACTCACCATTTAACTAATGTAGTTCAGAATTTGAATGATGGTAAGGCCTATTTTGGATCAAATTCGTTGCTTGTAGGTAATGGTCAAGCTCTTCAAATTACACATATAGGACATGCAAACCTTTATACTTCCCTTGGTACTTGCTTACACTTAAATAATGTTCTATGTGTTCCTCAAATTACCAAAAATCTTATTAGTATTTCCCAGCTTCTTGCTGGTAATGATATTGTCATTGAATTTTCTTCTAACGCTTGTTTTCTAAAGGACAAGGAGAAAGGCACTCTATTGGCTCAGGGGATTGCTAAGGAAGGTCTGTACAACCTACTGTCACAAGAGGAATTCCTTGCTTCTTCTTCTTTAAAATAATCCAAACCTAGTTCTATGTTGTCTGTTATTTCTTCCAATAAAAGTGTCAGCTCTTATGCAAGCTTTAATAATGAGATATTTATGAGCTCATAATCTAAGCTTCCTGTAAGCTTCTATACTTTCGGTTCTATCTCAGTAAATATTTTGCACAATAGACTTGGTCACCCAAGCAAACATGTCATACAAACTATTTTCAAGAATAACAATTTGTTTTCTGCTCATGTTAGTAATTCCAATTTCTAGTTTTGCGATGCATGTCAACGTGGAAAATTACATCAACTACACTTTTCAGTCACTGAAATCAAAATAAAATTTCCTTTCAAATTGATTCATACAGACCTATGGGGACCTGCTCCTGCTTTTTCTATGGAAGGCTATAGATATTATATTTATTTTGTTGATGACTTTACTAGATATTGTTGGATCTTCCCTTTAGTTTTGAATTCAGATGCTCTTACTACATTTAAGAACTTCAAATGTCTTGTTGAGAAACAATTCAAGTTTCCAATTAAAGCATTGCAATCTAATATGGGAGGGGAGTTTAAAATCTTTCATTCCTTTCTTCAACAAGAAGGAATACAAATAAGGTTCAGCTGTCCTTACACATATCATCAAAATGAGGTTGTTGAAAGAAAACATAGGCATATAGTTGAAATAGGTTTAACACTTCTAGCACAAGCTCAAACGCCTATTTCCTTTTGGTGGGAAGCCTTCCATACTACATCTTATCTCATTAACAGAATGCCTAGTACAATTTTCAACAACTCATCTCCTTATCAAAAGCTTTATCATCATTTACTAAATTACCAATTTCTTAGAGTATTTGGTTGTGCCTGTTATCCATTTCTTAGACCTTACAATCAACACAAACTTGATTTTTATTTTACAAAATGTCTATTCTTAGGCTACAGTCCTCTTTATAAGAGATACAAATGTCTAGATAAATCAGGCAAAATTTATATATCTGTTCATGTTACATTTAATGAGTCAGATTTTCCTTATTCTGAGATGTTTTCTTCTCCCTTATACACTTCAGAGTTTGGTACAACTTGTTTTGCATCAGTTTGTATTCTCAATGACAGTAGCTCTAGTCAGACATCTGCTGCAACACCTGGATCAATTATGCCATCACCTTTCTATTCTCCTTTTTCATTTTCACCAATTATTTCATCTCTTCAATTATCCTCAAATTCCTTATCACATCATTCTTCATCTCCTTCACCTATCTTACCTCAACAAACTTTATCACTTTTGCATTCTTCTCGACAAACTGAACCAATCCTCTCTACCCATCCTATGATCACCCGTGCAAAAGCTAGAATTTTTAAACCTAAAACCTACCTCACAGTTACAGAGGACCTTGAACCCGTAAATGTTAAAGCACCATTAGCTGATCCAAAATGGCATATGGCTATGAAGGATGAATACAATGCATTGGAGAAAAATGCAACCTGGAATTTAGTTCCAACAGAAGCTACTGATAAAGTTGTTGGCAATAAGTGGATTTTCATAATTAAATATAATCCAGATGGGAGTATCTGAAAGTACAAAGCTAGGTTAGTTGCAAAGGGGTTTTATCAGACCATTGGTGTGGATTTCTTTGAGACATTTAGTCATGTTGTGAAGCCCTACACTGTAATAATTTTCTCAGTTTAACAATCACACAGAATTGGTCCATTAGACAACTTGATATGAACAATGCTTTCCTTAATGAAGCACTTACAGAAGATATGTTTATGCACCAACCAGAAGGCTTTGTTAATCCTCAATTTCCAAACTATGTTTGCAAGCTAAATAAAGCACTAAATGGCCTTAAACAAGCTCCCAGAGCTTGGTATGATAGATTAAAAGGGTCTCTGGTTCAATGGGGCTTTCACTCATCTAAGTCAGATACATCTCTATTTTTTAAACATGTTGAAAGTGATGATATTAGTCAGGTTCCAAACCTAGTAGATGATATTCTTATAACAGGTTCCAGCAATGTTCAGATAGAGAAAGTTATCAGTCAGCTTGGTTTTGAATTTGCTCTTAAAGACGTAGGGGATTTTAATTATTTCTTAGGTCTAGAAGTGACTCCCTCTACTGATGGCGTACATTTATCTCAAACTAAATATGTTGGTGATATTCTAAAGAAGCAAACATGCTCAAAAGCAAAGGTTGTAATACACTTATTAGTGTTGCTGACAAATTGAAAAAGGACAAAGGCACTGTGTTTGATAATCCTTCTCTCTATAGAAGTATTGTTGACTCTCTTCAATATGTCACATTAAAAAGACCAGGCATTGCTTTCACTGTTAATAAGTTAAGTCAATTTTTGGCTGCTCCAACAAATTTGCATTGGCAAACTTGCAAAAGGGTGTTAAGGTATCTGCAGTCAACAGCCTATTATGGACTTCAGTTCTACAACACAGGGTCTCTCACATTGCAAGCTTATTTAGATGTAGATTGGGGTTCTGACCCAGATGACAGGAGATCGTTTGGGGGATATTATGTTTATCTTGGCCCTAATCTTGTGTCATGGTCATCTAAGAAACAACACATTGTTTCTAGATCAACTGTTGAATTAGAGTATAGATCCATTGCTTTGCCAATATCTGAAGTTTTGTGGATCCCTTATCTCTTGAAGGAACTAAAAGTGCAACTATGTAATTCTCCTGTTTTGCATTGTAATAACAAAAGTGCAGAAGTGTTAGCCAGCAATCCTAAGTATTATTCTCGAACCAAACACATTGAGCTATATCTCGATTTTTTCAAGGAACATATTGCTGCCAAGGAAGTTATTGTTGAACATGTATCAAGCTCTGAGCAGTTTGCTGATGTACTGACTAAACCTCTGAGTTTTGATCATTTTGCTTACATGAGAACTAAGCTCAATATCTGTCCCAGACCTTGAGCTTATGGGGGCATATTAAGAATAGTGATGAGTCAACACAAGTTAGTTGCATGAGCTGTTATTTTCCCTCCAAACTCATAGTTAGTAGTTTGTTATGATTAGTAGGAAATGCATACATGAGTTTGTTGCATTAGAAGCTTCCACACACAGCTATATATATGTATAATTGAAAAAGAAACTTTAGCTGGTAGAATGTTCTCACTGAATCAATAAAATTTTCTATTCATTTTCTTATCATACAAACAGAAAATACAGGGTTCATTAATTCTTAATTAGATCAGCTCCGTAATCAAACCTCCAATCTTTGAAATAAGAACAGAAAAGAGAGTTACTTCGGCCAAGAATATCAATGCAACCACTGGAGGAAGAGGAGAAGGAACGAATGGTGGTGGTGGCAGGGATGAGGGAGAAGTCAATGTCCATTTCAAGCGGTGGCAGTGACGTACGGTTTCAAAATGAAGAGATGATGGTTTAATTAGGAAAACAGGAACCAAAGTGAAAGAGATAGATGATATTAGAACCCAAAGTGAAACTAAACAAGAAGAAATCAAGTATGACAGTAACGATAGTATGTGAACGGTAGAAGAATGGCAGGAATGAAGATTTCAAATAGAGGGTTTGTAAATACCAGGAAAGAGCCAGAGAAATGGCATTTGCTTACCTTGGGTTTTAGATCGGCTCCGTAATCAGACCTCAAATCTTTAAAATAAGAATAAAAAAGGGAGTTAGTCCGGCCAAGAATATCAATGTAACCACCGGAGGAGGAGGAGGAACGAACGGTGGTGGTTGTAGGGAGGAAAGAGGAGTCAATGTCCATTTCGAGCAGTGGCAGTGACGTATGGTTTCAAAATGAAGAGATAATGGTTTAATTAGGAAAACTTAAACCAAAGTGAAGGAGATAGACGATATTGGAACCCAAACTAAACAATAAGAAATCAAATATGACAGTAACGATAATGTGTGAACGGTAGAAGAATGGCAGGAACTAAGATTTCAAACAGAGAGTTTGTAAATAGTGAGAAGGAGCAAGAGAAGTGGCGTTTAGGGATTTTGATTTCTAAATGTGTGAATGTTCTACATAGAGGAAAAAATGAAAGAAAGCTTAAAATACCCAAAACGGCATAGTTTTGTTAGCGTTTTCTACTTTTTTTTAATTATTACAACAAACCTTTTTTGAATAAAATAATACATTAAATTTGGGTCAAATACTGTCAAAGTTATTTTTCTATCACAAATTCTTAATAGATTAAATTTCTATCATAAGTTCATGATGAACGATAATTCTCTCATAAAATAATCATAAATTCATGATAAAAAATTTTTCTATCACAATACCATTATTAATATATGATAGATTGAAAATTCTATCGCTAGTTCATCATAATTATTTGATATAAATATTTTGGTTGTAATCTATCATAAACTGTCAGTCATCTATTGCCTGTTTTCTTGTAGTGCCACTGACCTTGAATCTTATCTTTTAAGGCTATGAGTACTCCAACTGTTTCATAACTGGTTTCATCTATGACAATTGCTACATTCCCTACCTTATCCCTTGAATCTTTGTTCTTGGATTTCTTTAAGGACAATCTCTCTTGAAATGTCCTTCCTGATGACATTGGAAGCACTTAAGATGCTTCTATTTTGATTTGGATATCATTTTCTTCTTTTATTTGTTTTCCTTCTTTTTAGATCTACCTCTAACCATTAAAGCCTCACTTAACTCACTATCAGTCATCTCCCGCTTATCTCTCAGTTTCTTTGTGCCAAGAGCTTATTTAACCTCTTCTAAAGAAAGTGTTTGTCTCCTATATAATAAAGCGTCGACAAAATGCTTATATGATTTAGGAAGTGAGCTGATTAACAAGAATGCTTCACTCTCATCAGTCAAACCTTCATCAATTGTATCCAAAGCATCACATACTTTGTTGAATTCATCAATATGTTCATCAAGTGATGATCCCTCAATCAACCTTAATGAAAACATTTTCTTTTTAATATACAGTCAGTTACCATGAGATTTTGTCATGTAAAGACTTTCTAATTTTGCCATAAGTCTGCAAAAATTCTTTCTTTAGCAACCTCCCTTATCATCGAAACCCCTAGGCAAAAGACGATAGTACTCATTGCCTTCTTGTCGATCTCAATAGCTTGTTCAGGAGTTGTTGAGGAGGAGACTTCTCTCTTGGTGGCTGGTTCAAAGGCATCTCTCAGACCTTAAGTGATCAGTAAAGCCTCCATCTTGATTTTCCACATATTGAAATCATTTTGCCTAACAAACTTCTCCAAATCGATCTTGGTTGCCATTTCTTGAGTCTTGAAAATAGAGAAAGTGGCTCTGATACAAATTTGTAGTGAATTTGACCCCAATTATTAAGATCAATGTTGTGCAAATTTTATTGAACTCGCAAGTGCACGAATCTATTGTAGAATAGATCAATGGTGACGAGTGTCGATCCCACGAGGAGATAGATTTTAATTTCTTGTATAATTAATTTTCTTAATGGGTGATTGGATTTATAATGACAATGATGTAGGCAATGTATTAATTTAAATTTAAGCTGTAAGAATAAACTATTAAAATGAAATGCTTAGATCTCTGGATCTGTACTCAACATGCACTATCGGCTTAATATTCATTATTAGTACCAATTAAATCATGAAGGGGGAACTTCCACTCATCATGAACCACACTCTAATAGATATGATGCTAAGGGCTTCCAGTGCCAAATAGTAATAACCTTGCCTAGGGAGGCGGTTATTCCAGCCAATATCCAGACCAGATTATTACTATCTGTCTATGAAAAGTCAAAACAACCACATGAATTAAAGGGGAAGGAAAAGTAAATTTACCAAATTAAGCCCATAGAACATGTTGAGACTTCACCTTCAACCCAAGCTTGAAAAGAAATTAGCCACTCATATTTGAACTAGGGGTAAAATGAGAATTTTATTAAAATACGTAGAAAATACAAGATGGAGATGGAATTACAGAAAATGGAGCTCAAAAATGGATTAAGGGATGTCAAATTAGAGGAGGAGCCCCCTTTTTATAGATACACTGAGTAAATCATGGCCATCGGATTAAAACAATTTGGACGCTCAGGATTGCGCAACGTGGCAAGTTTCTATTGGATGGAACATATCATCAGGGCTGTTATTCTGTGTATATGCATGCATCGTACACACGTTCTTTTTTTATCCACTAACTTTCTGCCACGTCACCGGTCAACATTTTTGGTCCAATAGGATCGTGACACGTCATCAGTCAACGCCACATCATCAGTCGATGCCACATAAGCGGTCAATGCCACATCATTCGTCCAATCAAATGCCGCCACATCATCGTACAATGCCACGCCAAAGATACGGATACGACATGTGAACAAAGTCGCCGCGAATAATGATGTCGTGAATGATCTTGTATATATCAACCGTACCGTATATATGAACAGTACCGTATATGTGAACAGTACCATTTATCTTTTTATGCTCCTTCTAAGGTTTTCGACTGTCTTGAGTTCAAAAGTGCTGTCCGTTTTTCGATCTGATCTCTCGTTCATTGTGAAATGACCATGATATCCCCTAAAATATATAAAATACTTAATTAAAATAAAAAATACATAATTAAATTACAAGGGACTTAAAGACATAAAAATAGAGATGTTAGTGAGACATGAAATGTAAAATGATGATTTTCTCCATTATAAATACACACTTTCTAGTACTCAATAATCAATCCCACCTTTAGATCAATTACTCTCTAACTCAAGAACAAATCTAACCAAGACTCATAATCACAGTTTATGAGAATCAAGAACTAGAAATAGAAAATTAGATCCAAGATAAAAATGCACAAGATTTAAGTGGTTTAGCACCAATCAATGATGCCGACATCTACTGAGGAACCAGAACTGTGATATCACTTTTATTGATTTTAAGGTTTACAAAGAAAAAAGTAGAATACAAATATTATAAATGACTAGCTTTCTCTCTCTTTATTCTACAATATTCCTTTTCTTCTCTGACTCACTGTGATTTCAGAAGTTTAGCCTCTTTATATTCTATTTACTAGGTTTATTTTCCCCAACTGTCTTTCTCACCAAGCTTAGCTGCCTCAACAACCTTGATCAGGTGCTTGCTATATGACTCAATAACAGAGCTTCATGAAACGCAATTCCCTTAGTCGTTTCATGTAGTAAAAATTCAATTTTGCTCACAAAGTTAAACACGTGAACTACTTACTGCCTTTGGATGACAGTCACGACCATGTTAGTTTCAATTTCGGCTCTATTAAACGACATCTCATACTTACAAATTGATGACATATGACATGTTGCACTCAAGTATTTAGTTCACATTTCATCATCCTTTTATTTTGCTTGTTTTTTTTATCCTTTTTATTGGATTGTCAGAGGTCAGGTTCTCTTTACCCATGATTTGTAAACTCTTTTCATCTTTATTAAAATAATATTTCCTTGCTTTGTCATGGGTTATCTAATATATATATACTTATGCGTATAAAAATTTGTTTTCAAAATTATTAGATAGTAACCTTCCTGACCACATGCAAAAATAAGTATTGAGATATAATTATATACAGATGTTTAATTATAGAGATACAATTGACATAGGTGTTTTTAGGCCTATTTGAGCATACACAGTGGTTTGGGCCATGTGGTTGAGGCGCTTTTGTAGTTTGAGGGCCATTTTAAGCTTGTAATGTAATGCAATATATGAGATGTCACTTCATTACCCTACCCTTTGTAGCTCTAGGTGCAACAATACATTTTTACTACGTTATTGTATTGCCCATATGAGCTCACTGAGGTGTGAAGTGATTATTCCTATAGGTATTTGTTTAGCGGCAATTTTAGAATTATGTTTATATGTTCTCCCAATATGATTTGCATGATTATCTATACAACATCACGTATTCCTTTTTAATGCTAGTTGCTTGATTTGAAGTTCAAAACTTTTGCTAAACATTGTCATACTTTACACATAGTTTGGTGAAACTTGTATGTTGCAATAATATACTTATTTTAAAGTAATTTTATTTTCAAACCTATTATCCACTCACTAAGTTTTATACTCATCTTATTTTACTATATCTTCTCCCCATAGGAGGTTTTAGGTATAGCAATCAACTGAAACTGTAGTTATTTTGAGTTTTGGCCATATAATGGTGCTATGAAGCATATATCATATTATTAGGACATTTTAATCACCTCATTTTGGATTGTATAATTATGATATGATTATTATAAATGTTTAATATATTATGAAAACATTGGGTGATATTTGGATGAGATAATTTAATCATATTATTTATAGTGATTTTTGATCAACAAAGTTGAAATTGTCAAAAATTTTGGGAAAACTCTGCTGACTTTTTGGTGAAACTTTTATTGATAAATTTATATAGTCACGTTAGATAAAACTAGCCAGTCTCACCCTTGGAGTTCATGGCAGGATGTTTTATGAGATCCTTCATCTTCGTAATGGCAACCACCCTCCTCCTTAACAATTTTTAAATCGTTGGCGAAATTACTTGTTGCTCATGGACTAAATGGAAGTTCGTTTAACTCAAATCTACAAAGAATGTAACAGGGTTGGCTGGCTGTCAATAAATTGGCCTATATTTGGGATTCTAAGCCTGGCTTTTTTTGGTTGTAAAATCCTTCGCTAGAAGTTTCGTCCTCTGCACTTAAAGATGCTCGTGGAATGCCTAGTTATCGGTTTAAGTAGAATTTTTATTATTATGTTTTGTTGCATTGCATACATTTTAGTTTATTTCTAGATTTGCCTATGTTTAGGTTGTTTATTATTTTGCATTCAAGCTTTCAAGCTTTTATTGGTATAACTTCTATTTGAGGCAAGGTTCAATATGTCATCTTTATATATGTAAATTTTTGTATTACTAAATTATTTTTTTCATACCATCGAGATTTCCTGAAAGGGAAAATTCAAAATAATTGCTTCCTGTAGGTGATTTAGTGCCTATTTAGTATGAATTATCTATAGGTCATAAGTATTCATTTAATCTCATAAGCTCGTATTAAAATTTTTATTGTTATTTGATTACTTTTTTAGTAGAGCTTTTGAAGATTGAATAAGCTATTTTGCCTATACAAGCAAAACTCAAATTTTTAACATGTGGGAGTAGAGATTAAAATACTTTTTTTAATGTTAAAATATCTAAGATATCCTCTACTTATTTGACAATTTATTTTATTCTTTTTATAACATAACTGAAAAAAAACTTACCTACTAATGTAATTTTAAAATTTTTGATAAAAACTTTTATTGACAACCAAATAATTAAAAATTTTAGGTAAAAGCTTTACTTGTAAGAGTTCTACTACTAAAAGCTTTACTTAAATGAGCTCTAATTAAAAAATTATATCAAACGGAGTCTTATAGACATTTTCATTAAAATAAGAGACCAATTTAGAGACGGGCCTTGTTGATTTATATTTAAGGTGAGAATATAAAGAACAAGAACTTGTTGGCTCGGATTGTGGAGGATGAGAAAAATAGGGTGCCTTTTTTCTGCGTTTTAATTGGGGGGAAAAAAAGAGAGAAGTATGGGGGCTCTTTATTGGTATTTATGGAATTAATACCAATGCATGTAAAAATAAAAAAGTAATATTGTGAATACTTAAATTTATATGTTAATGGATGTATCATCTTTATATATCTTCCATAAATTGGATTTGTAAAAGTAACTAATAATAAATTAATTAATGTCATACATAGTTTAAACCTGCAAGATGAATGTCTAATTACTAGTTCCAATTTTTTTCCCTGCCTTGCTCAGTTCAAACGATGAATGTCAAATTAGTAGTTCTTTTATTTATTTATGTATTTTTGCCTTGTTCAATTCAAATACTTGTACAAAGTACATATTTCTTTTTTTTTCTCTTGTTAATTCAAATAATTTTTTGAGAAGAAAACAAAACACAAATTTTTTATTATTATTTAGCCAATCAATCTTTTTCCCACCAACGCGAGTAAGGTCAAACTACACACCTCTAATTTTTAAGACAATAAATTTATCATCTCAACTAGATGACATCCACAGAAAAATAAACATCTTGTTTATAAGAGTTCATTCAAACACACAATCTAAAAAATTAGTCTCCTTGCAAAGCAGATCATAAAGATCTTATGAATTTTTCTAGCTCCTTCAATCCTTCTTCGAGAGATTTTTGCTTCACCAAAGCACTCCCAAAAATCACACCATCAGCTTCCCCATCCTGCTACTTGTTGCACATGTTCAGGCTTCGATATGTCAAAACCAGCTGTCACAGGTTTAGTTGTTGACTTTTTAAGTTACTTTATAAGAGTTTGAGCTCGGTCACTAACAAATGTATAGGCTCCAGTAACTCCAACCAAGCTTGCAAGACAGATGAATCCTTCTGATGCTTCAACAATATTGCCTTTCATTCGATCTTTTGGAGTGGTCAGACTTGTAAAGGAAAATGTTAAAAAAATTGAAGCTAAACGCTATGCTTATATAAACAATCGTAAAATAAGTCTTTTTTTCTTTAATTACATTTGTTTATGACAGCACCCTACTTTATTTTTCTGTTTATATATCATCATTCACTATTTGCACGTAAATCTCCAAGAATATTTTTTTATCAATAAATTAATGACACTTAAGATAATTATAAGAGCAAAATGGGCATAATATTTAGAGTAAAATCAAGGTTAAAGAAACACCAGTAATGATTAGATCAGTTTTCTTGAAGCCTTAATTAAGGAATATATTGTGAATAATGAGGCGGTTTTCCAAAGCCAAACTGTGTCATTAAAAAACTTGGAGAATCAAGTTGGAAAACTTGCCATAGCACTCAACAACAAACCTCAGGGAAGTTTACCCAGCAATACAGAGGATCCAAGAAGAGAAGGAAAAGAGTAATGCAAGGTAATTAATTTAAGATCTGGAAATGATGTGCATATTCCAGTAGGCATGCCAAAGAAGAAAAGTGAGCCTCTTTAAACTCAAGAAGAAGTTCAAAATAAAGAAGAGCCTATTCATTCCACAAATCAAAATATTGGTGAAAGCAGCAGAGCTGCAGCATCTGCAGTATCTGCAGAAATAGATAAGTCACTAACTGTTAGAAGAGCTGTTGTAAAATCATCAGCTGTAGCAGAAAAAGGCAAAGCAATTGAAAAACCACATATGCAGCCAACTACAGCACAACAGTTTAGACATCCACCACCATTCCCTCAAAGATTTTATAAGTAGAAGTAAGATAATCAATTCAGCAAATTTTTAGAGGTGTTAAAGCAACTTCACATCAATATTCCATTTGTGGAAGTTTTGGAACAAATGCTTAATTATGTGAAGTTCTTGACAGATATTTTGGCAAGAAAAAGGAGGTTAGAAGAATTGGAAGTTGTAGCTTTAACACAAGAGTACAGCCACATGCTTTAGAGAAAAATAACTCAAAAGTTGAAAGATCCAGGAAATTTCACAATTCCTTGTTCCATAAAACACTTTGTGATCTAGAGGCTAGCATCAATCTTATACCTCTTTCAGTTTTCAAGCAATTAGGAGTAGATGAATACAGACCAACAACAGTGACTCTAACACTTTCAGATAGATCTCATGCTTATCCAAAGGAGAAGATTGAAGATGTATTGGTGAAGGTGGATAAATTCATTTTTTTAGTAGATTTCATTGTGTTGGACATTGATGTTGTGGATAGTTACTGCAGTGACATGCAATTTGATGCTGTGGCATTTGAAGATAAAGATGCTAACACAATTGATATAGCATGGCTAGAAGAGAAGTAACCATTCAGAGCAGATAGATATGTCGAATCTTTGGATTTATTAAATAGGGAAGTAAAACCTCTTATACCTTCTGTGGAGTCCCCACTAATTTTGGAATTAAAACTCTTACTTTCACATTTAAAATATGTATATCTTGGTGATAATGACACATTACCAGTAATTATTTTATTTTTTTTGGATGTAGGTCAACAGAAAAGCTTAGTAGATGTGCTGGCAAAACATAAGAAGGCCTTTGGCTGGACTATGACAAATATTAAAGGAATCAGCCCATCTATTTACATGTACAAGATTTTACTGAATGAGAGTTATAGCAATTCAGTAGAACAACAGAGAAGGTTAAATCATGAATGAATTCGTGAAGAATGAGATTATCAAATGGTTAGATATTGGAATTATATACCCCATGTCAGATAATTCATGGGTAAGTCTAGTAAAATGTGTACTTAAGAAGAGAGGAATGATTGTTGTAATAACTGTTGTAGCAAATGAGAAGAATGAACTCATACCCACAAGGACAGTCACAGGTTGGAGAGTTTACATGGATTACAGGAAACTAAACAAGGCTACAGGAAATGATCATTTTCCTCTACCCTTTATAGACTAGATGCTGGAAATGAGTATTATTACTTCTTGGATGGGTATTCAGAGTACAACCAGATTGCTATAGCACTAGAAGACCAGGAAAAGACAACATTCACATGTCCTTATGGCACTTTTGCATTTAGAAGGATGACATTTGGCTTGCGCAATACTTAAGCAACATTTCAAAGGTGCATGATGGTAATTTTTTCAGACATGGTGGAACAAACACTAGAGATATTGATGGATGATTTTTCAGTCTTTGGTGAATCATACGAAGATTGTTTACACAATTTGGAGAATGTGCTTAAAAGATGTGAGGAGACAAATCTAGTTCTTAATTAGGAAAAGTGCCACTTTATGGTGCAAGAAGGGATAGTTTTAGGCAATAAAGTTTCAAGGAAGGGAATTGAAGTGGACAAGGAAAAAATAGAGGTCATTGACAAATTGTAACCACCTACCTTGGTTAAGGGCATAAGAAGTTTTTTAAGTTATGCTGGCTTCTATAAAAGATTCATTAAGAATTTCTCAAAAATAAGCAAGCCCTTATGCATGTTACCAGAGCATGACAAACTATTTAAATTTGATGACAATTGTTAAAGGCCTTTGAAGAACTAAAAAGAGCCCTTGTTACAGCACCTGTTATTGTAGCACCAAATTAGAGCATTCCTTTTAAGTTAATGTGTGATCTAGTGACCACTCTGTTGAAGCAGTGCTAAGACAAAGGAAGAACCAGATTTTTCACTCAATTTATTATACCAGCAAGACACTTGTAGACGCCCAGCTCAACTATACAACTATTGAGAAAGAGCTGCTGGCTGTTGTGAAAAACAGCTGCTGGCTGTTGTGTTTGCATTTGATAAATTCAGGTCAATCTAGTTGGCACCAAGGTGACTGTCTATACAGACCACTCGGAAATAAAATACTTGATATTCAAGAAAGATGCCAAACTGAGACTGATTAGATGGATTCTTTTACTATAAGAATTTGATTTGGAAATTAAGGATAGAAAAAGAACTAAAAAATAGGTGGCAGATCATTTATCAAGATTAGAGGCAAATGCAAGCACTTAGTCCAGACAGGCAATCACAGAAACATTTCCTAATGAGCAGCTATTAATGCTTCAGCATGCACAAATGCTGCAGTAGTCAGAATTTCCATAGTATGCAGACTTTGCTAATTATTTAGTAAGTGGACTGTTACCTCCTGACTTAACCTACCAGCAGAAGAAGAAATTTCTCTATGATGTCAAAAGCTATCAGTGGGATGACCCTTACTTATACATGGTGTGTTCAGATCAAATCATTCGAAGATGTATGCCTGATGAAGAAATTCCAAACATATTACAAGTGTGTCATGTTGCAGCATACGGAAGACATTTTGGAGACCACAAAACAGCAGCATAAGTGTTACAAGCTAGTTATTATTGGCCTTCTATTTTTAAAGATGCTTATGAGTTTGTTAAATGTTATAACAGGTGTCAAGAGTAGGAAAAATCTCTCAGAAACATGAGATGCCACTCACCAACATTCTAAAAATGGAGTTGTTTGATGTATGGGAGATAGATTTCATAAGACCATTCCTACCTTCCTTTGGCAACTTATATGTTTTGGTAGCTGTGGATTATATATCCAAATAGGTGGAGGCCACAGCCTTACCTACAAATGATGCCAAGGCAGTGGTGAAATACCTTCAGAGGAATATTTTCTCAAGGTTTGGGACTCCTAAAGCCATAATTAGTGATTAAGGCACTCATTTTTTGCAACCGGATGCTTGCTATAACATTGGTCAAATATGGGATCAAACACAAGATTGCCACAACATATCACCATCAGTCAAATGGTCAGGTAGAAGTTTCCAACCGAGAAATCATGAAGATTTTGGAAAAGGTAGTGAACCTTACTAGAAAAGATTGGTCTCTTAAACTATATGATGCTTTATAGGTTTACCAAACAGCTTATAAGACACCACTTGGCATGGATATGCATGTTGTAACAGAGCATAGAAAGCTTCAACTATGTGAATTAGAAGAGTTAAGGTTGTTTTCTTATGAAAATGTAAGGATTTACAAAGAGAAAATAAAACAATGGCATGACAAACACATTCAGCAAAGGAATTTAATTCCAGGCCAACAAGTTTTGCTATACAATTCAAGATTGAAGCTTTTTCCAAGGAAGATAAAATCAAGATGGTCAAGTCCTTTTAGACTTGTCAAATATCCTTAGCTAATTTTCTTTCAAGCTTGGGTTGAAGGTGAAGTCTCAACATGCTTGATGGGCTTAATTTGGTAAATTTATTTTTTCTTTCCCTCTAATTTATGTGGATGTTTTGACTTTTCGTAAACAGATAGTAATAATTTTGTGTAAATATCGGTTGGTATAACCGCCTCCCTAGGCAAGGTTATTACTATTTAGCACGGGAAACACTTAGCACCATATCTATTAGAGTAAGGTTTATGGGGAGTGGAAAATTCCCCTGTATGATTTAATTAGTACTAATAATGAATGTTAAGTCAATAGTGCATGTTGAGTACAGATCCGGAGACCCGAGTACTTCATTTTGATAGTTTATTCTTGCCGCTGTAATTTAAATCATAAGATAGCCTACATCTCTTTCATTAAAAATCCAATCACCCACTTATAAAATTAATTCTACACAATTAAAACTCACCTCCTCGTGGGATCGACACTCGTCACCGTTGATCTATTCTACAATAGATTCGTGCGCTTGCGAGTTCAATAAAATTTGCACAACAATTAGGCTTTCAGCAATTCAAGCAACCCTAAATAGATACACTGATGTGAGTTGTTGCACCAGAATCTATCTACTACATTTTTCTTAGTACTGAAATTAAGTTAACCTCGAAACAAATCAAAACATACCCTTCAGGTTCGTAAAAGAAACAACTAGTATCTTCTTAATCACTTAGTTTCTTTTTTTTTTTTTTCTTTTACGGTGTTGTATATGTAGGTTCTTTATCCTTGTGCTTAGAAGTAGATGCTAGGTAAGCACCTTTTGCTTTATCTTTCTTTGGTCTGTTCTCTTCATGAATACAGTCTGATATGAGCTCGTTCATAGATCATGTCTCTTTCTGATGGTCATACTCACCTTAAACTTGTTAAACTATGTTAGTAAGGATATTAAAACTAAATGTATTAGCAAAGTCCTCAAAGAGTTCAAGCTTAAGTGCTATTTGTATGAAAACAAAATAAGACATCTTTATGATGTATTCCCTGATATTGTCTTTACTTATATGTCTAATTGAAATTAGGCTTGTCAAAAACATACCAATTTGAGCCTTTTCGTTCTTGACAAACGTTTATTCAATTCCTACAAGGAACTCCTTAGTCATAATTGCCTTTTCAGACATTGAACCCCTGAATGCTTCTGGAATAGCCTTTTTCATTATTATAATACATATGCAATTTGATCTCTCTCACCTTTCTATTGCCTTTTTATCATCAAGGCTACTCTCATCCGTAAGAGGTGGAGAAGAATCAACCCTTAACGCAATGTCAAGATCCATGACTATGACAACTATTAAGAGGTTCTCTTGCTATTACTTGAAGTTAGAGTCATTTAGCATAGGAATAAAATTGAAGTTTGCAATAATATTAGCAACAGATATAAATGAATAGAGAACAACGAACAAACAAAACAAGCTCATATCCTAATAGAAAAATAAATTCAAATATCAAGATATCAAACACTCCATTCATATTTCATTTTTGGACATAATATTAACTTATAAGTGATATTTTGGTGTAGCAATCAAACATTGATAACAAGAACATGTCAAACAATAAATCTTTCTTTGGGCTTATTGATGTTCACAAAAATTACATACATACAATTTTTTATATTCTAAAACAAATTAATTTTCACAAGAGAAATCACTCTGTTGACATGTTGCTTCATTAATTTATCTCAAAATATATATAAATATACCAATATTTGAATTTAAAATTGCACAAAAAATTAGCCTTCAAAAAAATTTAAAAATTCAATCAAAGTCGATCAACAGTCAACAATCAACAGTTGACTGATCAACCATTGACATGGTCGAGGCTAGACCGATTTGGATTTGACCCGAACCAAATCCTAAACTAGCCTTAATTCAAAAACCCTAATTTTTTTCTTCATCTTCATCGTTATCGCTTCAATAAATTTACCACAACCTAGTAGCCACAGCGTTTTGTAGCCACACCTCTTTTTTTTTTCTTAATGTTCTTGATGCGGCAACCATGGCCATCACTTTGACTCGATCCGTCACTGCCAAATGGTGTGGCCCAAATGATATTGGTGACTATTGCTACCGTTATCTTTAAAAGCATAAGAATTGATTTTTCATTTTTTATTAACTTGATGTGGTAGTTGTGGCCGCCACTTCTGCCAAATGCCTTGGTCACCCTTGTCAACCAAAAATTGCACAGTCAGAGACCATAACAACTGTCAGCTTAACTTAAAATTGAAATTTTTAAAGCTAAATTTCCAAAATTAATTTTATTTAATCCTTAGTTCATTCTGAAACACAATAATTCTAATAATTCTAATATTATTAAATTCGACAACACCAAAGATTTAATCATTAATAAAAAATAAATTCGATTCTTAATGATCTAACATGTTAGAATAAGAAATCCTTTGGTGAAAACCATAACCTATAATCTAAGAACATTCATGTTGTATCACTAAGAATCAACAACAAATTATGTGTAAGCGTATCTGAATCCATAATATTTAATTGCTCTCTGGAGTAATGTGGTTGGCCTTCAAGATCTACACGTTCTCCTATAGAATCCTTTAATTTTCTCTGTGCTTTCTGTAATGATACGATGTCAGAAAGAATAAAATGATGATACGTATGACCTAGGGACCATAACCACTTATATAGACAATATTTCGTTTTATCTTTAGATATTCCTATTTCAGTCCATCATAAAAATAGAAATTACCCTTAAGTCTCTGCACATTAAAGGTTGTACTACACCCTATTAGCTATATTAAAGCCCAAATTATCAAAAATCTTAATTGATCAATTTTAACTATGCTTAACCTTGCATGACAGCCCGCAACATGTAATTATTCATATATAAGCCCAACGTTGGATTAAGGATCTAGCAATATTGTATTAAAGATCCTACAAGAGAACTTAAGAATTTTCATTATATGGTCCACATGATAAGTTACTTGTTTAAATAAATAAATAGATAAACTCATATTAATGACCCAATTATTAAATACATAATGGAAGTGACAAGGGTATTAATGTTTATTAACCACTTTCATAATGTAAGTGATAAAGTTTATTAATTTCACCTATTTGATAGAAAGAAGTGTAAAGTCTTTTAAGTTATAAAATACTATTATTAAAAGGGTCCCTAGCCTAGCCAAAAATTAATGCTTGCCAAAAACTTGTTTTCCATCACAAGAGAAAGGCTATAAAGTGAAATAGGATAAAAGACACTTGATGTCAATTTGAGTATAAATAGAACAGTTGAAGCTTGAATAGCTATGATTGGAGATACAATCTCTATTTTTAATTTAAATTATTTACCATTGCTCGCCTCTTCCTATGGGTTATGTCAAGCAAAATCATGGCCATTGTTTTTGTCATTGAACAAGCTTTTGCTTGTGGTTAGCATATGTTATCTATCAAATAGCTCTTATGAGCCACTTAGAGGTGTTAATCTTATAATATTGATTTTGATGATAACAAAACTTATATGTTCTTGATTAAAATGTTGGGGCTAGTAAAATGAATTTATTAAAGCCATAGACATGTTTAAAGAAGCTTAATGACCGTTAACTTAAGTTAGAAAATCATTTTTCTATAAAAAGTTGTCAGAACATAGATTCTGAAAATTACCCTTGAATCGTTTATTATAAAAGGCGAACTGATAATTTACACAAAAGATTTAACCTTTTAATGGTTAGCTAGACTTGTTTTAGAGTATTCTAGAAATTAACGTTGAACCGTTTATTACAAAACGGCGAACCAATAATTTACAAAAAAGCATAAGTTTTCTAATCTTGAACCGTTTAGCAAAAATGGAGACCTAAGTCTATTTTGCAGGATTCTGGAAATAAACGGAAATTCGATAATGAAAAAGGTAAACCATTTATTTAAAATCTAAGCACAACGACTATTTGGACAAGTCAGAACGGTTAACCGATAGCACCAAACGACAATCCAATTATTCTCAGAAAGTCAATAACGACTAGTTTTCAACTCCAACTATAAAATGGCTCAATCAAATTCAAATAAAGAGAGATCCAACAATCATCATTGAGCTTGCTACTGATTATGCAATCTCTTTTGAGCTTTAAACTTGATTTTATTTTATTGATTCACACCTTGAGATTTCAATTGTAATCATATACATTGTGTGAGAGATTGTTTAATTGTAATCTTTGTTTTTGAGTGATTGTAAGTGTTAGGATACACTTGGGTTAAGAGATTGTGAATAATCTCTTGTTGTAAAGGTTCATTGACACCTTTGAAGTCAATTGTAAGTGTTGTTGAAGCCTTGGAGGCTTGCTTAGTGGAATCCTCAAGCTCGGTGAGCTTGGGGGCGTGGACGTAGGCACGGTTAGCTGAACCACGTAAAAATCGCGTGTTTGATCTCTCTTCCCTTATCCTTTTAATTCCGAGCATTGTTAAAATTATTGCTTTTGATTTTATTAAAACATTAGTTTAAATTGTTGGGTGGTTTTATTTGTTTAAGTTTTAAGAACCCAATTCACCCCCCTATTGGATAGCCTAGTTAGTATATTAAGAGGCTTGAGGTTGGATCTTGATAAAATAAAGGTAGCAATCTCATTGTCACTCATATTCGTCAGTCACAACTAAATAGTAAAAATTTCAATAAATTAATAGTTTTAGAACATGAAAATTTATTAATTTATTAAATATTAATTAATCAATAAATTAATAAAGAAAATTCTTTATTTTCGGTTATAGAATTGAGTTACCTTGATTTAGTATTTACTATGTTTTATTTGAATAGTAATCATTTGCCTTTCATTGGTAATAGTAAGATTATTGTACAATTTTTAATTTTTAGTTTTTTTTTTGGAAAAAAGCTTTCTTTGTTAAAGATGAGGTATGGAGCCCACCTTGCATAAAGCAGCTTAAAGTGATATTGATATTGAATAACTTCTTGTTGCAAAATGGCAATTTCAAGAGAAGGAAAATAACATTCAGGATATATTTTATAAAAGCCACATAGACATATCATATAGATTTAAATACAAATTTCAGTGGTTATTAAATCATATAGTAAATGGGTACTATAGGAAAATATGATTTTCTTAAAAGTTTAAAGAAAATAATAACTAGTCTACTAAGATTTAGAGAAATGATCATGCACACCCTTAAGTTTTTAATAAGAGATAATGAACCCAATTAATATTAAAAGACTTTTTACAATCTTTTTACATCTTACTATCCAAAGTTTAGTCAGAGTCTAGAAGCATACATTTTTAGTACAGTGCAAAGATCGATTGGACATTAATTCAAAAACCTACTCCTATTAATAATATATAGAAAGAAGTCTATTCCAATCCAAATTTTTAGTATAAAGAATGAAATGTGCTTTATAAGAGATCAAACAACTCACACCCTTAAATTGAGTTTGATGGTGAAAATACCATTGGATTACAATCCCAGTTAGAGATGGCAAAACAATCTAGGTTCAGCCTGGATTCATAAAGATCTAAAAGATCTTGATCTGAAAAAATATGAATCCGCACATTAGAAAATACAGACCCAAATCTTAGAATTGAAGATCTGTGCGTATCTGTATCCAAATCCAGATGCAAGTGCATTTAGAAAAACCAATATTTGCATACTTAATATCTTTTAATTAATTAATTTATTAAATTAAAATTAAAATATATGAGTTAAACAAAAAAAAAAATCTAACCTATATGAATTTGTGGTGGTGTCTATATTTGTGATGGTTTTGAATGCAATCTATGTGGATTGGTGGTGTTTTTATTTGTGGATTTGTCATGGTGTTAGACTTGGATTTATATTATTTTTTGTATTTGATTTATGTTGTGGTATATTTATTTGTGGATTTATGGTGTATTTTTATTTTGCAGATTTATTGTGTCATTAATTGTTTGTCATTCTAGGTGTTGAATTATTGATTGTTGAATTATGAGTGGATCATTATTTGATTTTTTTTAGGTAATTTATTGAAATATTAAATTATATTTAAATTTATTATGTGGATCTAGATATCCAGAAAATTCTCCAAATTCGGCCTCAATCCGCGTGGACGTTACCCACATTTGGATCCACATAATTTTTTACGAATGCAGATGCGGATGCGGATATTAAAATATCAATATGAATTTGGATCCCAATTTTGCGATCCATAATCCCATTAGCCGTGGATCATTGGTTTTGATTTTTCTTTTTTCCGAGCAAAAATTAAAAACTTTTTAGCATATCATCTTAACCGAAAAAGAAAAAAGAAAAGAAAAAAAAACGTTGGATTTATGGGTAATTTGCTTATGTTTTGCTCATCTAAAGATCTCTTGAATACAACATAAACATCAGAGCATTGAAGTAATTGCATTTACCTGCCATGTTCAGCCCTAACCTCAATTCCCTGGAAAATAATGGTGCCACGCTTAGATACGGGTTGTGGTTCGGACAGCCTACAAACTACTGTTTCTTCATCTCCATTTTCAATAAAGAACTCATCCATCTTAATCTCTCTCCACCAATTTCCTCGGTCTTGAGATAGTTGAGGATCAAGAAACTCTCTACGCTTTTTGCCATTATGGCTTACCTCAAAGTAGACTTCAAAATCTATAGGACTAGTTTCAAACCCTTCTCTGAATTCCGCAAAATTGAACACAATAAGCCATGCATGATTGGTTTTGGTTGAAAAAATTGTTGTAGCAAATCTTGCTTCGATTTCTAAACTCGACATAAGCTTAAGTTCAATCACTTCAGGAAACCTAGACCCAGCTGGTGAAGGAATCAATTCGCAATCTCGGGGTGAAATTCCCGAGTTTTCATAAAGATCCTTTTTCTTCTTGTCGATCAAAGATGAGTTGGAAATGAACCCTTCGTAATCGGATGGGAAAAACTTCTCCCATACGGAATCCGAATCCGCAGCCGATCTGAAGGCGGGACATACCAGTGCCAACCTACTTGCATCGAGAGGTGTTGTAAGAGAAATGATGTGCGAAATGCACTTAGCAGGCAGCTGCACAAATGTGAGACAATGTACTGAATTTATCTCAAAATACATCACAAAGAGCACTACTACAGTGTCCGAAAATTATACCCGAATAGACAAAATCAAAAATAATTTTCAACCAAAATAATTTTTTGCCTATCCCAAACTTTTGTCCTAAATGATGTGGTATTCATTACGTGGATAGTGAGACAATAACTACTTTGATGAATCACACATCCCATGCCCAATTATTTTTTAGATAAAAGTTTGAGATATTTATTATTACTAACCATTTTGAAAATCAAAAATAGATTTAATCATAGTGGTAAAAATTTGTAAATGACATTTACCATAATATCAATAATTGAAAGAGCTCAAATCCATACATCGTCGAGTTTTTTCTCTTGATAAGTAAGAATCAAACCTCTGTCACCAATCACCTCAGAACCTAGAAACCAAAAAGGAGAATAAGAAAAATGGATTAAACAGAAAAGAAAGAAAAAATTGAACGATCATGATATATAAATTAAAGCAGTAATACTATGTTTAATCACTTTAGATACTCAATTGAGATACTTATTAATATAGCATCTTATATATCATTTATTGAGTAACTGTAAAAATAATAGTTCAATAATTGATAATAAAATCAATGAATACTATACACATAATATTAAATTATTAGTGACACATCAGTAAGTATTCTAAGTATTCAAATTAAGTAAAAGCGAAGGCTTCAATTAAATAATAAGAGCATTGCCTTCTTAGGGCTAAGGTATTATATACAAGCCTCATTAGGGGAAATAAGGTGAAATACAGTGATCCTTAAAAAAAAAAAAAAAAAAAAAAGGGGGGGGGTATCCAAACTAAGCACAGTATTATACAAACTCCTTCAAATTCGAAGTTAGATTTTTTTCCTACATTTTGTTCCGTCAAAGCATCGCTCTTAATTAAATCAACATACATATTAGTTTGTGATTTAATTTTTCATCCTTACAAATACATATTAGTTTAACTAAGGATAAAAATAAACCTTCATAATGAGAAAACATGAGATTAGTTAGAAAAGAAAAAAATTATATATGGACCTGGCCAAATGTGTTCTTTTCGCTTAAGCCTTTGTCGTCCTGGCATAGTTTTCGGGTTGTAAGAGCTCATCTGAGAGGAAGGAAATAGAAAAAAAAAATAAAAACAAAAAGACAAAAAGATTAAAAAAACGATAGACTTTGGAGTTCATATTTGTTTCTTTTCCTATTTTATTTAACTGGCAAAATGATAGTATTTTTTTTTGTGTCTAATTAGAAAATTAAATAATCGAAAAAATTAAATAATCCCACTGCCAAAAAGAAAAAAATGCCACGTGTGCATATAATATCATACGAAAGAGAGGTACATTGCTGGTCCCAGAATCCACATGAACCAAACCTTGAATAACGTCAACAATCACCTCAGAGCCTAGAAACCGGAAAGGAGAATGAGATAAATTTTGGTTAATCACAGCCTTCATGCAAGTCTCGATTCGTATCAGCTAACTCAGAATTTAATTATTAATTACTTGAACTAGAAGTTGAAATCATTAATGGTATTTTGTGGGCTTAACTGCATGAGTTTAAATTTTGAAAAAAATATATACTAAAAATAAATTTTATCGTTATCCACCCCGACCTTTTTTTTAAAAAATATATATTAAAAGAATCAGTAAAGGTGTTCTAGTCTCTTTCTAAACTCGCCAAAATTCTCAGTCAAAGTAGCATTTGTCATCATAATCCATTAAATAAATAAACATAAGTGTTTGTGATTTTTTTTTCATTATTAAAAAACACTCAGCTACTAAATTAATTCTGCATTAAAGTAAAATATTGGCAGAACTATATACACACACACACACACAAAATAAATTGAAGTGTCAGACCGTAATCAAATAAAACTAAGACTGAGAAAAGACATGATTAATTAGAAAAAAGAAAACAGAACAGGCAGGAAATAATTAAAAAAAAAAAAAAACGAATTGACCTGGCCAAATGATTCCGTTTCGCTGAAGTCTTTGTCGTCGTGGCCTAATTTCTTGGTTGGGAGGGCTTGTCTAAGAACAAAAGAGTTTAAAAGAAAAAAAAAATGACATGAGCTTGGAGCTAAGCAGGTCCTTTTGCAATTGATGTAAGTTATATTATTATGAAACTTAGCAAGTTACTCCTATTTAACTATCAAAACTATATTTTTTAGCACCTAATAGGGAAAAAGGATAGTTATATCCCAAGTTTTTAAAAACAATCATGTAGATAAGATACTCAAGTTTTTAGAAACAGGCACTAAGAGATTAAGAGTTTTCTTTATCATAATATCTTTTAAATATAGTAAACTAATAATATTAAAATATTGTACTATCTAAAATAATTTTAACTACATAAAATTATTATATTTATTTAATAATATATTTGTATTTATTACATAGATTTTAAATAAATCTTTGGATTAAATACATTTTACAATTAGTAAATTATATTAGAAATATTATCATTTTTCTACCGAATTTTCCCAGCTTACTAAGTCAGTATCAAGTATTCGATAAAATTATATTTTACCACTTAATATTTATTCTATTATTACTTTACCGCCTTAATAAGTGAATATTTAATTTTGTCCCAAAAGCATAAAAGACAACTTTGTCCTTTGAAAAGAATGAAAAAACAAACGCAAGTTGTGTTATTTGGTTGCGTAGCTGCTTGATGGTGTTTATGGTAATTAAGGCGGCTGTTGGTGGTGTTGATGGCTGGGTTATGACGGCCATTGTTTTTGGTGGTGAGGATCGAGGAAAAGAAGATGGATGGTGGCCGCAGCTGAGGCGGCTAGGGCTTTAAAGTGTTTCTGATTTTATTCTTTTTTTTTTCTCTTTTTTCTCTTCTTCTTCATTTCTCCTGCTTCTCCGTTTCTTCCTCATCCTCAAATATCTCTCATTCCTTTTCTTTTTCTTTCCCTCTTCGTTTATTCTTCTTTTTTTTTCTTTAACTTTTTTTTTCCTTTTCCTCTTCTTCTTCATTTCATGTGCTTTTTCGTTTCTTCTTCATCTTCAGATTCTCAACTAAGAACCCCCTTCTTTAAACGTTTTTTCTTTTTATTGTTAAGCTGTTTATTTCACACTTGAGAACAGTGCATATTGGCTTCAACGAAAAATTCCTTAAAGCCGTTATGACATCAGCAAACTTTTAGCTACATTCACATTTTGGTGGCCAAAGGATAACAGCCTAAACATTAGGTAGTAAAATGCAGCTCTCATGAAATCTTGATACTAACTTAATATCTTAGAAAACTTCCAGTGAAAAAATTATAATATTCCTAATTATTGTTTTATACAATATTTAAAATAATTTATATTTTAATATATTTGTTTAAATATTATATTTTTATTTTTGATAAAATATTATTTTAATATAATAAAACATGTTTAGTAGATTGTAAAGTATTAAAATATTTTTTAATTATTAAAATTATTTTAAAATGTATATGTTGTTACATTTATTCCACAATTATATTTTTACTTAGTTAATATTTTTTGGATTAATAGAGAGAAAATATTATGGTGAAAAAAAGATCTTGGGATTAGAAAACTTGAGGTCTATTTAATTATTTTCCTAACCTTAGGGGTGGGAGTGTCCTTTTCCCTACCTAATAATTTAAAATAAAAATAAATTAAATCCTTGATCTACCTCGTCCCAATCACTTCAGAGCCTTCACTGATTGAATCTCCTACTGTTTCCTATAATAATAAAATAACAACATATATAAGACAGTAGTGAATTAAAAGACCATTTCATTTTATAAAATTTTGAAAAATAAAAAAATTATAATTATAAAAATTCCTCTGAATTTGATAAAATAAATAAATCTCAAATCCAATACATTAAATTTTTATAATTTTAATTTCATTTACAAATTATCATGTTAATTTTTTTGTAAACTTTCTTATACTTAATTTAATTACAAAAATTAAATGAGATTATAACTACAAAAAGTTATATTTACAAGTTGTTAATTTTTATAATTATAATTTCATTTAAAAGTTATCATCTTAGATTTTGAGTTTTTTTTTACCGAATTTAGGGGTATTCTTTTAATTATAATTTTTTATTTTTCAAAATTTTGAGGAAAAAAATAGTATTTGAATTCATTTAGGGATAAAATGGCTATTTTTTAGTGTTAAAGTAGTTGATTGATAAAAGTTTAGAAACAAAAGTGGGGTAAAGAACATGTTAAAATTTTGTGTTGGTTAAATATACATATGACAAGATAAAGGTGGTGCATAAATAATTTCCCTAATGAAAATTAACAAACATATGTCATCTTGTGATGACACATAATGTACAATGACTTTAGTAGTTGTCAATTCACATGAGCAATGTTATTACTTGAAATTGGAAAAAGGTATCTTACACTCCTGAGGTTTGGGGAAATAGTCACAAAAATTCTTAAGTTTCCACTACGAAATACCAAAATCCCCTTTTAACCATAATACTACTCACTCTAATAAATTTACTCCAATGTTTTATAAAAATAGAAATAAAATACTAAAATAAATGTAATAATAATATATACATTTTAAAATAATTTCAATATTAAAAAAACAATTTAATATTTTACAATCTGTCAAACATGTTTTATTATATTAAAGTAAATTTTATTACAAATAGAAACAATATACTAAAATAAATATTATAAAAATTTAAATCATTTTGAATATTAAATAAAAAATCTTTATATTACTATACGTGAGATATATTTTATTAATTGATAAATCTATTTAGCAAATATTTATTTGGAATATTTATAATAGATAGGAATATATTATTGAAATAAATATAATAATTTATTTTTTAAAATTATTTTAAATAGCAAAAGCATTTTAATGTTATTAATCTACTAGACATAGAGATGGCAATAGAGAGAGGATCGACATCCCCGTACCCATCCCCAATACTCTACTTATATCCCCGTACCCTTTAACATTGACTGAAGGACGAGGATCAAGATTCTTGAGGGTATCCAATCACCAAATAACTAATTACTTTTATATTTTTTAACTTGATTTAATCATATTAAGGTAAAAATATATAATCTAAAATAATTAAAATTATTCCACAAAACAAAGTCAACATCATTAAAATTACAATATAATCTGTAAAATTAAGCAAAAGTAGAGCTTTACAGTTGAAAAAATTCATAAAAACAATATAAATCACCAAAAATGTTATCTTTGTCAATGTTCAAGTGTTTACATTAGCTATTGTTTATATTTTTTTTATAATATTACGATATTTTTCATTTACATCCATTTTTTAGAAGAAATAAAATAAAAATTAAAAATTGAAATGAAAAAATGGGAGAGGATGGAGATTTTATCAAATCCCTGTTCCCTCCTCAAGTAAGATATTTGGTAATAAATTGTTCTTATCCCATTCTCAAATAAGAAATTAGGTATAAAATTATCCATGTATCCTCTCTAAATGGAAAAAATCTCTTCGAGCTTGTCCTCGTGTGGATTTTTCTATCATCATTAACTAGACAAAGTAAATTATTTATATCATATTGGTTACATTTGTTAAAATTTTAAATTTAATTTTTTTAAATTACTGATTTAAAGGATTTTACAGTTAAAAAAAGGTTTTGTATCCCTTCCTGAAAGTTTAAAGTCTCTACGACCATTTCCTCAAACTTTGAGGGTCTAACTATACTTTTCCCTTAAAACTTTTTAAATTCTTCTCATCTACGACATTTTGTTAATTAAAAGCAAATAGTAGGCCATGTTTCCAACTTCAATAGTCGACGAACAACACCAACTATGTATTTGGCCGAGTTAATTTACTTTAATTGATGGCAAACACAAATTGTTGAATAAAAAGTGATTGATCACATCTACTAAAAATAATACCTATTTTATTGGTACAATCATGATATTCAAAGGGTGTTAAAGTCAAAACAGAGTTTGAAATATCATATTGAAAACTTAGGGGTCTTTGTCACCATTTCTTTATACCTTAAGAGTGTAATTGTGCTTTTCCCTTTGAAATTTTAAAAAAAAAATTCTCATCAACGACTTTTTGTTAATTAAAAGAAAATAATATGGCATGTTTTCAATAGTCAACGAACAACACCAACTAAGTGTTTGTTCGAGTTAACTTCAGTTGTATTATCTGCTTTATAAATATAGTTCTATATTTGATGAATTTTCATAATTTGAACAAATATAGCCGTAAATTAAAATATTTTAAAATGACTTTAAAGATCTGTCTAACTAACGTGACAAATGTATATTAGTTACATTTTCTTTTTATAGACTACTCTTTGGAATTATGAAGAAGGGAGTCAGTAGGGCAACTATGAGCCGCTAGATTAATTTATTGTCGCTTCAAGAAAGTTAACAATCACTTATTTTTAATCAATTTTGTAAGTGTTACTTGGGATGGTCCAAGAGATATGGGCTCAAATTTCCCAATCAACAACATTATAGGCCAAAATCAAGGCAATTGTGTGTGTGTGTGTTGCCATTACGACATGCTTGTCTTACAAGTATCACTGCTGATTTAGTATCAAATAATCATAGAAATCCTTAATTACAATGAATGAATATGTTCATTTTATGTAATTTTTGCCCTAGTTCTTAATTATAAAAAGAAGCACACACACAAAGAAAATGAGAGCCATCAACCGCAAAAAATAACCAAGAGAGAAAAAGAAAACATCAAAAAATAGAGAAATTACAGGCCTGAACAAGAGAGATTGCAGGCGTGAGAAAGAAGGAATCAAGAATCTAGAAGAGCCAATCGCTTCCATCTCTATCTGACTCGTTTTCTTTGATTTGTGATGATGTTTATGATGGCTAAAAGTATTTTGATTTCTACTTTGTTACAAATCATGAACTAATTTTATTTGTGATTGAGTAATAAACAAGCTTGATGGTTTATTACCTTAATTTTATGTGTTGCTGCACGATTGTTATAGCATTTTATTTTGATAATACTTAATTTAATTCACTATTTTGGTTTACCACCAATTTAATGATACTAACTAAAAGAGAACCACAAAAGGGCCTGTTTTAGTGGAACGTATAATGACAATACTTGGTTTTAGATTAGGTTTCCCAAGTTGGGTTAAACTCAATTTGAATAGAGCCATGCTTAATCTAAAACTAGTGATGAACTAGACATAGGAATTCACCTTGTAAGGTATTTAGAACTTAGAGCATATAATGCTATATCTTATATTGGCATAATAATTGGTCATTGTTAGGTTACATATAGATATAAAAAATCCAATAGGCAACAACCGAGAATGCATTAGAGTTTTGTCCAGTGCTGTAATAATTACTGTAGCAACGGTACTGTAACAGAAAATTAGTCAATGTCGTTAAGTGAGTTGATTCACTCAACTACATTATTCATAGTGGTTATATTCTTATGTGAGATGTGACAATTTATTTTTATTGCATTTCATTTCCTGTTATTTTGATTACTTAGTTTAATTAGCTGACAAAAGCATTAAATTTAATTGAATTTGTACCATATCAATTGTTGTAGCAATTTTGATAGTATCAATACCTGTGGAGACGATACCCAAATACTTATCATTATATTACTTTTTGTGTACACTTGCACATTGACACCCATATTTTAAGAGATTAAACCTACCACAACAATTTCTACTTCTGCTTTAAACAAATCTAGTTTTTCTTGTTCATTTGGAAATGGAAAATTTAGTTCGTTTCATGATTCAAAAATGGTTGGTTCTGGTTCTTTGTTAGGCGATGATAATCTTTATACGCTTGATACAATTACTTTATTTAATGAATCCCTACAATTAAGTACAAAAGGTTTAAAAATAAAATTAACTAACAAGACTTCGACTGCGTTATGGCACCAGGGATCAGATGATATCTCCAGACAAAGAATAGAGAGACTTGTGTCAAACGAAATTCTCGACCCTTTAGATTTCATATATTTTGACATATGCGTTAATTGTATCAAGGGAAAACAAACCAATAAAAGGTGATTTGAAGCCAATAGGACTTTGGACGTCTTGGAACTCAAACATACAGACATTTATGGGCCATTCCCTGCACCTGCTTGGAATAGTCAATAATATTTTATGACATTCATAAAAGATTTTTCTAGATATGACTACATATATCTCTTGCATGGAAAGGCACAGTCCTTAGATATGTTCAAAAATTTTAAGCCTAGAATTTAGAACCAACTTGGTAAAAGAATAAAAAACGTCAAATCTGATCATGGTGGTGAATATTATGGTAGATATGATGGTTCAGGTGAAAAACGTTCAGGACCATTTACTAAATTTCTAGAGTAATGCAGTATCGTCCTATAATACACTATGTTGGGCTCACCTATTATGAAAAATATTGCTAAAAAATGAAATAAGACGGTTAAAGATATGGTGAGGAGTATGATTTGTTATTCTACCTTATCAAAATCACTCTAAGCAAAAACACTTAAGGCTACAGCATATATATATGCCCCCAAAGACGTAGCCGAGTTAAGTGGCAGTGCAATCTGTCGCCCCTCACTTGTGTGGACTCGGGTTCGAGCCTTGTGGGTGGGAAGGAGGATAAAAATTGATTTGGGACTGCCCACCCCCCTTTTCTTTAAAAAAAAAAAAAGACTACAGCATATATCCTTAATAGGGTTCCAACTAAAGCAATTTCCAAAACCCCTTATAAGCTTTCAATGAGTAAGAAGCCTAGTTTAAAGCACTTGCATGTTTAAGGATGTTTAGCTGAGGTAAGACCCTATAGGCCTAATGAGAAGAAATTGGACTCAAGGATGATGAGTTGTTATTTCATTGAATACTTAAAACGATTCAAGGGGTACAAGTTTTATGATCCCACAACTACGTCTATCTTTTAGTCGGGAATGCTCAGTTCTTTAAGGATGTCAAGTTTACAGGGGAGATACAACTAATGTAGTTGATTTTATCTTTGAAAATGAATATGTAGATATTCTCATAAATGTTGTTGGTATCGACCAAGGTTTCATTCTTGATTTTGTTCAAGACATAAACAATCAAGATAATATTAGAGAACCTCTCATACAAGTTGCTCTAGAAGAACAAACTCTACCACCTCAAGAATCTATGCCATTAAAGAGATCCACTAGGAAAAGGAGAAGTGTAGTGCTAGATGACTATATTGTATTTCTCTAAGAACATGAGGTAGACATTGGTGTGATAGAAGATGATTCGATCAAATTCCATTAAGTTATAGAAAGTTATAACTCTCAGAAGTGGATTGATGCCATGAATGAGGAGATGAAGTCCATGGAGGACAATGATGTGTGGGATCTTGTCCAATTGCCAGAAGATGCAAAACATATTGGTTGCAAATGGATATTTAAGACCAAGAGGGATTCAAAAGGTAATGTAGAGAGATACAAGGTGCGTCTAGTCGCAAAGGGCTTTAAGCCGAAAAAAGGCATCGACTATAAAGACACTCTCTCCGATTTCTTCAGAAAACTCTTTCAGGACTATAATGGCATTGGTGGCACATTTCTATTTTGAGTTACATCAAATGGATGTAAAAACGGCGTTTCTTAATGGCGACATTGATGAGACAATCTATATAGTGCAACCAGAAAACTTTATGTTAGGAGACCTAAAAAATATAGTCTGCAAACTTAAGAAATCCATCTATGAGCTTAAGCAAGCATCTCGTCAATGGAATTTGAAGTTTCATCAAGTGATCATCTCATTTAGTTTCAAGATGAATTTGGTCAATGATTATATATATCAAAAGTTCTATAAGAGTAAGTATATTTTTCTGATTTTATATGTTGATGACATTTTGATTGCTAGCAGCGATATAAGCTTATTGCACGACACTAAGAGATTTCTAGCTAAGAACTTTGAGATAAAAGATCTTGGTGACGCTTCTTTTGTATTACGCATAGAGATACCTCAGGATCGCTCATGGGTATTCTAGGATTATCACAAAAGAGCTATATCAAAATAATTCTCAAGAGATATACCATGCGAGATTAGAAGCCAGGTGATACCTCTATTGCTAAGGGAAATAGGTTTAGTTTCAATCAGTGCTCTAAGAATGATTTAAAAAAAAAAAGAAATGCAAAAGATTCATTGTGTCAGCAATAAGAAGTTTGATGTATGCTCAGGTTTGTATGCAACCGGATATTGCATACATTACTGAGATGTTAGGTAGATATCTATGTAATCCAGGAGTAAACCATTGAAAAGCAGCCAAACAGGTATTGCAGTATTTACATAGAACAAAACACTACATGCTCACATATCGGAGGTCAAATCAGCTTAAAATCATTGGGTATATTGACTTTGATTCTGCTGGATGCCAAGATAGTATGAAATCCACTTTGGGTTACATCGATCTACTAGCTAGGGGTATTGTTTCTTGGAATAGTGCTAAATAGTCTATTATAGCCTCTTCTACAATGGCAACAGAGTTCATAGCATGTTACGAGGCATCCAATCATAGAATATGGCTACGAAATTAATTTACAGGGCTACATATAGTAAATAGTATTGATAGACCACTCAAGTTATTTTGTAACAATAAGTTAGCAATGCTATATTCTAACAATAATAGGAGCTCAACGAAGTTGAAGAATACAAACATCAAGTTTCTAGTTGTTAAAGAACGAGTTCAAAATGAATAGTTGTTTATAGAGCACATCGGCACAGACTCCATGATTGCGAATTCGCTTACTAAGAGATTGACACTCAAGATGTTTCATGAGCACACTACTTATATAGGTGTCATGTTATTTAAAGATGTTTAGTTTTAGTGGAGTTTGTAATTTTAGATACTCTTATAGTATAGACATTTTTAGTTATTTCAATTTATAGATATTTCGGGTTATTTTATACAAAAATAAAGTTTTGGTTTATTCAAACTCTGATTTTATTATAGTTTGATCTCAATAAGATTTAAGGTGGACTAGTTGGAAATAGGCATGTTAAGATCACATGGCATGAAATTTTCGTGCTACACATCCATGTCATTCAGTTATGTTGGTATAGTGACCATTAAGGGTCGAGTTATGATAGTTGTAACAAAAATTGCTTTGGACCTATGTCGGTAGGATTGATTGACCGGATTGGTTATAGATGCATTTCGGTAATGACAGTAAAGTTGAGCTCATACAGTTATTTTTGCAAAACATAATTATAAGATTACACACATAGCCCAAGTGGGAGATTTTTAGATTTTTAATCTATCATTGCTAGATCCTTAATCCAACGTTGGCCTTATATGTAAATAATTATATATTGTTGACTGTCATATAAAGTTAAGCCCAATTAAAAGTTATCTATTAAGATTTTTGGTATTATGGGTCTTAATGTATCTAATAGGGTGTGGGCCTTTAATGTCTAGAGACCTAATGATATTCTAATTTTATGATGGACAAAATTAGAAATACCTAATGACAATAGAAAACAATTGTCGATATAAGTGGTCATAGTCCTTAGGTCACACATATCTTTCCATTCTTTTTGACATCCCATTATCAGAGAGAGAGAATAGAGAAACTTAAAGAATTCTTTAAGCGAACGTGTAGATCTGGAAGGCCAACCACACAATTCTAAAGAACAATTAAGCATTATATATTCAGGTATGCTTCTGCATATTTTATTACTGATTCTTGATGATACAACATAAATATTCCAAGATTATAGGTGATGATTTTCACCAAAAGTTTTCTTGCCCCAACATAGCCCTCTATACTAGAGCACATTATAGAATATGCTGCTCAAAATACTAATTAACAGCA
Source organism: Luvunga scandens (assembly GCA_030449905.1). Taxonomy (NCBI): domain Eukaryota; kingdom Viridiplantae; phylum Streptophyta; class Magnoliopsida; order Sapindales; family Rutaceae; genus Luvunga; species Luvunga scandens. The sequence goes on along the minus strand of JASUUG010001110.1, from coordinate 2,028,571 downwards.
CCCTCAGCTTATTATTCAACAGCTTGCCTTTTCAACTTGACCTAATTCATTTCTCCTCAAAGAAAAAGATTTCTTCATCTTACAATGGAAAAGCAAATGTAACAATTAAATTCTTGAAACATATTAAATTAAAGCTTCAAAATATATTTTCCTCAGAATTAATTCCTTAGACTTTTAGTCTTATTACTGATTCTATTTGCTCCTCAATGCTAATATGCACGTTATCTTCCGTACTCATATGTTACTTTTCCACTTATTGTTGCTATTTTTGTTAAGCAACTCTACTCATTATTCTAATAAATTGGGCCTCAAATGTTATGGTTCATTATAAAGAAAAATTACCATGTACAAATTTCTTTGGGAATTCTAGACCTGCACTCTTCATATTACTAATCAATAGATGATAGCTATTCATTCGTCCAAATACTTCTATCATTAACTTACCATCTTAATGCTTAGAAATCCACATACTAATGAATTTAAGATTCTCTAACATATAAAAATTGTCTAATTACAGGCCGGGCTCTAAAGTATTGGGGGTTTTTGTGGAATTTTATTATAGGCCTTTTTCTTTAAATTCAACAATTTTAACACTTAAAAAAATGTAAAAGAGCTAAAAATCAATCAATCTTTAATTATATATTATTTTAGTAAGAATCAACATGATTCTAAGAAATTTATTAAAAAAAAAACTATTGAAGAAGATATCATTTTTACTTACTTTAAAATTATTATTTTAAGGAAATATTTTTTTTTTCAAAAGTTAGCCAATAAATGTTACAAACTAATAATTTTCTTCATAAAGAAGAGCACAAGAATTTTTTTTTAATGTTAAATAATTAACATTTTTAAAAAAAAGGCTTGAAAGATAAAGAATTTAATTTTTTTTCTTGAAGAAACTAATATTGAATTTTCTTTTTTTCTTAAAACGTAAGGGGGTGGGGCAAAGTGCAAATCATTTTTTTCCCTCTTTACTACCCCCAAAGATCGAACGCGGGTGGTCAGCAGCTATCAGCTCTATGCTGTTACCAACCCGACCACGCCTTTGGGGGTGAAACTAATATTGAACGAACTATAGCTATATAATATTATTAATTATAACTTTTTAACATTATAGTTACTAAATTTATATAGAATTTGTATTAAAAAATCTTAATTTTAGAATAATTATTTATTAGAGATGTGCAAAAAATAGGTTTCTTTTATTATACATAACTTAAAAAATATATCAATTCTAAATATTCTTAGAGAAATATCAGAAAAAAATGATCTTTCTAAAATACGAGATTCTAAGCTTAAACTGCGAGTGAATTTCATATTTGAACGGCATTGTTGTTGGGCCAGTGAAATTTATCCAAAATATTATAGTGTACCCCTTGTTATTCGTGATCAATATTTTCAATTTTTGTGAAAGTTATACAGATAAATGTTGTGCCTTGTTATTCGTCATCCCAGCTTACTTTTGGTGGTTCATAGTTTAAGGCAATAAGCCGATCTAATTTTCATGATGAATATGGGACTTAAGATTGTTGGGAAATGAGTGATCCAACATCTTCAATAAAAAACAAAGCCCAGAAGCAATTACAACAAGCCCAGCAAGCCGAACAAACATCAACCCAAAACGAACAACAAATTAAGAAATTTAGAGAAGTTTGAAATCGAAAGCATAAGTGAATTCTCCCACTCAAGTTACGCAAAATGCATGTGATTTCACGTCAGCTGGGGAGTTGGGCTTCGAAACAATTTTTTTTTTTTAATTACATGAAACTAATGCTTATGATATAACTTACATTTACAAATGACAATTGTAAGGGTATGAATTCTAGCCACTCGGCTAAGGACGAGTGGCTGGCTTCGAAACATTTTACTACGCACATTAACCGAGTATACGGTGAGAGGATCACGTTCAAGTCCATTCATAAAGTAAGTCATCGACAAAATGCTTAATTTTTTGAGTAGTGCTCTTCTCACCATTCCATTAATATTATAAAATCCCTCCTTTGCACAATTACAATAAAGGACACTAACACTATAAATGGCAAATTGATGGTTGGTCGGGCCTTTCCAAGCCCAGACCCTCTAAAAAACATGTCTAAGTTTAGATATGTTAAATCTGGATTAGGCCTATTTTGGGCTTGAAATAGTTGGAAATTAATGGACAAAAGATAATTAAGTAAAAACTTTCAAAGACAGTAAATTTAAATAATAGTATTGCATAACAAAGCAACTCTATGTTCATTTGTCTGGAAACTGATTGCATACAATGGAATAAGCATCCTCATGAGATAGAGGGCTTGGTGAGGTGGACAAAATCGGTGCCAGTAGTGATCTAGTAGCGGATAACGTATGTGTCTGAGTTTGAAAGTTTTCGTGTGTGAGTTTACTATTATAATTTTAAGATTTTTGAGTCATCATTGATTTAGGAATTAGGGATTTAAGATTTATTTTTTATTAAATTTTTGTATGTTTTCAAATTTTAATTCAATTATTTAATATATATATATATATATACATATAGGGTTGGACCTGATTTGAGTCTTGTTCTTCTTAAGTCCTTATTCAAAATCTCACATGGAGGGCCAGATTGATCTGTGCTTTTTTACCAACCCTTGTTAACACTCCTGCACTCAAATCCATGAGTATTATTCAATCATTTAGTTCAATCCAATGTTATCGTGTTCATTAGTGTTTAATGTTCTATTGTTAATGAAGTCCTTATTGCTGTAAAGAGATTGCAAGAAAATATAGACTTGGAGATTGCTTCTCATTCCTAATTTAAGAGTGTATTGTATCGAAACAATGATTTGTCATTTTAAATTTTAATCACCAAGAAAACTGTGTTTTCTGATTTTTTTGGGAGGGAGAGAAATGATACTTAGAAGAAGGATAATTTAATTTTTGAATTAAAAAGTAAGTGTTAATAGTGATAATTTTTTGAAATTAGATAATGGGCTATACAAAAGTTGGGATTTTAAGAGGATATCAGAGGAGCGAGGGTAGCGTCACTCCGGAATTGCACTGAGCACCTACTGTTGTGCTACTCATAGGTCTTGTTTTCATGTCTGGTACTAAAAATTGGTGTCCCGAAGGCTGACATAAAAGTGGTCGGGTGATACCCCTCTTGATTCTTGGGTCTTTTTGTGACGTTTCTTGAAATCTTAGCATTTACTTAAAATTTAGGGAAAATTTAGGCGGTTAAGTGATATTTAAAAAAAAACAGAGTTTAGCATGTAAGCAACCAGTTTACCCTTGTGCCATTACATTGTAATGGCGGTTAGCGTAAAAATAATCAAGTACTACATCTGTTAAAACAGGCGGCTTTGTGTCATTTTTGCCAACCTTTATGTTTTTTTCCTTGACCAAAATTTTGGTTCTCATAAGATAATTTCCCATAAACGAATACGCGCCTGCTAAACCAAAACGTTTTATTTTAAAATCGATTGCAAGTCGACAACGATTTCTAGGTATTTAATTTAAAAGATTAGTATTTTGGATGTAGTAAATTTGTTTTATTTATAAATCTAAGTAAGTTCCTTTAACTAATTAAAGAGAGATACCACTATATATATCTATATATATATATATGAAAACTTTCCAATCGGAAATGCTGTTTACAAAATTAATCAAGGCCCCAGGCCCCAAGAGCTGCTCAACCTTTTAATAATTTATGTAATTGCTTTGGACCTCTCTTAAAATTAAGGCTGATGTAGACATTATTTTAGAGTTCTAGAATTTTTATTATTTTATAATTTTGTATTTTAATTAGAGTGAATTATTGTATGTATCTTAATATTTTATTTCTATTATAATTATGATTTACTTTTCCTTTTAAAGTCAATATAGGGAAACAGGTTTACTCCATTATAAATAAAGAGGTCTTATCATTGCTTTCATAATTTCATTTTTAATTATTCAATAAAACCTCCATTTATAATTATCTTTTGGATTATCTATCAAAATATCTCTTATACAGTCGTTTAGATTATAACATCATCTAATCTCACTCCACGTATTGTTAAAAATCTCATTGAGTTGTTTGGATTAAAACAAGATATAATCACGCTTTGATTATAACATAAACTAATCTCATTGGCTTAGTACAGTGCTCCAACAATATTTAGTGTTCAGCTACCCTATAAATTTGGCTTCAGCTACCCCACTCTGTCAAAGGGCCCATCTTAATATACTTTCATACTAAAAACTATTTTATATTTACTTTAGTTTTTAAAAAGCACAAAATCCGTTAAGGATTTATATCTAAAATCATTAATCTCTTAAACGTTAATCAACATCATCATTAATTTTCATTTTGGAAAAAGAGGGTTAAATTTTGAAATTTCGTTCAACCCGTAAAATTCAATTTGAGCTGGACCGGAATCCAGGTGGCACTCACTATCATTGACTAATGTGTGAGTATAGATATTTATATACTCATTCACGAGTTCAATTTGAGCCGGCCCGGAATCTAGGTGGCACTTACTATCACTGTTTGTGTGTGTGCCTATAAAGGGATTGGCGCATCTGATCTCAGTAACACTGCGAGAAATGAAGCCGCTTCAATCTTTCTTTCGCCGAAAAATTCTCCCAGTTACTTTTATTCTTCTATTATCGTTTTTTTGGGAGAGTTTAGCTGAAAATCATGAAAATTTTCTTAAATGTCTTTCTTTACAATCCGACACCATCTCTAAAGTGATTTACACCCAAAACAACTCTTCATATTCATCAGTATTGGAGTCTTCGATACAAAATCTTGTGTACTCAGCACCGACGAAACCAAAACCTCTCTTCATCATCACTCCATTTCACGCGTCCGAAATCCAAGCAACCGTTAAATGCTCCAAAAAATATGGTCTACAAATTAGAGTTCGAAGTGGAGGTCATGATCATAACGCTCTTTCTTCTGTTGCCTATGTCCCATTTATCATCATTGATTTGATAAATTTTAGCGAAGTCAGTGTCGATGCAGAAGAAAAGACGGCATGGGTTCAATCTGGTGCTACCGTTGGCCAACTAAATTATAGAATTGCTGAGAAGAGTCAAAATCTGTTAGCCTTTCCGGTCGGAACTTGCCCTACTGTGGGCGTTGGTGGACAATTTAGTGGTGGTGGCTTTGGTCCTTTGTTGCGTAAATACGGTGCTGCTGCAGATCATGTAGTTGATGCTCACATGATTGATGTCAAAGGTGAGAAGCTTTAAAGAGCAACATTGAGAAAATAGTAGACACTCTTATTGTTATTTTAGTCCTCGAGTAAATTATCCAATTATTTTTAATATTTTCAAAAATTATCTAAAACAATATTATAGATTGTTTTTGTTTTAGCCTATTTGTAATTCAATCTCTCTTAACCTATATGAATGGGGTTGAAATCCAAACCTTTTGTTTTAGACACAAAAGAAAAATAATACAATTAATTAGAATAATTTTGGACAGATTTATAAATAATACACTCAATCTTTTCTTTTTTGAAAGCCAGGGACTGAAATTAATTTTTAAGTCTAACAAATAGAAATAATATCATATGTTGACTTGTCTTCATTTCTATCTTTGTATTTGATAATTTTTAGGTAGATTTTTGAATAGAGAATCAATGGGAGAAGATCTATTTTGGGCCATTCGTGGAGGTGGAGGAGCTAGCTTTGGAATCATTATTTCATGGAAAATAAATCTAGTCCCTGTTCCATCAACTGTAACTGTATTTGCCGTCCCAAGGACCTTGGAACAAAATGCAACAAAGCTACTTAACAAATGGCAATACATTGCAGATGGGGTCCATGAAGATTTATTCATCTCACCCATCTTATTCAGAATGAATTCAACCATGGTCTCTTTATTCACATCCTTGTTTCTTGGTGGGGTTGATAAGCTACTTCCATTGATGCAGGAGAGCTTTCCTGAGCTCGGTTTGACTAAACAAGACTGCAAAGAAATGAGCTTCATTGAATCTTTCATCTATCTTGATGGGTTCGCAAGTAGAGAGTTAGCTAATGTGGATATATTGCTCAGTAGGAATTTTCCCAAAAGATTTATGAACGGAAAAGCAGACTATTTGACAGAGCCAATTCCTGAAGACGTATTTCAAGGAATTTATGATATATTTTTTGAACAAGATCAGAAAACCATTGGCCTTCTACAATTTTTTCCTTATGGTGGGAAAATTAGTGAGATTTCGGAGTCCGAAATTCCATACCCACATAGAGCCGGCAACATATACACACTTCTATACTTTGTGGACTGGGAACCAGACACAACTAATGAAGCATTTCAAAGGCATGATAATATGATAAAAAAGTTGTTCAATTATATGACTCCCTATGTCTCCAAAAATCCTCGATCTGCGTATATTAATTACAGGGATCTTGATATCGGAACAAATAACAACGAAGGCCCAATAAGTGTCGAAGAAGCCAGCGTTTGGGGCAAAAGATATTTCAAGAACAATTTCTACAGATTGGTGCATGTGAAAACTATGGTCGATCCTGATAATTTCTTCAGAAATGAACAAAGCATTCCCCCTTTTAGCTTGGTGAAAGATGAATTGTGAGCAACTCCAGAGCTTCCCTGTTAACAAACCTTCGTAATTTCACCGCAGCGTCAGATGCGCGTGTCTGATTACTGTATTTCTAAATAATTTCTACTTTTTGTTTTTTTTTTTAATTTTATTGTGTGTTTACTACATTTCTTGACGACGTGTATCTTATTTTTTTATTATTAATAAAGATTTTCTCGCCTCGTCTAGGTTTTACTTTCGGCATTCTTGTGGGTCTGATGCATCTGATTGTATTGTTAAACAATTTCTACTTGGTTGATTTGACGACTGATTAAATATGCATTTTTTTTGTCTCTTTGTTTTTGCAAATCAATTTTGAACTTTATAACTGCTTTATGTCTCAATATTTTAATTAATTTTATTTAACCATTCATGGAATCTTTTAAATTTTTCGAAAAAAATTATGGAATCTTAAAGAAACTAACATATTAAAAAATTAATTTAAACTTTACGAGCATTCTATAAATCCGGAAAAGCATCGTCCCTTTGACGTTTGACAACTTGGAGGAAGACGAAAAATGATAAGAAGTCATTGTCAGGCTGCTTAAGGGTCCCATATTCATAGTTTTCTTTTAGTTGGCAAGAAAACAAATTCGGTGACAGTTACTAAAATCAGAAAATAAAAGAAAATGTATATAAAGAATTATTTTAAAAAAACTATTTTTTATTTTAAACCTGGGTTCCGAGCCCAGGCCGCGCTTTTTGCACATATTATACAGTAATATAATAGTTAATATAAATGTAAGTATAGTAGTATATATAGTTAGACCAACATGCATGGTTAGAATTTAATAAGGATCTTGCCCTTTATCTCAATTGAGCTATTGGACTTTTTATATAAAAATCTGCAGATGACATGCCCAACATATGCAAATTTTTATGAGCCAATAACTTCAATGGAAATCCTACACTGTTATTAAAAAAAAAACACTCAAACAAAGACAATTAACTAAAAGTACTATGGACTTTATTCATAATGAGATTGCCTTTATACAGGCATTACAATAATAAATTTAACAAAATAATAGGAATTAATGAGCTAGTATCCTGAAGATACGATGGTCACTCTCCACTATTCTAACTATATTGTAAAGACCAAGCACATAATAATATTGCTAACACTAAAAGACTAAGTTAATATTTTTTTCTAATCTAAAGTATGAATGAGTATGAAATTTTCTGAAGTCTAAATGGATTTGAATACAAATGTTTGAATAACATGTTTATTTTTCTTTTTTTTTTAATATCTGAATATAAGTTGCATCTTGTTTGTTTCTTTAAATGAAAAACATCTTAAATATGGTTATTTGACATTTATGTTATTTTAAATCAAAATAAAAGATTAGGTTTTGTAGTTTAGGAAATAAAATTTGGTATTATTATCATATTAAATATTTTTGTAATATAATGTTCACTTCTCATTTGGACTTGACCTTTTTCCATTGAAATAAAGGTCACAAAAGTTTATATTTTCTATTCAGATATAAATATTTGAACATCAAACATAAGTTATCAAAAACAAACAAGTAAACTTTAGAGAAGGTTTGAAATTAATAAAATTTCAAACTTTAAATATTTAACAAATAAGCCTTAAATCAACATAATTACTTTATTGACATAAATAAGGAATTTTGAACATTAATTTAGTTAAATTGCGGGAGCTCAAAATAGATAATAATTGTAGTATTATATATATACAATTGATATAAATATAAAAGTATATATTTTTAAATTTAGTTTGAGTATGAACATAAATATGTTAATACTATCATTTACTTGACATGTTTTTTTAACATCAAAATCTATTAACCAAAAGACTTGGGTAAACTTTTTAGAATAAATACGATTATAATATAGGTCAAGATATAATATAATAGATAAATTAATTTATTTTTCATCAAAATATTGAAATGTATTTTGATACTATTAGGCTGTTAATTAAATATTTGACTAATAAAATTATATTTTATTTGATTAAAATTTTAAAATCAATTTTTTTAGTCACTATAGATAAAGAGTATGATGGTAAAAAAAATTATTTAACAATTTTTTCAAAAGGGCCGTTAAGAATTTATTTTTTTTCTTTAATACCCCTTGAGTTTAAAAGTTATTAATATATACCAATATAATATGAATAATATAATATGACTAGAGACTAATAAAATTAAATACTTTTTAACATTTAAAATAATTTAAAATATATAAATTTTTATATTTATTTAATAATATATTTGTGTTTATTTTAAAGATTTTAAGTAAGTCTTTGGCTTAAATAGATTTTAGAAGTAATAAAATATCTCAAGTATTAATAATATTAAAATAATTATTTTACATATTCAAAATAATTTAAAATTTTATTTTATTTATTTTAATATTAGGGTTCTACTTATTATAAAATAAAATTTAATATAATAAAATATGTCTAATGGATTGTAATATTTAGTCGGCGTCTATGTCATAGTTATTTCATCAACAAAAAATTTGAGTTTTACAGGTATATTATTATTGTGGGACTTTTGGGATTTAGGAAATTACAAGATAAATCATGATGTGGTCAAATTTCGTAGATAAATCAAAAACCTTCATGTTAACATCCAACATCAGTAAGGTCAAAAAAATTGCATGCAATTGCCAACAAAAGGATAAACTAACCGCGTAAGTTTTTCAGATGCATGATAAAGTAGGAGTTTGAATAGTGCTCTTTCGTTTGAAAAATTACTGGCAGAGTGACAGTCAAAAACTTTTTGTTTATCGAACCCATGCTTTGGTCAGATGTAAAGATTCAGTGAGTGATCTATACGCTCACTGAAAAGTGCTTCTTCAAATCACAAGATTCAAAAGACCAAATTTGTTGGCGCGGACCTGAACCATTATCTTCGTTCAAAGATTCAGTTAGTGACTATACACTAAAATCTCTGTGGAATTTAATATTTGATAAATTAATTAATATCATGTCTGTTTCTTTAAATAAAAAAATCTTAAACATGATTATTTGATATTTATGTCCTCTTAAATTAAAATAAAAAAGATTAAGTTTTATAATTTAGAAAATAAATTTTGATATTATTAACGTATTAAATGGTTTTTATAATATAATATTCACTTTTTGTTTTAGACATTTTTTTTCATTTAGATAAAAATTACAAAAATTCACTTAAATATCAGACATAAGTTACAAAAAGTAAACAAGAAAACATTTAAAAAAATTTGAAATTAATAAAATTTTAGACTTCAAATGGTTAACAAATAAAGTCCTAAATCAACATAGGTAGTTTATTGACATAGGTAAAGAATTTCCAACATTTATGTTAGTTAAAGTGCGGGATCCCAAAGTAGATAATAATTGTAGTATTTTATATATAAATATACCATTGATATAATATAAAAATATACACTTTTAAATTTTTTTTTGAGTATGAACATAAATATGTTAGCACTATCAGTTTAGCTGAAATATTTTATTAATATCAAAATCTTTTAACCAAAAGATTTGTGTAAACTTTTTATATTAAATATGGTTATAATATAGGTTAAGATATGATATAATAAATAATTAATTTATATTTTTTTTGCTAAAATTAAAACACATTTTGATAGTATTAGCCTGTTCAAAATTTACTAATAACATTATATTTTTTTTATTATAAAATTTATGTTCAAATGAGATTGCCTTTATAATGGCAGTACAATAACAAACTTATCAAAATAATAGGAGCTAATGAGCCAGTATCCTGCAAACACTGCAATTACCCTCTACTATTCTAACTATATCCTAAAGACTAGGTATATAATAACATTTCTAACACTAAAGACTATGTTAATATATATTTTTTTTAAGTCCAAAATGTGAATGAATATGAATGTTTCTAAAATCTAAATGGATATGAATACAAATGTTTGGATAGCATGCTTGTTTTTCTCTTTTTAATATCTAAATATAAGTTTTTTTTTTCTTTTTAAAAGGAAGGGGGGCAAGTCCAAATCAATTTTTACCCCCCTGTCCACTCCCAAAACTCGAACCCGAGTCCACACAGTGAGGGGAAATAAATTGCACTGCCAACCAACTCGGCTACGCCCTTGGGGGGCTAATATCTAAATATAAGTTGCATCTTATTTATTTCTTTAAATGAAAAATGTCTTAAATATGATTGTTTGGCATTTATGTCATTTTAAATCAAAATAAAAGATTAGGTTTTATAGCTTAGGAAATAAATTTTGATATTATTAGCATGTAAAATAATTTTGCAATATAATATTCACTTCTCTTTCAGACCTGATATTTTTAATTCAGATAAAAGTTACAAAAGTTTACTTTTTCTATTTAGATATAAATATTTGAACATCAAACGTAAGTTACCAAAAAAAAAATTTAGAAAAGGTTTGAAATTAATAAAATTTCAGACTTTAGATATTTAACAAATAAGTCCTAGATCAACATAAGTTGACATAACTAAGGAATTTGAACATTTACTTTAGTTAAATTGCAGGATCTCAAAGTAGATAATAATTGTATTATTATGTATATAAAATTGATATAAATAGAAAAATATATACTTTTTAAATTTATTTTGAGTATGAACATAAATATGTTAATACTATCAATTTACCTAACATATTTTATTAATATCAAAATCTATTAACCAACATATTTGTGTAAACTTTTTATAATAAATATGATTATAATATAGGTTAAATTATGACATAATAAATAAATTAATTTATATTTTTCAGCAAAATATTGAAATATATAAAATTTTTATAATAAATATGATTATAATATAGGTTAAAATATGACATAATAAATAAATTAATTTATATTTTTCAGCAAAATATTGAAATATATTTTGATATTATTAGCTTGTTGATTAAACAATTTACTAATAACATTAAATTTTAGTAGCTTTAAAATTTTAAAATAAATTTTTTTAGCTACTGCAGGCAAAGAGAATGATAGTAAAAAAAAATTATTTAACAATTTAAAAAAAAATTGAGAGAATTTTTTGTACATTTAAATAAACCATAGGGTCTAGTTTTCCTATTTTGTGTACATTCAAGTAAATCATAGGGTCTAGTTTTCCTATTCGCATAAAAGAATTACAAATGCACGAGTTTGATCCATTTTGAAACATAAGGCACCAAACTACTACCAATGCAATGAAGTGATGATGTACACGTTGTTTTTGGTATCCCAAACTCATCCAACTCGCAGTGTAAAATGTGGTTAATTAAAAAGTGATGTAACTCGCAGTGTAAAATGTAAATTTTCATAATAAATTAATAATTTAAATGTATAATGTTTCCCTCTTTGCCGTTGATTTACTTATTATTATTAATTTTTTAACAATTTTGAGTGTAATTTGAGCATTGTCAAAATAAATATACAGGTGAGAATTGGTGCTAGAAAATATAATTTTTTTTTGAAAGGATCATTATAATGCGAGATATTTCAAATTATCCATTTTAAATATAATTTTTTTTATTAATAAAATTAAAAGATATTATGATTAAAAAAAAAAGTCCCTGCAAATTTTTTTTATTTAAAAGTAAAACTAGAGGGTGATATAGGTGTCCGCCCCTTTTGTTATTGTAGTATTTAGTCGGTGTCTATGTCATAGTTATTTAATTAACAAAAAAATTTGAGTTTTACGCACAGATTATTATTGTGGAATTTTTGTGATACGTGTTCTTTCATTTAGGAAATTAAGTTGTAGATTGACCGGTAAAAAAGTTTTGTTTATCACACTCGTGATGTCGAGAGTGCAATCATGTTAACATCCAATATCTCAATAATGTTAAAAGAGTTGCATAAAATCGCCAACAAAAGTATAAATTCACTGGACAAAGACTACAACCACTGACCACGTAGATAAAGTAGGAGTTTGAATAGTGCTCTTTCAGTTATCATTCACTTAGGAAATTAAGTGGCAGAGTGACAGTCAAGAACTTTTTGTTTACCAAACTGAATATGATCATTAAGCTTTGGTTAAACGAACAGAATCTATTTGTGATATATATGTTATCTCACAAAATTTATGTTAGAGAATTATAATTATCAAGCAACTTTTTTATTAAAACAACTCAACTCAATAGTTATCACCTTTTTTTTTATTTTATTTTGTTACCCTGGAGAGATTTCTAACTTCTTGATGCATAAATCAAAGGGGAGAGGGAGTATTTATACCTAAAACAAATCAATCATAATCACAAATCACTTTACGTATTATATTAAGCTCAACCACATATCTAAACACCACAAATCTTACCTACCAAATCTACTGCTATCTATCACTTAAGCTCAATTAACTTAGAAATTTCTATGAGATGGACTAGGCTTTGTGATTTTAGACTTGGATCAATTTTATAATCTAACATTCTCCCTTAAACTTGTTTTATAAGACCCAGTAAAGTTCTCAACCTAAAGAAGTCTTCTTACTTTAGTACCTTGTTAAGGATGTCAGCAACTTGATCGTGTGATTTGACATACTTTGCTTGTATTTCTTTTCTTTCAATGTACTCCCGTATAAAATGGTAGCGAGTGTTGATATGCTTATTTCAATCATGGAAGACAAGATTCGTAGCTAATTGATGATTTATTGTTGATGAAAATCTTTGTACGTTCTTCTTATGACAAACCAACCTCCTTCAATAAATTTCTTAGCCATATTGCATGACAAATACTTGATATAACAGCTAGATACTCAGCTTCACAGGTAGAAATTATAACAATAGGTTGCTTCTTCGACATCTATATGAAAGCAAAGTCTCCCATAAAAAACACAAGTCCTATGGTGCTCTTTTGATCATCAACATCTCCACCCCAATCACTATCGTTATATCTAACAAGCTTGTAGTCTTTAAAGAATAAGTATATTGATATAGCGAAGAATTGTTTTTACAGCTTTAAAATAGGTGGTCTTTGGATTTTTCATGTATTGACTCACATGTCCAATAGGATAAATGATGTTTGGTCTCGTTTATATCAAATAATGTAAGCTTTTAACCAAACTCTTAAAGAATGTTAAATCTACATCTTCACCTTTATCATTGGATAGCTAGACTCTACATTCCATTGGGGTGCTTATCGGCTTGTAATCATATATCTTGAACTTCTTGAGTATTTTTTTTGCATAGCTTTCTTAAGAAATAAATATGCCTTCTTCTTTTTGTTTAACTTTACTACTGAGATAATGTGCTATAAGTATGATATTAGTCATCTTAAACTCTTTGGTCATTACTCCAAATAAGCTTAAATTACTTCTAGTAAAGATGAGATCATCCACATACAAGCATAAAATCAAAATGTCTCTTTCTTTGACTTTGATACATAAGGCGTGTTCGTAAGGACAGTTGGTAAAGACATTTTCTTAGAAGTACTTATTAATTCAATTATTCCAGGCTCTTGGTGCTTACTTTAACTAATAAAGGGCTTTCTTCAATCTCATAACTTTGTCTTTATATCTTTTTACCATATAACCTAATGGTTGTTCTATGTAGAATTTTTCTTTGAATAATCTATTTAAGACAACAGACTTCACATTTATTTGGAAAATCTTCCACTTCTTTTAAGCTACAAATAAAATGATTAGTCTTATAATTTCCTATTGGGCATCAAGAGCAAATACCTCATCATAGTAGATGTTGGCTTTTTGACTATAGCCTTTTGTAACTAGCCTCACCTTGTGCTTTTCTATCTCATCTTTGGCATTTTTCTTCATCTTGTACACCCGTTTGACACTTATGGCTTTGTGACCTTTGGGAAGAGTGCAAGTTCCCCACTATTAATCTTCACAATGGCTTAGATTTCTTCATCCATTGCTTTTCTCCACTTCTCATCTTGTATAACTTATTGGAAGTTCATTTTACAATTAGCAAAGTGGCAAGAGAGAGAGAGGTTGTCAAGTCTCTTAGTTACCTCACAAAGATTTTGTAAACATCTCATGCGTGCCATATCTCCCTCTCCTCCAAAAATGATGGTGGTAAATCTTCATGAGTGGTTGATGTTGGAGAGATAGGTGCAATAGCGTGCTCTTGTTGTTCTTCTCCTGCTTACTCCTTGATTAATTATTCATTTTCTTCAAGAGGAAAGAAATTGAAATCATCCATATGACAACTAAAATCCCATTCTCCTTCTTTATAAAAAAAATACATCTCAACTAATCACGATCTTCTTGTTGTTTGGATTGTACAGTTTGTATCTGTTACAGTGCATTTCATGCACTAGTTTTGCATTGTTTACTCCCTTTAATATCAATGTTTTACACTTAATAGTTGTGATTTACTTGTGTTTTATTTTTGTAGGTGCAATTCTATTGATTAATGCTAAATTGAGCTACAAAATGATGTTTGAGGATGAATTGACTTCCTGGAGAAATTCTCAATTTCAGAAGAAGTTTGTTGATAAGGCGTGGGCACGTGACAGTCAATTTCAGAAGACGTTTGTTGATAAGGCGTGGGCGCGTGACAGTCAATTTCAGAAGAAGTTTGTTGATAAGGTGTGGGCGCGTGTTGTCAACTGCGGACTTGACGTTTTTATTTTAACATGTTTTATCTTTTCATTACTCTTGTAATTTTAGGTAATATTTTAGATATTTTTATCTTTATCCTTTTTAAGAAAACTATAAAAAGGGGAGATAAAGAAGGATTAAGGGAATTAGAATTGGAATTGGATTATTAATTATTTTTATCTTTTTTAGGGTTTTCTCTTATTCTCCATGAGGAACTAAACTCATTTTTCTAGTTGAAGGTTAATGAAGCTTTAATTTACCATTACTGTGATATCTTTTTTGTGCGTTTAATTGTTTTATTACTTTTTGGGTATTTGTTTATTCTCTAAATTATTGTCATGATTATGTTTCTTAATTAGATAATTGGCCACTATTTAATTATCAACTTAATCTACTGCCAATTGAAAGATTCATCGTATGAAGATTTTGATGTTTGCGGCAAATAACATAGCAGTGCGTTGTGTTATGAGAATAAACAATCTAATTTAAATAAACCATCGTATGCGTTTGTTAATTAGGATTTGGGTCTTTCTAATTTTCGGGCTGTCAATTGATTAAATCTTATGATTGTATCTATGGTTGTTTATTGATTAGGGAAATAACCAATGGTCGTACCTTGGTTATTGACTAATTACGGAGAGATTGGCTATTAGAGTGTCTCATAGCTATAACCGGTCTATTCATAAGTAGTAATGATTTATAATTGTATCAATGATCAGTAATCGAATCAAAGCTGAGTTAATTCCTACAACCAGAGTTTTCCCATTTTGAATTACACTTTTAATTTGCTTTCTAAATATTTTTAATTTGATTTTCATTATTGTCAACAATCCCCCAATTTTACATTTTCATTTTAAAAAAGATTTAATAATTACCAATCTCTGTGGACACGACCCTGCTCAATCACTATACATAATCTTGTTTAGAGTAGGTATTTATATTTACTGGCTTCGACACCCATCAAATTTTGGTGCCGTTGCCGGGGATTATTGTCATTTATTTAATCTTTTTTATGTTTTACTTGGTTTATGGTTCGTTCTTCTCGTACAGGTACACTTTCGTTTGATCCTGAAATTAAGAAGACAGCTCGCCGGCTGAGACAGTAGGCCAAGCGAGATAAGCAACAATCCTCGTTGCTTTTGCTTTCTGAAATAGATACAGTGCTTGATTTGGTTGAATCATCTAGCGATTTAGAAGAACAAGCGATGAATAGAGTTGCACTTACAGAAAGAACTCTCAGAGAGTTAGCTGAACCAAATTTGAATCAACAAACACTCTGCATTCAATATGCGGACTTGGAGGTAAATTTTGAATTAAAATCTGGTCTTATTCATTTATTACCCAAGTTTCACAGTTTTGCAGGTGAATATCCTTATAAACATCTTAAGGAGTTTCATGTTGTGTGTTCAAGCATGGGGCCTCAAGGTGTAACTAAAGAGCAGATTAAGTTGCGAGCTTTTCCTTTCTCTTTAGATGGGCTAGCGAAAGATTGGTTGTATTACTTGCCTCCTTGATCAATTACGACATGGAATGATTTGAAGAAGCAGTTCCTCGAAAAGTATTTTTCTGCTTCAAGAGCTGCGAACATCAGAAAAGATATTTGTGGGATCAGACAACTTCTTGGGGAGACTTTGTATGAGTATTGGGAGCGATTCAAACAATTGTGTGGCAGTTGTCCTCAACATTAGATTTCTGATCAACTTCTTATTCAATACTTTTATGAAGGATTGTCATTAATTGATAGGAGTATGATAGATGCTGCTAGTGGAGGTGTGTTAGTGAACAAGACCCCTACTCAAGCAAGGGAGTTGATCTCAAACATGGCTGCCAATGCGCAACAATTTGGCAATAGACAAGATCTAGCTTCAAGGAAAGTGAATGAGGTAAATACTTCTTCCATTGATTAATGTTTAGATAAACTTACCTCTCTTGTGGAAAAGTTTGTTGTAGGTAATGTGCAACAGGTGAAGACATGTGGCATTTGTTCCAATATGGGTCATTCAACTGATATGTGTCCTACACTTCAAGAAGAACCCTTCGAACAAGCTAATGCAGTTGGAGGATTTCCAGGCATGGCTCAGAGGAGATATGATCCTTATGCACAAACGTATAACTCAGGATGGAAGGATCATCCCAACTTCAACTATGGAGTTAGGCCGTCGGGATTCCCACAACAATACCCAGCAAGACAACAATTTCAACCGGTTCCTCCTCAGTCAAACTCCAAGTCAGGTATGTCTCTTGAAGAGATTGTTAAATCACTTGCAACTAACACTCAACAATTTCAGCAGGCAACTACAACAAGCATTCAGAATTTGGAGAACCAAGTAAGCCAACTGGCAACTACAGTGAACCACTTAGAGTCTCAAGTATCAGGGAGATTACCTTCACAACCGGAGGTGAATCCAAAGCAAAACGCTAGTGCTCTCATCCTTAGAAGTTGGAAGGAGTTGCAAGAGCCTAGCAAGAAAGTGACAAAGCATTTAGAAGATGAGCTTGAGAAGGAGGAATTGATGCCTCAATCTTAAGATGTGCAACCCAGCAAAGCGAAACCCCTACCTGTGGTGATGCCTCCTCCGTTTCCAAGTTGGTTTACAAAATCCAAGAAGGAAGAATAGAAGAAAGACATCATTGAGACATTTCACAACATTGAGGTAAATATTCCTTTACTAGATGCTATAAAACAGATACCTCACTATACTAAATTCCTTAAGGAACTTTGCACTTCCAAGAAGAAGTTAAGAAGAGATGAAAGAGTTCACATGGGGGAGAATGTTTCCGCCGTTCTCCAAAAGACACCACCTCCTAAGTGCAAGGATCCAGGTATGTTTACTATTCCTTACAAAATTGGTAGTGTTGGAGTTGAGAAGGCTATGTTAGATCTAAGAGCTTCTATTAATGCCATGCCTCGTTCTATTTATTCATCTTTAAATGTTGGTCCATTAAAAGAAACTGGTGTGATAATTCAACTAGCTGATAGGTCTAATGCATATCCTGATGGGGTATTAGAAGATGTCTTAATACAAGTTAATGAGTTGGTTTTCTGCTGATTTTATGCACTTGATATAGAAGAGGATAAATCCTCTAATTTGGTTCCAATTTTGTTAGGAAGGCCTTTTCTTAAGATTGCTAGGACTAAAATGGATGTATATAAAGGGACTCTTACCATGGAATTTGATAGAGAGGTTATAGAGTTCAATATGAATGATGCCATGAAATATCCTAGGGATGAACAATCAGTATTTTCTGTGGATGTTATTGATCATTTAGTGCAGGAAGTTTTTTATTTGGATATTGAAGATTCATTGGTAGTTGCTCTAAATAACAGCTTGGGCCTCAAAGGATTACAAAAGGATGAAAGAGAGTTTGTTTTAAATTCTGTATTTCAAGAGATAATTTTTTAATTAAATTCTTTGAGAACTTTAACTCCTAATGTGTCTTATATTGAATTACCTACCTCTCATGCAAAACTTCTTCCTTCTATTTTGCAGGCACCGAAAATAAAGCTTAAACCGTTGCCGAGTCATCGAAAGTACCTATTTTTAAGAGATGGTGAGACACTTCTGGTGATCATCTCTTCAAAGCTTAGTGCTTTCACTACAACAAAAAAGCCTTTTATCGAGGGACGAAATCTCTAGGAAATACAGGATTTCCCTCGGTAATAATTATTTCCTAGGGAATTTCTCCGTCGGCTTCCGTCGTGAAAACGCTTGTTGTTAAATGTGTAAATCCTACAAGCCCTCGGGAAAATTATTTTTTACCAAGGGAAATGTCCCTCGGTAATATAAAAAATATTTATCGGCATAATTTTTTGGTCAATGAGATAAAAATATTTCCTAGGGAAAAATTTATCGATAATAGCTTATTGGCGGCAGAAATTTTTGTAAGTAACTCCATTAGTCCGTCGTAAAATAGTATCCTTACAAGTTTTAATTTCTCGGTAATGAGAACAAAGACCGTTGGTATAAGTATTAACGAGGGAATGTTTCCCTCGGTAATAAGATTAAATCCGTAGATATAATTGTTAACTACAAATTTTTTCCCTCGGTAATAAAGTATTTCCAATAGAATTTCAACATTGGTGAAAATACATTCCCATCAATTTTAAATACTAATGAATTTTGTTGATTGATCGCCTCAGATTAAGTGATAAGAGATATATATTAATCCCTTGGAAATGTAATTTCATGATATTGATTAATATTAAATAGTTTTTAAAAATAGATTATTTATTTTCTTTGTGATTCGTTAAGCTATTCATACTCAAATTGGATAAGAATGTACCTAAAATTACATATACAATCATCTAATTTGATGGAAATCATAATAGTATTAACATAATCATCTAAAGTTGTTTAGTCATTGTTCAACCATATACAAAATGATTCATCTTCTTCATCTTTGTCAAGATTAATTAACAAAAAGTTACATTGCATATTCTTACTTCTTCAACATTCCATCAAGTATTTGAATCATCACTTGCAGTTTGGTCTTCATCTTCATCTTCTCCAATATTATCCTGCATAATTTTAAAACCATATTCTGTTACTCTACTATGCTATATTGACAATTAAAGAATGAAAAAGACATTAACATGATTCAATCATTCAATTTTGAGATTTAAAAGTAATCTAAGGCATCTATTTAATTTGGGATTTGAAACCTTATTGCATTGTTTAACTTCATAAACAAGGTCATGCATGTATTAAAACCAAATCAAATGGACAAATGGAAAACAAAGATCAAATTGCAGCAAGACCACTCTATTACTTGAAAAGGTGAAATCAAAAGAATGGGCTGTCAACTCTAACCAGTGCAAGTTTCTTATAAGCATTCTTATAACCAGTGCATTTCTTATTCAATCCCAGAACTGCATAAAATTCACCGTTTTTTTCTTCTCTATTAGCTATTCTTGATACTTCTATCATAAACTAGACTAAACTGATCCAAAAGCATAATTTTTTTCCTTTTGTTGTTGACAAATAATCAAACTAAACTCAGCCTAAAAACCAAAAGTAGAAAAAAAAAAAAAACACTTATGCTTTTATGTTGTTAAATAACACAAATATAAAGCCTATAGCTTTGAGACTTAAACTACATCTTTGTGAAATACATGGAACATTAGCATTAACTATAGTGTGTCAGAGAAGAGAAAGATGAAATTGGAACAAAAAGAAAATCAATTTCTTTATTTCTTTCCTACACCCTTTTGTTCTCCCCCCTTGTCTTGTCTTCCCCTTGTTATAAACAAAGGCTCGAGAACTCTCCAAAAACCAGCCATTTATATATAACATTTTTTTTATTAGCCATCGAGCACTCAGTGTATTTGCAAACTTCCATTTACCATGCACATATACTAAAAATAAATCAAGCCACATATATTCCCTCAAATATGTGTTCCCTATCTTTTTCAACCGTCAATCTTTAATAACTTTATTAAAATATCATTACCAAACTAGAATACCATAGTTCGACAATTATTATTAAGGGTCCTTGAAAGTAAAGTAATGATTCTAGAATAGATTCTTCACAACAATACTTATTAAGATGTATTATCTATCAACAATAAATTTTAATAATAATAAATTTATTCTTGAGCAAGAGAGAAGGGCAGAGAGAATAATCATACCTTGTTAAATTCTTGCTGGAAACCTGATTGAGACATAATAAAATTCATTTTCTCTTCCATTTTCTTCATTTGCTCTTTCACATTTCTTAGCTCACTTAATTCTTCTTCCATTTTCTCTACTTTTAGCTCTAATTCTCTCCTTGGTATCACATGAATGTCCTTACCACTTCCTTCATCTAAGGAATGATAAACATCTTTGGTTTCATACCTACACTCAGTTGAAAAAAAATTTGGTGTCAAAATAAAAATGTACAAATGGGGTCCAAATCAAGTACTAACCTAATACTACTTAAATAAAGTTATATTTTTTTTGGTAAAAAAATACTCAATTATATTTATAATAATACCTCCCCAGCCCACAACTCGACATTTCTTAAGCGGTCTGGCTACTTGACGGTATATAGCCAAGCTAGACTTTTCAGCACCATCACTTTGATACAAAGATTCCATGCTTTCCTGCACATTTTCAAATTATAATGTATTTTTTATACATAAAATTAAAAAAGACAACAAATTAATCACAAGTGACCAAAGTATGTACGTGTAGTTCCTTTGCATGGTCACTTGCCCAGTCACCATTTCTTTTGACATGAAACTTTTTTAAGCATTCAATTGGATCAGGTTCAACTCCTAATTCATCTAACTGAAATTAAATAAACAATTTGGATATAAAATAAACACCAGCTCATACACACAAATGCATGCATATTTATAATTTTTAAATGTTGAAAACTCAAAAAAAACTTTACCAGATCTTTCCTACACTTAGCCATAGGAACTGAACCTGTTGTATGAGCAGTGCGCTTCAAGGATCGATTACTCTTGTTTATCATACTTTTTTTCTACGTGTTATTCAATAATAAGACCATTAGGATATATCTTCTATGTTAGTTAAAATTGAAAAAAAAAGTTAAAATCATAAAACTTCCACAAATTACCTTCCAATTCTTATTTATCCATTTATCAACCATTTGTCTCTACACAGTAGGGGGTACACAATCTGGATTATGAGCATAACGCTCACCAGGTGATTTATACTTCTCAAAAATACAACTTCTCAACTCTGACATCCAATCAGGATAGCGCAATTTTACACATTTTCGGACAGCTTCTTTAAGCTCTTCCTTAGTACATGTATAAGTAAATCCCACATTCTTAAAATTTCCAAACGATCTTTCAAATGCTTCTTGTGGATATTCAGAAAATGTTATCCAAGGACCTGAGATACACTCATGGAAAATAACAGAAATTTCTCGAACGACTTCTGTAGTTATGATCCTAACACATTAAACCATTATAATTATTCATTAATTATGCATAAAAATATATTAAAGTTTGCTTATAAATCTAATAACAACATATGAACATGTAAATGTATATTTCATGTATAATAACCTGCCAGCATATATTTCCACTTCTATATTTTCGCCTTTAGTTGCACCTTTAGCTTTCCCACGGCCTTTTCTTTTATTTCTAACTGAAAATAATACAAAATTAAAATTCTAGTTGTTTAGAAATAGTCAATTAGCTTATTTTTCATTATACGAAAATCTTTTTCAGTTCATTTAAATAATTACCTGCAGCCCTTTTTGAAGATTCCATGCTAGAAACACAAGTTTCACTATTTTGATGTTGCGCGGGAAGCAAAATATCTGATGCAATATTGTCAGCCCGAGAGGTTCTTGTATCATCATTATTGTTATTGTTGATCATATACTAATCTAAAGTCTTGTCGGCAGTCACTAATCCATTACTTTTCTTGCCCATATTGCCAATTATGTGCATTTTCAAAATATAAGCCATTACTAACAAGAAAAATAATAGACTATGACATTTACATGAAAAAAAAAAGAGAAGTGACTAACAACTATCTCCAACCAAAAGAAATAAAACAATAAAGAATAATAATTATAATGAACAGCAGTTAATATTTAAATTTTTTTTTCAACTTACTTATCTATAATGGACAAAAAACTAAAAAAACTAATTCATTCCACACCATTTGAATCTCTTCTTCCTGATATGGTTCTCCTTCATTATTAGGCATCTCATAAAGGTTACGAGGCTTTGTCTCAATTACAGTACTCCATGTAGGATCTTTTATCCCTCTGACATAGTAAGCTTGCTGTGCTTGGGATGCTAAAACAAATGGCTCTTCAGTGCTAAGATTTCTTGACATATTAAGAATAATTTTACCATGACGATCTCTTTTATGGCCAATTCCTTGTCGAACTGTATCAAACCAGTCACAATTAAATAACACAACTTTATTCCCTTCATTGTAATAAAGTTCAATAATTTCTTTCAGCACTCAATAATAAGGCATTGCAACACTTTGATCATCACTTCTCACTACAACTCCATAGTTTTGAGTTTTTCTTGTTTCATCACGTTGAATTGTGTGAAACCTAAATCCATTTATATTGTAGCCCGAATAAAATGTTGCTCTTTTTCGAGGACCTTGAGCTAAAGAAAGCATGTGCTTATTAGCTTGCCCTTCATTATAAAGTTTTAAGATCTACAAATAAAATGACCTAATAAGATATCACAATTACTATCACTGCTGAAAGTCAAGTCTTTGAATTATTATGTAAAAGATAGTCTTTACCTTCTCTTTAAACCAACTAATAAATTCTTGTCTATGTCCCTCGTGTACATTTCTAAAACCTGAATTCAACAACATATTTTTGTGTTCCCTGTAAGCAAATAAACTTTTTTAAGTAAAGTTGAAAACGTTTTATAATGAAATTAGTATTAATATTAGACTAAGACTTCATCTTACTCAATAAACGGGAGACATCCATCATAATTTTGAATCACATAAAGTATCGCAGCATTGTGAAGAGCTTGACTCAATTCCCTCACATGTAAGTTCCCATATGATCGCCCTGGTGTGGAAAAAATGGATAATATATCTATAGAGAGCTGACTTCCATCATAATTTCTCTCTTGTCTATTAAATTTAGTTTCCACACCATCAAGGTAGCGAGAACAAAAGGTTAAGCATTCATCAGCTAAAGTAACCTTCTGCAATAGAACCTTCAGGACGAGCTTTGTTGCGAACATATCCCTTAAGCTTATGTAAAAACCTAGAAATAGAGAAATTATATCGTAAGCTTATTTCATTAATATAAACTCACTAAAAAAAATAAATTGTACATTACCTTTCTATTGGGTACATCCACCTATATTGTACTGGACCAGCAACCTTTGCCTCCCAAGCTAAGTGAATCGGTAAATGTATCATTATATCAAAAAAGGCTGGAGGGAAAATCCTTTCTAACTTGCAAAGAGTTACAACAATTTGACTTTCAAGTCGATCTAACTCATCTTCTTTCAACACTTTAGCACACAACTCTCTAAAAAAATTACTTAACTCAATTAATGCATCAGATACATGTTTAGGCAAAATATCACAAACTAATAATGGTAACAGCCTTTCTAAAAATACATGAAAGTCATGTGTCTTCATGCCAGAAATTTTACCATCCTTCACATTAACACATTGTAACAAATTAGCAGAATAACCATCCGGGACTTTTATATCAGCCAACCACTGCAAGACACTTTTCTTCTCATCAGTTGTCAAAGTATAACAAGCAGCGGGTATAATAATTTTTCCATCTACCTTAATTGGGTGAAGTTCCTGCCTTATCATTATTTCTTTCAAATCCAACCGAGCATTTAAAGAGTCTTTGCTTTTTCCTTCAATGTTCATAATAGTGCCAAGCACATTGTCACACACATTTTTCTCAATGTGCATAGCATCTAAACAATGACGCAACAATAATGTTTTCCAATATGGCAATTGGAAAAAGATGCTATGCTTCTTCCAATTATGTTTCTTCCCAAAACCAGCAATGACTTGTTGTTTTCCAACCTTTCCAAATGTTATAGGTCTCAAACCTTCAACTTCATTTAAAACTTCGTAACCGTTTTGATGCTTTGGTGTAGCTCTCTTATCTATTTTGTGATCAAATTGCATTTTTTGATCCTGCCACAAGTGATCTATAGGTAAAAATCGTCGATGACCCATATAGCACAATTTGGAACCATTTTTTAACCTTCGAGATGAGGTCTCTGTGGTACAACATGGACATGCTAACTTTCCTTTTGTACTCCAACCAGAAAGATTAGCATATGCAGGAAAATCATTAACAGCCCACATAACCGCTGCTTTCATTTAGAAATTTTGCCTTTTTGAGACATCACATGTATCTACACCCCTTTCCCATAATATCTTCAACTCATCAATTAAAGGCCTCAAATATACGTCAATATCATTTACCGGGCCTTTCGGTCCTGAGATAAGTAATGACATAAATATATATGGTTGTTTCATACACATCCAAGGAGGAAGATTGTATGGAAATAAAAGAATCGGCCAAGTACTGTGCCTAATGTTCATGTTTCCAAAAGGATTAAACCCATCAGTAGCTAACCCCAACCTTACATTTTGAGGATCAGATGCAAAGGACTCATGTGTTTTATCAAAAGCCTTCCAAGCCTCACAATCTGCTGGATGCCTTAACAACTCATCTTTCACACGATTTTCAAAGTGCCATCTCATATCTGCAGCAGTTTTAGATGACATGAATAACCTTTGAAGTCTTGGTGTGATAGGAAAGTAGCGCAAGATTTTCCATGGAACCTTTTTACTAGATCCTTTAGCACCCTTTCCTTTAGGCTTCCATTTAGAAACTTCACAAACCGGACATTGGGATAGTTGTGCATTTCCTTGTAATAAATGACACAATCATTTTTACATGCATCAATTTTCTCATAATGAAGACCAAGGTCTTTTACAATTTTCTTTGCTTTATAGTTTGAAGTAGGTATCTTTTCACACATTGGAAACACATCTTTCAATAACTCTAACAACATGTTGAAAGATTTATTACTCCAACCATTGATGCATTTAATGTGCATCAGTTTGACCATAAAGGATAAGTTGGAGTACTTCTCACAATTTGAATATAAAGGTTGTTCAACCTCTTTCACCAAATTAAAGAACTTTTGTGCCTCCTCATTAGGATCTTGAGAAAAACCTTCTTGAATCAAGTTATACAACTCATTTTGCTGAATATTCTCATAACTTTCATTCCCATCATCAGCATCCATTTTAGTTTCACTATCACTATCACCATTCTCCCCATGGCAATACCAAGTAGTATAATCACGCCTTATCCCTTCTTCTAAAAGATGCTTGTGTATTTCACTTCGAACCCTTCTATATCAAAACTACATTTGAAATGGACATAATATTTTCATATCCTCTTCTTGAATATGAATATGCATAAAACAAAAAAAGATGGTACTCATAATAAGCCATTGTTGTTTTTTCCACAATTTATTTGGTAAAACCTTGACAAAGAAATTAAGATAAAAATTTCATCAAATTAATATAAAAACCTATTGTTATTCTTAAAATTAAAAACAAAGAAAATGTGCTTTTGTGATGCGAAAGTTACAAAACTATAGAAATGATTATAGGTTTTTGCGCATTTTCTCTAAATGCATAAACAATAGATAAATATGTTTGTTGTTTTTACTATTACAAAACTATAGAAAAAGTTAAATCTTTTTGCCCAAAAGTACAAAAACAGCAAGCACATTTGTGATGCAGAAACAGCATTTCAAGTTTACGCATTTTCACCGTAAAAATAATAGAATCGCTTTCTACTTTTGGGAAAAATGCGTAAACAAATTTGCTCTGTTAGGCATTTCTGTATTTTTTCACTGCTCAAATCGCTTTGGAAAAAATGATCAAGCTATTTTTTGTTCAAAACTTTGAATAACAACAAGTTTCTATATGTATCTCAGCTTTTGAATAAAAAATTAATATAACTACAGAAACAAATACACATTTCTTAATTAGAGAGGGCAATTGTTAACATGTGTAAGAAATTTTAAATTCAAGATGTGTACCTCTATTTGACAATATGTTTTATCTACTTGTTTCATATAGATATAAATTGCAAAGGATGAAAATATATTGCATAACTTTTGAATATTGCAACATCTATATGGTATAGAAATGAACAAAAGCTAAAATTCTAACACTTTGCCCAAGAGTAATAGGAAGTTCAACATAAATCATGAGCAATTGGAAGACATATACCTGAGTTATTAAATGCTTTCCCAGTATGTTATGAGAATGATAAGAGTAAGCTTTTCCAAGTTTTGCTTCAATTCTTAATAAGCTACAAAAAAAAGAAAAGAGTGAATGATAGCAATTTAAAATTTATAAAGCAAACAAATTCTGCAATATCTTTGAATGATTATCGCAAAATACTTTACAGTCAACGAGATTGTCTACGGCTCAAAAAATCCTAAACTTGTCCACCTTGAACACTATTAAAATCAAGCAAATATTGATGATTTTTGGCAAGCAAATATTGCTGATTTTTGGCATTGAATAGGTGCTTACTTGTCCGGAGAACTAAAAATTCAATTTATCAACCTAAAGAAATTAAACAAACTCCTAAAAATTGAAGTGAAAAGCTAAAAAATAATAATAAGAGATTAGTTAACTAGATATTAATAACAATAAAAGAAATAAGAGTATGAAGTATAAAAATTAGTTGAAGATACTGACCCAAATGTCTACTACGTGATTGACCTCCATTTTTCTTCATCAATTGATTTTGGGAGAAACAAAAGAAAAGAAGGATTTTGGCACCTGGCTCAATGGTGAAAAAGAAGATTTTGGCTTTTGGTGGATTGGCTTAAAAGAAGGATTTTGTGCTTTTGTCAGATTGGCTTAAAAGAAAGATTTTGGCTTTTGACGAATTGGCAAGTTGTGAAAGAAACAAGGGGAAGGAAGAATTAGGGATTTTTGCC
This sequence comes from Luvunga scandens, assembly GCA_030449905.1. NCBI lineage: Eukaryota > Viridiplantae > Streptophyta > Magnoliopsida > Sapindales > Rutaceae > Luvunga > Luvunga scandens. Next base: position 2,001,047 of record JASUUG010001110.1, on the reverse strand, counting down.
CGCCCTTTTTTTCTTTTTTTGGCGGCATATTAAAATCTTTTAACCTTTTCTATTTTTTTTCAGCATTTATATATTACTATCAAATTTAAAAAACCAAAGGCCAAGCGGTTAGCCACTAATTTCCATCCGGCTAGTTAGGGATGGCAATTTAATCCAACCTGAATTTTGGTCCAATTGACTTGACTCGAATTTTTTGAGCTTTGACCTAAATATTTGGGTTTCAGGTCGGGCTTGAGCCAAAATTTTAAGGCCCGATCAATTTTCGAGTCGACCCGACCCGGCATTAAATTTAAAAAAAAAACACTACATAGTTTTTTTTTTGAAAATGTTTTGTTGTGAAATTGAATTATGTGGTTTTTTTATTTGTATAATACATGAATTTTATTTTTTAATGTTGGGTTGTGAAATTGAATTGTGTGTTTTTATTTGTATAAGATATGATTTTTTTTTTTTAATGTTGGGTTGTAAAATTGAATTGTGTGTGGTTGAAATGGTTGTAGAATTACATTGGGTGAAATGATTGTAGAATTTTGGCGCGTTAATGGACACGAACCATGAAATCTTTTACCGAAAGACATCTTGCACTTTTTTGAGGGATATAAACTCTAGGTAATATGTTTTCTTTAATTACCAATAGATTATAAGTTCCCTTGGAAATATTTAACTTTAACAAGGGAATCTTCTATTTATTTTCGAGAAATTTTGATATGATTGGTAGAAACTTTTAGCACACTAAACTAGTGCGAAAAATGATATATTTTACCGAGGGAATTTTGTTATGTTTCCGAAGGATAATGACTGTAACAAATATTGTGGAATTTTCATTTTATTACTGACGGATTTAAACATCTCTCGAAAATATATTAACTTTAACAAGACAACTTTCTACTTATTCCGAGAAATATTGATGCCGTAGGTAGAAAATTTTGGCGGAATAGCTTTGCGCGAAAAATTATTTCAATACTGAGGGGTTGTTTTCTATTGTTTCGACTGAAAAAAATTGTAGGTAATGTTGTTGAGTTTTCCAAAATTTACCAACGGATTTCAAATTCCCTTGGAAATTTACAACTTTAACGAGGGAATTTTCTACTTATTTCTGAGGAAATAGGTACCCTAGCTAATAATATGTTTACTTTTGTCTAATTACCTATGAACGGAAAAAATCCCTAGGAAATTGTATCTTTATCTAGGGATTTTTTATTCCCTCGGAAAAATGTTGTCAGAACTGCCCATTTTTGTTGTAGTGTTTAGAAGAAGAAAAACTTATAAGAGTGCTGAAGGATTGTAAAAAGGCTATTAGATGGACAATTGCTGATATCAAAAGGATAAGCCCATCCACATGCATGCATAGAATACTATTAGAGGAAGATGCCAAACCTTCGATACAAGCTCAACGCCGTTTGAATCCACTCATGATGGAAGTAGTGAAGAAAGAAGTTTTGAAACTTCTTGATACAGGTATAATTTATCCAATTTCGGATAGCAAATGGGTAAGTTCGGTGCAAGTAGTGCCAAAGAAAACTGGTATAACAGTTGTTGAGAGTTCGGATGGTGAGTTAGTATCCACCCAAGTTCAAAATGGGTTTGTATTGATTTTAGAAAGCTTAATTCACTCACTAGGAAGGATCATTTTCCCATTTCTTTTATTGATCAGATGCTTGAAAGGTTGGCAGGAAAATCTCACTTTTGTTGTCTTCATGGTTATTCAGGTTTTCATCAGATATTAGTTGCGCTTGAAGATCAAGAGAAGACTACCTTCACATGCCCTTTTGGAACCTTTGTGTTCCGACGTATGCCATTTGGTCTTTGTAACGCACCCGCCACTTTTCAGAGATGCATGGTCAATATTTTTTCAGACTATGTGGAGAATATCATAGAGATATTTATGGACGATTTTACAGTTTACGCTGATTCTTTTGATGATTATCTATATAATCTGAAGAAAGTGCTTGAAAGATGCATTGAAACAAATCTTATCTTGAATTATGAAAAATGTCATTTTATGGTAGATCAAGGTATTATTTTGGGTCATATAGTCTCTGCTAAAGGAATTGAGGTAGATAAAGCTAAGATAGATGTTATTAAATGTTTACCTTATCCCACATGTGTCCGGGAAGTTCGTTCTTTTCTTAGTCACGCAGGTTTTTATCGACGCTTTATCAAGGATTTTTCGAAGATAGCTCAGCCTTTATGCAAGCTTCTTTAGAAGGATGTGGCGTTTGATTTTGATGAGGCATGCAAGGCAGCATTTGATAAGCTCAAGGAGTTATTGACTTCAACTCCAATTATACAACCACCTGACCGGAATCTCCTCTTTGAGATAATGTGTGATGCTAGTAACTACACTGTTGGTGCTATTCTTGGACAAAGGGTTAGAAGAGCTGCTCATGTGATATATTACGCTTTAAGGACACTTGATAGTGCTCAGTGCAATTACTCAACAATAGAAAAAGAACTTTTAGCTATTGTTTTTGCTTTAGAAAAGTTTCGTTCATATTTATTGGGTATTAAGGTGATTATTTATTCTGATCATGCAGTTCTTAGATATTTGCTCTCTAAGAAGAAAGCGAAACCGAGACTTATCCGCTTGATCTTACTACTTCAGGAGTTCAACTTGGAGACCGGTGACAAGAAAGGAGTAGAGAACTTGGTTGCAGACCACCTTAGTAGATTGACCTCGAGTGAAGAAGCAGCACCTTTGAAAGATGATTTCCCAAATGAGCATCTTTTTGTAACTCAAGGTATGGTTCCTTGGTACGCTGACATTGTCAATTATTTAGTTACAAGAATATTACCTAGTGATCTAACGGGAGCTTAAAAAGATAAGATTAAGAGCGATGCTAAGTACTATGTTTGGGATGACCCGTACTTGTGGAAACATTGCTCTGATCAAGTCATTAGAAGATGTGTATTTGAGTTTGAAATTCCTTCTATTCTTCAATTTTGTCATTCATATGCATGTGGAGGTCATTTTGGTCCCAAGAGGACAACATCTAAGGTGTTAGAATGTGGTCTATTTTGGCCTACTTTGTTTCGTGATTCATACATGTTTTGCAAGTCATATAAGAATTGTCAAAAGACGAGTAATTTAAGTCATAGGAATCAAATGCCACTTACCCCTATTCTTGTGTGTGAAATATTTGATGTGTGGGGCATAGATTTTATGTGACCTTTTCCCTCATCTTTTGGCAATGTTTACATTCTTTTAGCTATGGATTATGTTTCTAAGTGGGTAGAGGCTAAAGCTACCCGGACTGACAATGCTAAAGTTATTGTAGATTTTGTCAAGTCTCATATTTTTGCTAGATTTGGTGTACCGAGAGCAATGATAAGTGATAGAGGCACTCATTTTTATAATCAGATGGTAGAGGTTTTGTTCAAGAGATATCATGTCACACACCAAGTGTCTACTGCCTATCATCCACAAACAAGTGGACAGGCAGAGATATCAAACAGAGAAATCAAGTCTATCCTTGAAAAGACGGTTAATCTAAATCAAAAGGATTAGAGCTTGCGACTTGATGATGCATTGTGGGCATAACGCATTGCGTATAAAACCCCCATAGGTATGTCCCCTTACCGTTTAGTATTTGGTAAGCCTTGTCACTTACCTGTAGAGCTTGAGCACAGAGCGTACTGGGCGGTTAAGCAATGTAATATGCGAATGGATGAGGCGGGAAAGCAGAGGAAGTTGTAGCTGCAAGAGTTGGAGGAGATTCAAAATGAGTCCTACGAGAGTTTGCGACTTTATAAGGAGAGGATGAAGACATTTCATGACAAAATAATTTTGAGAAAAGAGTTTGCTATTGGTCAAAAAGTTCTTCTTTTTCATTCTAAACTCAAACTTTTTCCTGGTAAATTACGCTCTCAATGGGTTGGACTTTTTATTGTTACTAATGTTTTTCCTCATGGTGTAGTCGAGATTCGGAGTCCTACCTTTGACAAAATTTTTAAGGTTAATGGCCATCGCTTAAAACCTTTTTATAAATGTTTTTCAGTGAATATTGTGGAGGAAGTGGCTCTTGAGAGCCCCATTTATGGAGATTGAGGCATAAATATGTCTAGCCAAAGACATAAAACAAATGCGCTTTTTGGGAGGCAACCCAAAGTTTTTTTATGTTTATTTTAAATTTTTGGTGCATTTTTTGTTTTTGGTTTCGATTTAGATTGTTTAAATAATATCTATGCTTATTTTGGCTAGAAGGAAATTTGTGGTTAAGGCGTGCCCACGTCTTAACTAATAAATACTTCTATCTTTAATTTATTACAGTATGTTATAAGGCGTGCCCACACCTTAACTAATGAGTATTTCTGTTTTTAATTTATTATAGTAGATATTAAGGCTTGCCATATGCTTAATAAAAAAGTTTTTCTGTAATTTTTGGTGTCTCAAGTATCTATTTTAGTATTTAATTTTTATTTTAATTCTATTCTTTTATTTAATTTAAAAAAAATCTGATTTTGTGCTTCAATTTCCAACAACCCGCGCGTCAAAGATCCAAGTCACGCTCCATCAACACTCAAATCCTCTTCACGCTCACGACTTCCAGCAGCCACAACTCACGAGCTCCAGCCGACAACAAGCCGTGCACGCCATCCGTGCTCGGATTCACACCAGTAATCACCGTCCAGATCCGTTCCAGCCACAACCCACGAGCTCCAGCCGACATCAGATCTGATCCAGCAACTTGCGCGTCAGATCCATTCCAATAACCCTCGCGTTAGATCTGTTCCAGCAACCCGCACGCGTCACAACCTCCTCACAGCCCACAATCTAGCCGCACGATCCGCGTACACAGCTATCGACGATCCAGCAACCCGCGCGTCAAAGAGCCAAGCCACTCACACAATCACGCTCCACCAGCACTCAAATCCGCGTTCAGATCCAGCACCTATCAAGCCGCCTCTTCACGACATCACCGTCCAGATCCGATCCAGCCGACCAAAACCCGTGAGTTCCATCAATGCTGAAGAGGAAAGCAACAACTTCCAAGTCACCAACAGTTAAAAATAAAATTGTCACGAAAAAATCCAAGATTGCTGTTCCCATCACGGTGCCATGGAACGCAGTTTCTAATTCGCGTCAAGCAGTGAAAAAGAGATCAAAACATGGAATGGGGAAAGTGTTTTGCCGCTTGTTGAATCTAATCTCAGAGGGTGCCTCACATTCACGATTCAACAGGAGAAAGAGAGGTACAAAGATATTTCCAAGCGACAAATACTTCCAGCTAAGTATATTCATTACCCGACTCTTGAAAAGTTGAATGTTAAGGAAAATTTTGATTCTTTAATTGATAAGATTGGTTTCCGCAAGTTTATTACTGTTAAATTTTTAAGTTATATTGAGTTGATTAGGGAATTTTATTCTACTTTTCAATTTAATATACTGGATGAGTTTACTTTGCATACTCTGAATGTTAGAAAGTTTAGGTTAATGGGACGTAATTTTTCGCAATCAATCACAGATTTTAACCTAGCTTTAGGATTCATTGGTGATGACTATTCTTTTAGTGATGAATATTTAGGGACAACTTGTGACTTTAGCGAAGAATTTGAGCATTATCGTATTTAGCATGATTTATCTTTGGATAACAAGGCCTATGATTCGAGTAAATCAAAGAGTTCATTTTTGCGCGATGCTGTTTTAAAATGTGTGCATCAATTTTTAGCATATAATTTTTTAGGAAAGAAAGACAACTCGGGGGTTTTCTCTAAAACTGAGTTTTATTTTATCTGGTGCATGTTAAATAATGTGAGCCCTAATTTTGGTTTTTGGTTAGTAGATCAATTTCAGAATGTGCTTAAAAGGTTTAGGAATTTATTTCTGGGTCCATACATTACTTTATTAGCTGTAAACTTATGTGCGCTTGATCTTGACAATCATAATTTGCATCCTGCTTGCAAAAAGGAATTTTTGGATATATCTTTGTTTTAAAGAACAGGTGTGGTAGAATTCAAGACGGGGAAATTCCAGTTTACTAAACCAGGACCCACTCAACTTCCAAAGAAGCTTTATGCTAGGAGTGCTGTCACCTTTAATGATGATGAGTTTGACGACGATACTGCTACCCTACCAATTATTCCTTCTACTTCTGTACCACCTTTGAGCACTCAGTTGGAGAAAATAGAGCACAAGTTGAACAAAGTAGAGCAGAATTTGGGGGTATTCTTCGAGAGTGTGGGATTTATCCCACCATTTCCGCCAAGCCTATAGACGTTATGTAGACAATTCAGGGACGTTTTCTTTGCCTTTAATCTTTTTGTCCCTATGCTTTAGTTCGTTATGTGGACTTTGATTATCATACATTAGGGACAATGTATGTTCCTGGTGTGGGGGAGTGATTTTTGGTGTGGAGGAATGATTTTTCCAATATTATTGTCTGAAAGTATTATTTTGTTGCTTTTGAGATGATTTTGAATAACATTCTTGGTTGCGTCATTTTTTATTTTTTATTTTTCTTTTGCGAAGTCGTTTTTGTTTCACTCTGCTCATCCTTGAATGATTTTGGAGTTAGTGTTATTTTTCTTGGATGTGAGTTGAGACGCATGAATAGATTCGAGTTTTGATTAGCTTGGTCTTGGTTGCTTAAATGAATAACTCACTGCTATTGAAAGTCGATTCATTTGATGAGTGTGCATGATTTGATGACAAATTCACCAACTTTGAGAGGATTTGAGCCTATGAGAAACCACTTTGCTCTAATTGTTTTTGTTGAGTGAATATCAATCTTAGTTTGACTATTCTAGAACTTGCGTTGTTATGCATGTTGAAGCCGAATTACGGGATTTTATGCATTAAAATGATAAGGGAAAACTTCTTTCTATTTTTCTATTTTAACATTCTTTTCTTTTTCTCCACCCAAAGATCTTTATTTATTTTAATTTGTTACCTTTGTTTTATCCTTAACCATCTACTTCTCTCTACCTACTTATCTGTTTACCTACTTTTTGAGCCTTAATTGGAGAAGATTTTTGAACTTATTGTTCGGATATATTTTGTTTCTTTTGTTACCTTGAATAAAAGTTTCTCAATTACATCAAGTTGCATTATGCTTGAATAAAATTGTGCAAGATACATCGAAAAAAAAATGAGATGAAAAAAAAAATGAGAAAAGAAACCATTGAAAAAAAAAAACTCTTGACGACTTGAGTAGCAATAAACATTTTGATGTCATAAGGTTCATTCAATGCATTCATTCTTCTCATTTTGATCTCTTTTTATTTCATAAACCTTTCTTTTTCATTCAATCCATTTAGCCTCATTACAACCTTACTATGACCCTTAGATTTTTGCATTTGTTTTGTGGTTGAGATGTGATATATGAGCAAGCTTATGGTAATAGCATTTTTTTATTTGATTTGAGTGCATAAATGATACCCTAAACACTTTGAGTGCATGGAGTGAAATCAATGAGAGGGCTATTAAATTTTGTTGCATTTGGATTTTGAAAAGATTGTCTTGGTGGTTGAGTGACTTTATGCTAGCTTCTGAGATTCTATGCTTTGAAATCCTTGTCTCTTGAATGTTGATTGACTTAAATCCTTGAGATGTGCTTGCTTAAGATCATTTTTGGATGAGTTGGAATGAGAATTGAGTGAAGATTTGAGATTATTTTTTAGTTATATGCTTGAGGACAAGCATTATCTTGGTGTTGGGGAATTTGTTACAGTGCATTTAATGCACTAGTTTTGTATTGTTTACTGTCTTTAATATCAATGTTTTGCACTTAATAGTTGTGATTTACTTGTGTTTTATTTTTGTAGGTGCAATTCTATTGATTAGTGCTAAATTGAGCTACAAGATGATATTTGAGGATGAATTGATTTCCTGGAGAAATTCTCAATTTCAGAAGAAGTTTGTTGATAAGGCGTGGGCGCGTGATAGTCAATTTCAGAAGAAGTTTGTTGATCAGACGTGGGCGCGTACTGTCAACTGCGGACTTGACGTTTTTATTTTAACGTGTTTTATCTTTTCATTACTCTTGTAATTTTAGATAATATTTTAGATATTTTTATCTTTATCCTTTTTAAGAAAACTATAAAAAGGGGAGATAAAGAAGGATTAAGGGAATTAGAATTGGAATTGGATTATTAATTATTTTTATCTTTTTTATGGTTTTCTCTTTTTCTTCACGAGGAACTAAACTCATTTTTCTAGTTGAAGGTTGATGAAGCTTTGATTCACCATTACTGTGAGATCTTTTTAGGTTTTTGGTTAGCAGATCAATTTCAGAATGTGCTTAAAAGGTTTAGGACTTTATTTCTGGGTCCATACATTACTCTGTTAGCTGTAAACTTATGTGTACTTGATCTTGACAATCATAATTTGCATCCTGCTTGCAAAAAGGAATTTTTGGATATACCTTTGTTTGAAAGAACAGGTTGAAAGAACAGGTGTAGTAGAATTCAAGACAGGAAAATTCCAGTTTACTGAACCAGGACCCACTCAACTTCAAAAGAAGCTTTGTGCTAGGAGTGGTGTCACCTCTAATGATGATGAGTTTGATGACGATACTGCTACCCTACCAATTATTCCTTCTACTTCTGTACCACCTTTGAGCACTCAGTTGGAGAAAATAGAGCACAAGTTGAACAAAGTAGAGCAGAATTTGGGGGCATTCTTCAAGAGTGTGGGGTTTATCCCACCATTTCCGCCAAGCCCATTGACGTTATGTAGACAATTCAGGGACGTTTTCTTTGCCTTTAATCTTTTTGTCCCTATGCTTTAGTTCGTTATGTGGACTTTGATTATCATACATTGGGCACAATGTATGTTCCTGGTGTGGGGGAGTGATTTTTGGTGTGGAGGAGTGATTTTTCTAATATTATTGTCTGGAAGTGTTATTTTGTTGCTTTTGAGATGATTTTAAATAGCATTCTTGGTTGCGTCATTTTTTTTTTATCCTTTGGAATTTGTTATCATAACCCATAAAGATGAACTTCCAGCTTTTGCCATCCAACTTGGTTTTTCTCTTGTCTGGTACATGTATATGAGTTATGCTTTTAGAAACTCTTAGATAGGAGATGCCTGGTTCTGACACTCCATCTTTCTTACGGTGTTTTACTATATACACTTTTTGTTAGAGATCTGTTAGATAGGTAGTTCGCACATGCAACAATTTTAGCCCAAAATTCTTTAGGTAATGTCTTGCAATTCAACATGTTTCTTGCCATGTTGAGAATGGTCTTATTCTTTCTTTCTGCTATGCCATTTTGTTAAGGGATCATGGAATAGTCAAAGCACGTCGAATTCTATTTGCTTTAGAAAACTCTTGGAATTCTCTAGAAGTAAATTCTACTCCTCGATCAGATCTTATAGCTTTGATCTGGTGTCTACTTTCTTTTTTTGCTACTATTTTCAACTTTTTAAAAACTTTAAAAAATTTTCACTTCTGCTTCAAAAAGTACACCTGAGTTTTTCTTGAAAAATTATCTATGAAAAGAAAGAAGTAGTTACTTTTGCCAAGGAAGCTTGGTTTGATTGGACCATAAACGTTTGTGTGAATAAGCTCAAATAGCTCTTTTGTCTTAAGTTTAACTCTTTTAGAAAACTTTTTTTGAATTGCTTCCTTAATGATCATCCTTTATAAAGTTGATCAGGGATATTAATGCATGGTCAGTCTTTCACCAGATTATTCTTGGATAGTAACTCCAATCCTCCAAAGTTGGGATACCCAAATTGAAGATGCCCAAGTCATAATGCATCCTTGTAACAATTTTTTAAATACTTTACAACATCATTTTGAATATTTAAAGAGAACATTGTATTTTTCGACATTTTCACCTTCATCATTAAATTTCCGTTGTCACCTCTTATAAAAATCTATAATCTTTCATATGAATATCATAGCCTTTTTTTAAGAGTTGACTTAAACTTAAGATGTTGCTTTTCATATTGAAATGAATTGATGCTTTCCATCTTTTAAATAGATAAGGATTTTACCTCTCCCTTTTACAAGCACTTTGGAATCATCTCCAAATGATACATTACCATTCAATGATTCATCTAGCTCTATGAACATGTTTTTTCTTCCACACAAATGATCACTCGCATCAATGTCAAGACCAAGTAATGTCTTAGCCTTCATAATTGTCCTCACATGTTACTAGCAGCATTTGACTTTCCCGGGTTTTCTCTTCCATATAATTACTCTTCTCCTCAACTTTATTATTAGGAGCCCTACGTTCAGATGCATCATGGCCAAAATTTTGAAAATTGTAACATTAAACTTCAGATTCGTCATACCTGGTGTTTGAGTGGCCTTTTCCACAACCTCTTGCACCTCTCTCATAATTGTTGTTGACATTTTGTTGTTAAAATTTTAGTCTCATCCAAAACCACAAGCTTTACTTTGTCCACAACCCCTACCTTTACTTCACGACCATTGTCCTCTCTGATTGCCTTGACTTGTTGTCTTCTCCTTGATTTGCATTTTAAGAAGCTGCTCATCGAACCCTTGCTTCTTCTTGTGCTTCTCTTTATAGGCTTGCAGTAAACCTTGAAGTTGCTCGATTGTCATGGCCTCCAAGTCTTTCATTTCTTCAATCGTCACAATAATGTGCTTAAATCTTAAAGTTAAGGAGCGTAATATTTTCTTCATCATCTTTAAATCTTCTAAATTTTCATCGTCTCTTTTTAGTTGATTTAACGGCCAAAACTTTTCAAAAGTAATAAAAAATAGACTTGGTTTTTTTTTTATGTACAATGATTCTAACTAACCGCTTGGAGTTTTGGAGATGTTCCTATTTCATTTTATCTTCTCCTTTATAAGAGGTTTGAAGTTTCTCCCATGCTTCATTGGCTGAAGTTACACTTCAAATCTTCTCAAATCGATCATCATCCAATGCTTGATAGATAAGAAAGAGAGCTTTCTTGTCCTTCTTTCTTGAATTCTTTAAGTTATCCTTTTGTTTTTGAGTCAAAGAAGCCTCATCTTCTAGCTCATTATAGCCTTTTCCAGTGACTTCCAAACATTATGAGCTCCAAGGAGGGCTTTCATTTTAATACTCAAATTGTCCAAGTTACTTTTCTTTAATGATGGATCTTAGAATAATGCCATGTTAGCAATTACCATAACTTTTTAAAACAACTCAACTCAACACTTATTACACTTTTTTTTTATAATTTATTACACTAGAGAAGATTTCTAACTTCTTGATACATAAACCAAAGGGGAGAGGTGGTATCAATACGTAAAACAAACTAATCACAACTACACGTCACTTTACCTACTACATTAATTTCAACCACACATCTAAACACCACAAATCTTACTTACTAAACCTACTAACACCTATCATCCAAGCTCAACTAACTTAGAAAGTTCTATGAGATAGACTAGACTTTTTGTTTTTTAGACATGGATCATAAAACAAGTTTATGATCCAGCAATTTCTTAACTATAAAATTTATACCATTTATCTCATAAAATTTATTGGTTATCAGAAAAATGTACCTAATTAGTTGTTTAAATTTTCTGTTGTATTATTAAACCTACTAAAATACTCATTAACCTATTTACTCAAACACTCATTATCAAAATCTAAAAATTTATGTCTTACTTTATTAATCCAATCTGATAACTATTATACCCCTATTAGCATGATTTCTTAATTTCTTTTTTTCACATGGCTACTGCAACTATTCCTCAGTCCTCCAACCCCTTTTTACCTATCCCCATCATTGTATTTGTCAAGATTTCACTAAAAACTCTCTAAGTTTTTCTGTCTATAACATTTTTAAAAGCATCAAAAGGATTTATCTACAGTATAATCTCTATAAATTAATACACAATAAATCAAGAATTATTATATAATAATTTTTTTTCCGATCTCAATTTAGGCTAATAAACTAAATTAATAATTTTAATACATTAATAGGATAATAATTTCTAAAAAAATTTATATAACTTTATGGTCCCATTGATATCATAAATTAATATTTTGTTAAAAATATAAATATAATTTACTATCATATTTTATTAAATGAAGTATATCTCCATTGTTACTTGTTTTTCTTAAAATTTAAATCTATATTGAATCTTCTCTATAATTTTTCTTATTGCATCTTAGTTTTGAGGTTAAATTCTGTAATTACAATAAAAATATTATAATAATTTATCGATTAATTACTATCTCTTTTAATTAATTTATCTTCTAAGCTCAATCGGAGTTATCCCATACATCTATTGTGATCAAGTTCATCAAACGCTTATCAAGGAAATTAAAGAGTCAACACCTAAAATATTACGTAAATATGGCTGCTAGGATAAGATCTTGTTCTCATATTTATTGAGAGCTTCATTATTTATTATTTATTGTTCGTTCACACTTGACCAGTACTGTTTCGTTATTTTCATTATTTATCATTTATTGTTCTTTTGCACTTACCAATTGTTTCATTCTTCTAAGTATTTGAAATAGGGACGGTAAAATGAGTCATCGTATTGTGCCTGTATTGTATCAACTTCATATTGTGTCAAATTTAAGTCGATCCAAGCACAATTCATTTAATAATCATATCAAAATATGAAAATTTTAACTCAACATAGGAAATAAACGGGTTATCCAATGACCTCCTTAATATCTATATATTTAATAAAACTTACGTCAAACATTTACACACAAATATATATATATATATATATAAAATTTATCAATATTATAAAATATACATATGTACGAAAATATTACATATTTACATTATTGAAGTTCTAAATCTATATAAAATGTGATAAATAAATCATCGTGCATATGTTCATCTTTCAAAAAAAAAATAAAAATAAATAGAGTGCATCAGGTCCAATACTTAAGTTTTGATGATAAGAATCTACAAAATAATTTAGAATAGAAAATATTATTGTCTCATTTGATTAGGTAAATGGGTTAAGAACTTTAACCCTAATCCGACATAGAAAAAAATCGTGTCGACCCATACCCAACTTGTTTAATAATTGTGTCAAATTTAATAACTTATACCCATTTATTCATTTTGTGTAATTAGGTTGTATCAAATTTTGCCAGCTTGCCTCCAAGGGCCTAGTCAAGTTGGTTGGCAATGCAATCTGTCGCCCCTCACTTGTGTGGACTCGGATTCGAATCTTGGGTGTGGGGAGGGGGATAAAAATTAATTTGAGCTTGCCCAACCCCTTTTTCCTTTAAAATTTTTTTTTTTTTGCCAGCTTTAATTTGAAATGGGGTGGATTTACACGATTTATCGGATGGAAATATTCCTACTCTTTGAACTTTTTCCATTTTATTAGTATCTTACATTTACCTCCTCAGTTTCTAAAGTATTGTGTAAATCTCACTCAGTTATATACTTTCTTAATTATGTCCCCTTCTCGTGGCTTCCTCAAGTTTGCAGAATCTAATTTACAATGCACTCAAGTTTATAGTTTCGTTGTTATTGCTCCTTCCATTGAACCAAAATGATTTTATGTTATAACCTATTGATTCTGTAGTACGCATATACAGAAAAATATTGATGGATAGGTGGGGGTATTTTATTTTTATATTATGTTCATACTAAAATAACACAGAATAAATTTTAAAAAAACTAAATTCAAACTAATTATGAAAATATTCATGAATACATTTTAGGAAAGTCATTTTCAAAGCATCAGAAGGATTCACCTACAGTATAACCATTATAAATTAATACATGATAATAACTTTTATTATATAATAATTTTTTACTGTCCCAACTTAGGCCAACAGACTAAATTAACAATTTCGATACATTAATAATATAATAATTTTCTGAAACAAATAATTTGTTAAAATTACAAATATAACTGACTATGATGTTTTATTAAAAAATATATGACTCTATTATTACTTATATTTTTCTTGGAATTTAAATTTATGTGGGATCTCATCTCTAATTTTTCTTATTGTATCTGATTTTTAAGGTTGAACTTTGCAATTGTAATTAAAAATTATAAAGTGTTGTTGACGTTTCAAGTGCTTCGTTGCTGTAACATGCTCCAATTATATTGTATCATCCTTAGATTGGTAGAATACCATAAATTTTTAGTGGATTAAATGTATGTTCATTGGGTTGTAAATACACTTGATAAATTAATAGATATTAATTTATCAATTAATTAATTTCTATTTTAATTAATTTGTCTTCTAAGCACAGGCGGAGTTATCCCATACATCTGTTGTGACCAAGTTCATCAAACACTTATCAAGGAAATTAAAGAGTCAACACCTAAAATTTTACTTAAACACTTATTAAGGAAATTAAAGATCGTGATCGCATATATATTGAGAGCTTCATTATTTATCATTTGTTCCTTCATGCTCGACCACTCTTTCATTATGTTCATTAATTATTAATTATTTATTGTTCTTTCACACTCACCAACTCTTTCATTCTTCTCATTATTTGTTGCTGTTTGAACACTTACCCACTTTCTACAATATAAAACTAGGGACCTTCGATATAACGATACCTTTTGAGTTTTGAAGGGATTTTAACAACTCTTGTAACTCTAAAAAATCAATCATGTTTTTATTAGAATATAAAACTATAAACGAATACTGTTTTTCACAAACACTTGACTTAATTTTCATAATAACAATAATACATAAGCAATAACATAGTACTCCCTATATTGTATCCCAACAGTTTATGATAAGTATTGATGTTATCTTAAGTATTGATGTGTCCTTTATCTTGGGTGATTACATTTTCTCAATCATGGACGAATGCTATACGTACCTCAATTGGAATGAAAATTTTAAAATTCTAGTAGCACGGTTCATATAGTATTATTTAAAATACAGTCTAACTTAAATACATGAATCTTCGATGAATTAAAAACATTGCTTAAATATTAAACTCTTCTATTCCCAAACCAAGGTACTGGTTAAATTAATAACTTCACTAAATACATAAGTTAATAGTTTATTAAGTGGTGTTCCTAACCCTGTAAAATTGTCATACATTTCTTTTGTTAACATACACCATAAAATCCCTTGAGGTATATTAAAAAAATATTTAAAACCCACCAATAGCTAGAAAATTTAATATAGTTGTAGACATCTATTTTAGGATAAACACTTGTTTAGTTCTTATATTTTGACATGAGTGTTTGTTTAGCCCCTACTGCTATCACACTCTTACCCTTATTTTTTCTTTTCTTTTACAATAATATCCTTGCTATAATATTCTTTAGGATGGTATTGAAAATAAAAAATGATAATTTATTAAATTAGCCTTAGAATTAACATGGTAAATTAATTTTTATAAAACAATTATTAATAAGATTTTTGCAAGGATATTAAATATTGTTTTAAATTGGCTGATATTAATTTATTTATGAATAATTATCTGTAAGATTGTTGCAAGGATACCAAAAATACTGATCCTTTCATATTGATATTTATTGATTAATTTTTTAATAAATAATTATTGATTAATTTACTAAAATTAATTTTTAAATAGAATTAATTAATATTAAGTGTATTGTTGCAATTATATTATTGTAAAAACTAAGAAAAAGTAAGGGTAAGAATATAACATATTTAACTATAACTGTATTTTGAAATAACTTTTAAAATATAAAAAGTAAATAAATATTTAACTCAAAATATAAGAACTAAATGAGAATTTATCCTCAACTTTTTAATTTCATAAACACCCTTATCTACATAAATGATGAACAATGTCTACAAATGCAAATAAATAAAGGCAGAATGATCTTTCATCTGTTTTAAAATAAATAAAGTCAAACTGAAAATGAGTGTTTGAATTCTATATTCACCCACACAGACCCACTTAACACACTATTGTAACTGTGTATGCCCAATTGAGCTCAAAGATTGAATAAATAAATAAGACACAACTAGATAAAATCAAATTAAACTATAACATTAAGTAAATTAAAAATTTTTAAATGAAACTGTAACATCAACTGGGTATATCGCTATTTCTGTCGTCAATTAAATTCTTTGTTCAAACTATTAACTTTTATTTTTCAATCAATTCTGTTCATAGAACTACATAAAATCAAAGCAGCGTGTGGAATTAATACAACCCACCAACGACAGCTTGAGGGTACGAAATAAAAAATATTAATGATTTTTTTCACATTAGCCTCGCTCTTGAATTTTCTAATTCCAAATCGTCACTTACTAATGTCTAGATAGGGGTTACATTTACTGAGACTGAGGGAATTGATTGTCCATTCAAGTATCTAAGCTGGCAAACTTCCTTTCAAGGCCATGTCGCATTAGATTTAATTAATTAAGTCAAACACTTGTTAAGTGTCAACAGCAAAAACTGTGGCAAGAAAAGGGGGAAAAAATGTGGTTTTAATGAATGGACCCTTGAATTGATCAAGAAAAATTTATTTTTCATAATAATTTGGAATGAAAGCATTTTACGATTCACATAATATTTTATAAAAAGTGATAAAAAGTCCTAACGGTAATAAATGATTGAAGAAAAAGAAAAAAAAAAGGTAAACACAGTCGGAATTATAATGTCAACTAAAAATTTTTAATTAAACTACAACCTCGATTGGGTGTATCGTTACCTTCACTACCAATTAAATTCTTTGTTCAAATATCAGTGCTTTATTTTTATTCACAGCTTTTATTCTTTTAATCAATCCCTTCATAGAACTAGATAAAATTAAGGCAGCTTGTGGAATTAATACAACCAACCAACAGCAGCTTGTGGGTATTAAATAAAAAATATTTAACGATTTTTTGCGTTAACATCACTCTTAAATTTTTTATTTCCAAATCATCACTTGTTAACGTCTGGATAAGGGTTGTGTTTATCTGAGCGTGAGAGAGTTTACTTTTCTTCCAAAACTCCAACCTGGCTAACTCCCTCACGAGGCCGTTGTTCCATTTAATTTAATTAGTAAGTGACCGAGTTCAAACGCTTGCTAAGAGTCAACAACCGAACAAGAAAAAGACATTTTTTTAAATATATTAATTTGAAACAAAAGCATCGCGACCCACTTTATGTTTTATAAAAAGTGACGTGATTCGATGGTGATAAAAATATCTGTGATCTACTAATCTCGGCCGCAGTTAGTTGAAACGTTTTCAATTAAAATAAAACATCGGTTGGGTACATCGTTCTTTGCATCGTCAGTTAAATTCTTCGTTCAAATATCACTGCTCTATTTTTATTAACAGTTTTCATTTTTCAATCAATCCTCTCATGACACGTAGGTTCTATTTGAAAATTAAGACTAAGTATTGGATTAGATTAACTCTTAGAACAAAATATTTAGAGTGGCACTATTGGCACCGTGGTTACTATTGTAAAGCCCCTTTTCTAATACACCAATTACCAAATTTTTAAGTAACAGTGTCACTAATAACATCCAATCCATGCCTTTATTCCAGCCATAAATCTAAACCTAACAAATTATTACATTCTTTTAATTTTGAAATTTGAATTGATTGCAAAACAATTGCGGTCAATAAGCTTAAAAAATGATAAATAAAAGGTTCTGTTTGAGATTGAAATTGGGTAGTTATAGATTAAAAGCAACAGTACTGAAGTGTTTGGTAAACACTACTTACTGTAACTTGAAAGTTAAGTTAATTTGATTTTACATTTGTATGATGAAAATATATTATATCTTTATTAATTTTATCAAAATTATTATTCAAAACTCGTATTTACTATATATTATTAATTTTTATTATATAATTACAGTCTTTTTTCTTTTTACAGCAGTTGTAACTTAAGAGTTAGCATCTTAATACCAAATAGTACATTAGACAAAAACTGTGTGGTTTTATTATTTTTTTGAAGGAAAAAAACTACTTGTTTCATTTAGATATGTATTTTGTGTTGGGAAAAGTTTATGTACACTCTCATATTTAGGAAACTAATCATCTAGGCCCTTAAGTTTTTAATAAAGGACACCAAGATTCTTTTTTAATTATAATACCCTTTGTACATAGTTAAAAAATGAACTTTAAAATTTTTTAATAAATACAAATAAAATTTAGATATTTTAATTTATTTAGTGTACTAATAATATTAAAGTATTTTTTAATACATAAAAATTCTTAAAATGTGAATTGGTATAATTATTTTAATAATATATTTGTATTTATATAAAAATTTTAAATAAATCTTAGGTTAAATAGATTTTACAATTAATAAAAAATATATATCATGTATGAATAATATTTAAAATAATTTAAATATTTAAATATTTATTTTAATATTATGTTTCTATTTACTATAAAATTTAACTAAAATTGTAAAGTATTAAAATATTTTTTGAAATATTGAAATTATTTGAATATGTATGTATGTATATTGTACACATATAATATTATTGTGGAATTCTTTCAGATACGGGACAAAGTAGGAGTTTGGATGTCCATTCTTTTACTTGCGGTGGATTGACCAGTCAAAACTTTGTTCAGCAGATTTACTGCGTACATAAATGACTACAAACACTAACGACGTAACTTTTTCAGATACGATATAAACTACGAGTTTGAATGCGTACACAAATGTCTATTCTTTCACTTGGAAAATTAAGTGGTAGAGCGACCAGTCAAAACCTTTTGTTTATCAAACTCATGGCGTGGTCGGATGTAACGGCTTTCAAACCACAATATTCACCGACCCTTCTCTAAATCAAAAGATCAACTTTATAGGCTCGATAAATTAATATCTTTTTTAAATAATAATTTTTTGGAGTCTCGATTTGGGTTAAAACACTAAATTAACAATTTTGATAAATTAATAAGGTATTACTCTTTTTAAAAATCCTTTTACAACTCTATGGTTCCATTCATATTATAAATTAAGAATTTATTAAAATCACAAACGTAATTGCTGTCACATTTTATTATATAAGATATGATTTTATTATTAATTTTTTTAAAAAAAATTAATAGAGCTAAAGGGTGTTGTAGTGAAAATGGAGTTTTGGTGTTCCTTATTAAAAACTTAAGAGTTAAAATAACATGGTTGTAATCCAAAAATTAACTTTAAACTGATGCTATTATAGGCATAATATAGAAAACCTAATATATAGAGAATTTTGCAAAATTCTCTGGACAAAATAAAAACCCGCCAATCGGTGATGCTGCCATCCAAATCAGTTCTGCAACCGGGAGCGTGGCTCCGCGAGGCCCTTGATACAGAAACTGCAAATTTGAGAGGGCCACAATTGAAAATAAATAAAATTGATGGGACCAATAAAAATAAAATGAGGACAAAAGTGGACAAATTATAAACTTGAGTGTACCTTAAAATAAAACTCTTAAAAGTGAGGGGCTAAAAAAATAAGCGTAAAATTTATTTTAATTCTATTGTTAATTCATAATATATTTGCTAAGATGACAGCTAGGATGAGTGAGGACTAATTGGTCCTATTAATAACATATGGTTTAGATATATATTGTTTATGATTCTAATTTCTATCAACCTACAATCTATATATGGTTTTACTAAGGTAAAAGTTAAGACTAGTAGAAAACCGACACAGTAATAAAAAAGTCTCATATTAGGAATCGCTCAATATTGGTAGAAGCCTCTATAAAATAAACAAATAAATACAAATTTATTGCTGAAGTCATTCTTGTGAGGTAAATTTTATGCTATTAATACCAAGTAATATCTGGGAACTAGTAGAAAACCTCTTTACATACAGTCCAATAATAATATTATGGCTTCTCTGAAAGTAAGCACTAGCTTCGTCCATCTGAGGAACCCACATACCCGTCCTTACAAATCCACTCTTTCACCGAAAAGATTCACTCCCATGGCCGCAACTCTCACCGCCAACACCGTTGGTCTCGCTGAAACATTCACCAGATTGAAAAAACAAGGCAAAGTGGCCCTTATTCCATGCATATTAGCCGGTGATCCCGACCTTTCAACCACCGCAAAAGCATTGAAACTGCTTGATTCCTGTGGAGCAGACATCATTGAACTAGGTATCCCATTTTGTGATCCTTTAGGAGATGGTCCAATCATCCAGGCTGCGTCCGCCCGATCCTTGGCAAGAGGGACCAATTTCAATGCAATTGTTTCAATGTTGAAGGATGTGGTTCCTCAGATTTCTTGTCCAATTAGTTTATTCACATACTACAACCCAATTCATAAGCGAGGAGTTGAGAATTTCATATGCACAATTAGAGACGTTGGCATACATGGGCTTATGGTTCCAGATATCCCTCTGGAGGAGACTGTATCTTTACGGAAGGAAGCCATCAAAAAAAAGATTGAGATGGTACTATTTACAGGTGCGCGGTGATTTAAACAGAAAAATATAATAGAGTGCTGACATCAGCAAATGTAATTATAAAAAAAAAAGCCTATTTTACGGTTATTTATATCAGCATAGCGTTAACCTTCAATTTTTTAATATTTTTCTTTACAGGTCCCACCACTCCAAAAGATCGAATGAAAGCCATTGCTGAAGCATCACAAGGATTCGTCTATCTTGTAAGCTCGGTTGGAGTTACTGGAGCCCGTACATCTGTCGGTGCCCGAGTTCAAACTCTTATAAACGAAATTAAAGAGTCAACAACTAAAGCTGTGGCAGTTGGTTTTGGCATATCGAAACCTGAGCATGTGCAACAAGTAGCAGGATGGGGAGCCGATGGTGTTATTATTGGGAGTGCTGCCGTGAAGATCTTGGGTGAAGCAAAATCTCCTGAAGAAGGATTGAAGGAGCTGGAAAAATTCATAAAATCTTTAAGATTTGCTTTGCCATGATACAAACTTTTCAGGTCCTGTATTTGAACGGAACTTAATAAAGATTAGTGTCTTTTTTTTCCTTTTTTTTAAGAAAAATTATGTGGTTTTAAATGTCCAATTAGTTTCAGAAACACTCAAGTGATGTGAGCAAAACTTTTAAAAAAAATAGGAAGAAGAGTAGTCTTGAGGTTAGGCGGGGCGATGATTCTTTAATTGAACCCATCGACACTATAGAATATACGTCAAACAATTTATGGAATAAAATCTCTTAGATTGAGAAGCTTAAAATTATTCTCAAAAATATTATAGAAGTTTTTGGAGTTAACTCCTTGTCAAAATTAGCTTAAGAGTTTAGGATTGTTTTAAATATATATTATCAATCCGGTAACTATTCTTAGTAATGAGGCATATTCTCATTGTACATATTGGTCTTTTTGTATAGTCCTTGAAAAGCAGAAAGATAGTGTAAGCCCGCTCGTAAGTAAGTGAGAGGGGCTAAGAAACTTATAGGCCTAATTTATATTAAAAAACCTAGCTCAAGAAAGAAGGATTCCCTAAATTTTATAGTATTAGTTTAATCAAAGGTGGTTCTATGAAGAATGAAGAGACAAGCATGGGCCATGCCTGGTGTGAAAAAGACCAAAAAAATTAATATGCAATATATTAAGCTAAATAATAAGATATTTAAAAAAATTCCTTCAAGTAATTTACTTGTAGTTACCAAAATACCAACAAATATACATATATACAGCGAAGCATAGCCAAAACATGATAAGCTCAGTAAAGTAGCTCACATTTGATTCATACTAAAGTTTATGAAATTACCGAATTGTCCTTAACGGTCAACGGTGACTGGAACTCAGTCAACGGCGACGAAAAGCTTAGCTCTAGTAGTTGTAACCTCGGTGAGTCCAATGGTACCGTGGTGTCCTCCCACGCGCGGTGGTGATGGCGGATCGAGTTCTCCGAAATCGTGAGCTTTTCAGCGGTCGATCAGTGGTAATCTGGGCATTTCAGGTGACGGGATTGGTTGGAAAATAATGAGGGGGAGCTGAAGAACAAGATCCAAGTGGTGGCATGGCCTAAAATCGGTGAAATTGACGATAAGGAAAACGGGTTGAGCCGCGAGTTTTGGAGCTCGATCACCGGCGTTCAAGTCGGTTTCCAGTGAAGAGGACGGCAGGGATACGTCGGCTGGTTCCCAAGCTTCAGATCGGTACCAAGATCGGCAGGTAAGGTGGCCAGAATCATGAGTTTTGGTCGGGTTTGGCCGTAGGTTGGGGGTTGGGTTGGTCAACAAGTCAACAATTTCTCCCTCTCTCCCTCTCTCCCTCTCTCTTTCTATTTTAGGAAAGAAAAATAAAGCTTCTCTCTCTATTCTTTTCTTAAATAGTAACGAGCAATTGTGTTTTTTTTTTGGTAAGCTTAATACAAATTAAGCTAATACCTGACCCGAGTGCCGAAATAAATCTAACCACGTGGCCATTGAATCACGTCCGAATTGTCTCGTTTTAATGTCGCGACAAATTAAAATTATTCAAAGGCCATCAGTTTATTAATTGTGTCTAATTACCCGCAACGATTTATAACAATCCGACGACTGTAAAAAATTACAACAAAATTAAAAATAACATCATACACTTAATTAAATCAATTATGGTGCATATGTTACATACAGTTTCTCTTCATAACTTTCTTTTCTTTTATTTTCCCGCTGGCCAAACATCCTTTATTGCTATTTCAAACAAAAATAAAGAAAAAATGACTAGTTAACCGTGAAAACTAGTTATTATTGCCGATGAAGTTAACCAGATGGTCTAGCGGGGCAGGCCTTGCAGGATCAAAGTAAGCGAGCGCTTGTTTTGCTTCAGCCAGCTGCTCCTTGGCATGCTTCTCGGACCCATCGATGCCCACCAACTTTGGATATGTTGCCTTATCTCGAAGCATATCCCTGCCAGGTTTTTCCCTCGTCTGTGGCAATCCAGTCACATCTACAATATCATTCCACAATTGATATGCCATCCCTACACATTTTCCATAATTCCTCATTCTCCTTATCTCTTCTTCATTTCCTCCTATTATGACTTCGCTAACTATGCTTGCCTCTACAAATTTCCCAGATTTGTGTCTATGAATGAAGTCCAATTCACTCAAACTTACTTGTTTGCCTTCGCTTTTGATGTCCATGATCTGCCCTGCAGCAAGTCCTTCAGACCCAATTGCTGAACTCATTTCAACAATGGCTCGAAGAAGGCGGTCGGTCGAAATGTTTTTAGCCTTCAGCATGGCAATTTGCTCAATGGCAAGGCAGTGCAGAGCTTGACGAGCAAGAATTGTGGTTGCTTCACCGAAAACCTTGTGGTTCGAGGGCTTGCCACGTCGAATATTATCATTGTCAAAGCATGGCAGGTCATCTTGAATCATAGCCATTGTGGAGAGCATCTCTATAGCACAAGCCAGTGGCATCACCACTGACTCACTTCCTCCAAAATATGATTATATATGCATTGCTTTATGCTCACATGAAGCAATGCATAAAGTTGACATTAAACGTTTACCACTGGGTATCAGAGAGTATCTCATTGCTTCATGAAGAATAGCAGGATGTCGCAGTGGAACTGCTTCATCTAAAGCCTTGTTGATTTGCTTTGCTTTCATGGCCTTGTCTTCATCATTTTGGAATAACTTGGGCAAAGGATCGTTGTATTGTAAATTAGTAATCATAAGATTTTTGGGTTGCCGTCCAAACGGTACTGATTTTACATCTTGAGAATTAGGAACAAATGGGATCACTGAATGGTGTTTGAGGGCATTAATGGAGTTCCTAAAGATATCTGATGAGGCCATAAATATGGGTCTTGGAAGGATTAACGCTGCTTTTTCTTTTTATGTGAATTGTTTATTTCCCGAGGAAGATTGTGAACGCTCACCCAAAAGCACAAGAATATATAGGCCTGTAAAAATTTGATGCGACGCACTAATCCGATTTGAACACTAGGATTTGAACACTAGGGGTGGACTCAAAACTTTGATTACTCTTGGTTTATATGAATTTCTATACATATAAAAGAGTAAGAAAATATATACAAATAATACGATGTAAAGAACCACTTTTTAAATATTATATATATATATATATATATAGTAAAATAAATCATTAGCTCCAATTAAAACTTAAATTACTATTTAATGTTAGATTTTGAAAGTCTCAATGCAAGAGTAATTTTAGCTATAAAATAATATTTCAATTATTCTAGTAGAAATTAACTTAGCGACATACTTGAGAGAAAAATTAAAAAAAAAATATTTTTATTAAAAAACCAAAAAAATGTAAGGGGTGTAATGAACTTTTTGGTGGCTAGGCCGGGCTACATTGATGAACACACACTAGAAATGAGTTAGCTCATTAAAAGCTATATCATATGGAGTTTGATTGAGTTTAAGCATCAGAACTTATTTCATCAGCCCAACCCGTTAACAGTTAATGTTAAAGTCATAAATTTAATGTCTTAAACTATTAATTTTTAATGAGAAAGTAAATTGCCTTTTTTTAAGATAAATGAAAAAACGACCTTATATTTACTAATTATATAAAGTTCTCACCGACCCTAGAATCCGTTTGTATTTATTGTAAAAAATGTGGAGCCATCATTGACTCATTGTATGATTTTCTAGGAAACACAAATTTTTTATATGATTTTAATTACTGATTTTGGTGATTAGAACTACATTATTGATAATTTTTTACTAAATTAATATATTATGTTAAACATGTAGAATATTAAGATTTTCTTTCTTTGAGTATTATATTTTCAAAAGGACATTTTATAAATTGTTATGTATTTTAAACTAAAAATATATCACAACTATTTCAAATAATTATTTTAAATTTACTAAAAAAAGTGAGTTACATGTGTTAGTTCGGGTAACACAATAATAGATTTGTGCTTATATATTTTACCCAAATAATTTAATGGATGGGCTTAAGAATACATAATTTAACATGGCATGAAATCACCCAAACCCGACTGATTACAAGGCCTGAGTATATATGTTGTCTCTCAATTAAAACTATATATATATATTAAAGTTAGAGATCTCTAATTGGAAAACTACTATATGTATAATCTTTCTCTAATATGGGTGTCCTCATTTTTTTTTTCATGAGTACATGTTTTTAAGCCGTGCAGTTTAATAGAGTCAGTTTTTAATGATATTAAACTGCAAGACTTGTCTGCATTAAAAACAAATGAGGGCGCTTACAACTTAAAATGATTGTATATGTGTGTGTATTATCTCTCAATTAAACCTATTTGTAAATAAATATATTCATTATGCTTCTCCCGGTAACCAATGTACTATTAATATGTGCGGGTAATTAGACACAAAATTATTATATTCTTTATCATCAAGGTTCTCCATAAATTAGTTTTAGTAGTCGTAAAGGGCATGCTAAGTGTTTTCATATAGTCTTTTGACTGATCACTTGAATATGAATGTTGATGCAAACCTTTATTTTGACTTTGTCCCCCTGTGCTTTTTTAAAAGAAGTAGCTTAATTCTGGCAAATAACTATGCAGGCAGGGGCTGAACTATAGAACCCATGCCTTAAAAAAGCAATGGAGGAAGGGTGATGATTTTTTCACCTAATAATTTTTGTAAACTTAGTTGGATTATATCAGACTTTAATTTATCCTTTATCTTGTAAGCTTAGTTGGATTAATAGAGCCCGTCAATTATTAAGGAAATTAAAGATTCCACAACTGAAATATTACTTAAATATGACTGCTGGGATAAGATTTTGTTTACATATTAAGAGCATCTTCATTATTTATCAGTTTCGGGTAGGAGCGGAGCGGTGACACAGGTGAAACTTAAAATCATAGCAGCGTTGGAGTTAATACCATCGACCCAACAACAGCTTTTGGACGTTAAATAAATATTAATGAGTTTTCACTTTTGAATTCTAATCATCACTTGTTAATGTCATGCAATTTTACAGGGAATTGACTGCTGCATTTCATGCAACACACAAAACAACAGCTTGTGAGTATCAATTAAAGGGATTGTATTAATTAATGATTTTTCACGTTAGCATTACTCTTAAGTTTTCTAATTCTAAATCATCACTTATTAATCTCTCAATAAGTGTTGTATTTTTTGAGTCTGAGTGAACTCATTGTTGCATTTAATACAACCCACGCAATAACAGCTTGTGGGTATTAGATAATAATAATGGTTTTTCACGTTAACATTACTCAAAAAATTTCTTCCAACCCTAAATCGTTTCTTATTAATGTCTTGATAAGTGTTGCATTTGTGAGACGGGTGAGGCATTTGTGAGACGGGTGAAGCTTAAAATGAAACCAGCTTCGAAAATAATACAACCCACCCAACAAGAGCTTGTGGATATTAAATGAATATTAATGATTTTTCACATTAACATTACTCTTGAATTTTCAAATTCCAGATCATTAATGTCTAGATATGTGTTGCAGTAACTAAGTCTGAGGGAGTTGATTGCTTTTTAATATATTTGTGGGTGCCAGAGTCATTTATTTCACACGTGGTGCCACGGCACATTTTTTTTTTAAATGTGCCCCTATATTTGCTAGTGACCATTTCAAACACTTTTTTTTTTTTAAAGGAAGGGGGCTATCTCTCTCCCCACCCCCAAGGCTCGAACCCGAATCCACATAAGTGAGGGGCGACAGATTGCACTGCCAACCAACTCGGCTACGCCCTTGGAGGCGACCATTTCAAACACTTATTAAGAGTCAGCAACTAAAGCTGTGGGAGTTGGGTTTGGCATATTGAAACCTTATCATGTACAACAAGTAGCACGATGGGGAGCTGAGTGATTGTTGGGAGTTCTGTGGTGAAGACCTTGGAAGAAGCAAAATCGCCCAAAGAAGGATTGAAATTGAAGGAGCTAGAAAAATTCACAAGGTCATTCGGATCTGCTCTGCCATGAGACCAATTTTTCTGATCATGCCTTTGAAGTAAACTTAGTAAATATTGGTCTTACTTTTTCTTCTAACAAAACTATGTGGTTGTCACAAGTATTTGAGAGTTGACAAAAAACGAAAAACATATGTAGTTTCTACAATAGTATTTAAATTGAACAAGAAACAATTATTTTTTATATTTTTTATATTCATTTAGAGTGAAAACATTACACGACTCATATAAAAAGATGTAATGAATATGTTCAACTAATCATGACAAGAAAGAATATGCTTATTCTTGTGCAATTAATGCAAAGCATGTGGCCATTCGAGCATTATTATACATAGGAAGGTCATCTGAAAACTGCGAAAATAGAAACCCTTTAGGAAAAAAGGTAGGAAATGACAACGTCTCTCTCTAATGAGAAAGTATAGTATATTTGAGTCAATACAACCAACTATTGTATATATAATATATATAATTGAATTTAATATAACTATCACTTACACGTTAATTTTTAAAATAAATAAACTTTAAAAATAAATAAAGACATAACATAATATCATTTACTTGTTATGTGCCTCATATAGTATCTCCGATGTATTCTAAAATTCCTCCTCTCTAATAACTACCATTCATAAAAGCAAGTAATCGTCCTCGGGTATCATTGCTCTTGACTATTTTGATTGAGTTAAATAACGGAATTCTGAAATCTAAAACAACAGACTATATTATATACTATATATTAATTTGCATTCGAGAAGCCAAAACCCAAACACATCGCACAATAATGAATTTGAAAATAAGAAAGAAAAAAATAAAAATTAAAAGAAGAGTCATAAAAGTAAGGAGAGAAAAAAGCAAGTGGCGGCTACCAAAATTTTAAAATCAAAAGAAAATAGCCACCGCCATCACCACCCAAGAAGATAGGTTAGCTTGGGATAATCCACGTTTAGTGGATTGGATATGAATTTACTTCCATAAATCTGCAAAAATCAGCGAATTTGCAAAAAAAATTATTTAACTAAAAAATTAAACTTGCAAATGTGGCATTACTACTTACTAATAATAAAATAAGGTAAAATATAGCTATATTAACACCATATTATATCTTATCCGAAATAAAATAAAATAAAAAATAATTAAATAAGCAAATAAAGCATACTAAGCAGTTAATTTGCATAATTTTAATTAATTTTGATGTATTAATCTAAACAAATGAGATTTGTTCTTTTCGATGTGTTATATTTTGAAACTTTGAATGTATTATTCTAACTTTATTTAAACAAATAATGTATTTGAATCTTGTTCAATTTTGAATTATATCGGTAGTAAGATTATTTTTATATTATATTTTTTATTTATTAGTTTGTGGATTTGATAGAATAAAAATTTTTAACTGGCAAACAAATCTGTAAAATGGTAGATTATATATGAATTGGGTCAAATTCACATACTAACCACAAACACCTGGATTAGATTTGGATTGAATTTTCCTAATCTGTAAATTGGATTGGATTGAAATTTATAATCTGTAAAATTATAGATCAAATATGGTTCATATCCACTCCACAAAATCCTATCCATAAATAGCCTAGTTTGGAGAGTTAGGAGGGGTTGATGCACTTAAAACTAACAAGTGGAGTGATGGCTAGAAAGCCATATAACGTTAATTAACTAAAAAATCAGTTGAGGGGATGGTGACACGGTGTAGGTGCCTTATTTTGAAGGTCGTACATCGCTACACTTTTCTTAATAAAAGAGTGATTAATTCTAGAAAACGTTGGAGATAAGAACATTCGGACAAAAATTAAATAAACACCATGCGTCTCACTAATAAAATATGTAATGAACATTGAATGACTCCAGAAAGCACGTAACTCGCTTAAAGAGATACTTAATATGTATAGGGAACAAATTGATCTCACTAGAATGGACGAACGAGATTAGATCTAAAAATCTCATGCCACTTGAGAATGGCTATGAATTAAGGACTAAGGCTAAATAATGGCTAATTCATTGTTTGTTAAGGAGGCACACACTTACAGCATAGTCAACAAAACAGAGGATTATAGTGATTATAAGGCAGAGGGTTGCAACAGTTATTGCATACCATTACAAGTTGATGACATGAGTTGCTAGCTGGCACGTGGTAGTTATGTGATTACTTGTGCACGTGATAATCAACTTAAGTAGTTAGAATTTGTTGTAATTACATGAAGATTAGTTAGAGTGATTAGCTTAGTTTGCAATGTATATAAACAACTCATATGTACATATTCTTCAGTTAGTTCAGATGAATGAATAAGAAGATTCCAGATTCAGTTTTCATTTTTTTAGTCTTTCATTAATTTTCTGAGCATCCAAACACTAAAATTGAATCTTTAACTTGGTATTAGAGCCAAAAATGGCATCTATGAATCTAGCATCTTCCTTCTTCTCAAGTTCCTAACACACCAGCAAACTAAACAATTGTTTCATTTACTTTTAACACACCTATTAAGCTGGATCAATCATATTATTTGATTTGGTGATCTCAAGTTCTTGCATCAATTCGCGGTAATAGACTTGAAAAATTCATTGATGAAACCATTAATCCTCCTCCTCACATTACTTAAGGAACTGGTGCTAATGCTATATCTATGGAGAATCCAGATTATGTAACATGGAGATCACATGATCAGGTGCTACTTGGTTGGTTGCTTACTTCAATAAGTGAAGGTATCACAAGTCTTGTGCTTAATCTAAAGACATCACTTGAAGTTTGGAAGGCAATTGAGATTTAATTTGGATCACAATCAAAATCCAGACTTCTGCATCTAAGGTACACGATGAACTCTACTAGGAAGGATGATCTGAAAATAACTTACTATTTTATCAAAATGAAAACTATAGCTGATAATATGGCTGCAACAAGAAGTGTAATGAGTGATGATGATTTGATTTTATATATTCTTTCTAGTTTAGGACCAAATTATAACTCAGTAGCTACTTATATTATTGGACAAGTAGGTGTTGGTAAAATGAATGTTAATGAGGCTTATGCAATGTTGTTGGCTCAAGAAGCTAGAATTGAGCAACAAGCTCAGATGCTTGCTACTATGGATGTGAAACAGAATTTTGAAGCTAATTTTACAAGAATAGAGGTTTTAAAAGAGGAAATAAAGGTGTTGGTAGTTATGGCTATACCTTTTGTTATGGTAACAATGGAATGTTTGGTAATAATGACTATAAAGGAGGATATGCAGGTTCTAGTTTTGTTGCTAATGTTTTTGGATCTAATCCTTAACTTAGAGGTTTTCAAGGAGATAGTCAAAGAGGAAGAGGAAACTAGAACAATAGTGCTACTAATGGGGGTTTCAATAATGGAAAAACACCTGGAAATCATAAATCTCAATGGAATCCTTCTAAGCCCACCTACCAAAATCTATATGAAAATGGGACATACAGAAAAAATTTGTTGGAAATTGGAAGAATTCATTGCTTCTAGAGCATATAGGCCACCTCCGAACAGAAATCCAAGAGCTGCATACTTAACTGACATGGAAGGCTCTTCTGATGGGAATTGGTATCTTGACAGTGGGGCCACTCATAATCTAACAAATAACATGAACAATATGCAAATCACAGATTCTTTTGCATGTACATCTAAACTTATTATTGGTAATGGGACTAGCTTGAATATTACACACATTGGCAATGTTATTCTTAGAGTACATGGTTCTTCAAAATCCACCATTACACTTAAATTGAACAATACCCTATTAGTTCCACAGATAACCAAAAATCTCATAAGTATATCTCTATTAAAAAAGACAATGACATTATTGTTGAATTTACTGATAAATTCTGTTTTGTGAAGGACAAGGTGAAGAATTTGATTTTGTTGCAGGGCAAAGCTAAAAAAGGTCTATATAGATTGCTATTGATCCCTTCCAATAAGAGTGTTGCCAAGTTCTCTACTCAAAGACATGTTGTTAGTATTGAATATGATGTTTCAAATGTGTCTGTTATTCCTCTTTCAATATTTTCAACTGTCATTTCTGATTTCAATGATAATAAAACAAAGTCTTATCAGCAAACATTAGCAGCTACTGATTGTATAAACTCTAAATGTCTGTTGAGTACATCTTTATTGCATCAAAGATTGGGGCATCCAAATTCTAGAGTGTTGAACCATGTAATCCAATCATGTTCTTTATTTAAAAACATTATTGGAAATAAAGCCTATGATTCATGTGATGCTTGTAAACTTGGCAAAATGCATAAACTGCATTTTCCAGTCACTGAAACTAAAACAAAACATCCTTTAGAAATTCTCCATATAGACTTATGGGGACCAGCTCCTATAGTTTCAACACAAGAATACAGATATTATGTAAGCTTTGTTATCTAGGTTTACATGGATCTTTCTTTTAAAAACCAAGGATGAAACACTACAAGTCTTCAAAATCTTCAAAACTCAAATAGAAAAACAATTAGAAAGATCTATAAAGTGTCTTCAATCTGACTAGGGAGGAGAGTTCAGATCTTTTGTCAATTATCTTCATGAAGAACGAATTCAATTTAGACATTCATACCCTTACACTTATAACCAAAATGGTCTAATGGAAAGAAAACATAGACACATCACAGAACTAGGTCTTACTTTACTTGCATAGGCCTCTCTACCTCTTAAATTTTGGTGGGATTCTTTTCGTACAGCTACTTACATTATCAACAGATTACCAACTCTTACATTGTCTATGAAAAGCCCTTATGAGTCTATCTTTAATCTCAAACCAGATTACAACTTACTTAGGACATTTGGATGCTCTTGTTTTCCTTTCCTTAAAGATTATAATAAACATAAGTTCCACTTAACCTGTGACAGCTGGTTTTGGCACATCGAAGCCTGAACATATGCAACAAGTAGCAGGATGGGGGAGCTGATGGTGTGATTGTTGGGAGTGCTTTGGTGAAGCAAAAATCTCCCGAAGAAGAATTGAAGGAGCTAGAAAAATTCATGAGATCTTTATGATCTGCTTTGCCAGGACACCAATTTTTTTGATTGTATGTTTGAATGAACTCTAATGAACAAGATGTTTCTTTTTTTGTGGATGTCATCTAGTTGAAATGTTATAAATTTATTGTCCTAAAAATTAGAGGTGTGTAGTTTGACTTTACTCATGTTGGTGGGAAAAAGATTGATTGGCTAAATAATAATAAAAAAATTGTGTTTTGTTTTCTTTTCAAAAAATTATTTGAATTAACAAGAGAAAAAAAAAAGAAATATGTACTTTGCACAAGTATTTGAATTGAACAAGGCAAAAATACATAAATAAATAAAAGACCTACTAATTTAACATTCATCGTTTGAACTAAGCAAGTCAGGAAAAAAAATTAGAACTAGTAACTAGACATTTATCTTGCATGTTTAAATATGTATGGCATTAATTAATTTATTATTAGTTACTTTTACAAATCCAATTTATGGAAGATATGTAAAGATGACACATCCATTAACATATAAGTTTAAGTATTCATAGTATTACTCTTATATTTTTACATGCATTGGTATTAATTCCATAAATACCAACAAAGACGCCCCACACTTCTCTTTTTTTTCTTGCCCCCCGACTAAAACGCAGAAAAAAGGCACCCTATTTTTCCTCATCCTGCACAGTCCGAGCCAACAAGTTCTTGTTCTTTATATTCTCATCTTAAATATAAATCAACAAAGCCCCTTTCTAAATCGGTCTCTTATTTTAATGAAAATGTCTATAAGACCCCATTTGATATAGTTTTTTACTTAGAGCTTATTTAAGTAAAGTTTTTACCTAAAAATTTTAGTTATTTGATTGTCAATAAAAGTTTTTATCAAAAATTTTAAAATTACATTAGTAGGTAAGTTTTTTTAAGTTATGTTGTAAAAAGAATAAAATAAGATTGCTAAATAAGTAGAGGATATCTCAGATATTTTAAAATACTAAATAGGCACTATATATATATATATAACCCTTGCCGAAGAAAGGAAAATATTATGAGTTTACAGGTTATAGAGAATCTGACCTCAGACAATCCAATAAAAAGGATAAAAAACAATCAAAATAAAAGGTTGATGAAATGTGAACTAAATACTTGAGTGCAACATGTCATATGTCATCAATTTGTAAGCATGAGATGTCATTTAACAGAGTCGAAATTGAAACTGACATGGTCGTGACTGTCATCCAAAGACAGTAAGTAGTTCACGTGTTTAACTCACTACAACAAAAATGGGTTTTTACAGTGGAGTTGTTACGACATATTATAATTACATGCCGTTAAAAATATGTAAAGACAACAAGTATTAAAATATTCACCGTTAAAAATTTTAGCTATATAATAAGACAACATGTTTTAGCTATATAATAAGACAACATATTTTAGCTATATAATAAGACAACATATTTTTAAAATATGCCGTTGATTGCTCTAGATTATAGATTTTTAATAGCATAAAAATATCAATCCCCTAAAAGCAATATTCAATGGCACAAGATATTTGCCATTAATGAATTATAAAAGATGGCCTTTGACTTATCCTATTAAAAGCAAATCTTGCCACAAACAAATTAATAGAAGCACTTTACTAATTGCTTTCTAGCTTGCAGATTTCCCTCTTCTTCTAAAACACTCTCGTGTTATCTATATAGAGATTTGGCTGTTATCAAATTCTTTGAAAAGTTTTTGATTTTTTCCAATTTTATCTCAAACTTTTAGAAATCGATATTTGCAAATGCCCTAGTTTTTCGGATTTTCCCTCTCTTATTCGGAATCATATACCTTTTTAAGCCTAATATTTCATCATCTCTACAATTTCACAAAGGTTTTGTCTCAATCTTCTTTTTAATTCCTATTATCACTGTTCGTACCATCACTGACAAGGAAAGGTAAGAACTTTTTATTTAATATGTAATTTTCTTTTCATTTGAATTGGAAATCGTTCTGGTGGGACATATCTAGTTAATCTAATTTATCTTTCAATTAATTAAATTATAAGTTTATTAAAATATAGGAAAAAAGCATAATTTTTATTTCAAAACTTTTGTATATGTACATATTATTTGTTTGTTTCGTTTTGAGACTATATTACTAAATGTTTCCTTTGAATTTGATAGTGATAGTGATAGTGCTACTGTATATATCAATATTTGGTACCACTGATCGAGGAAATTGAATTTGATTTATAAATTTAGGAAAAAGTTGGAAAGAAAGTATAATTTTTGCATTAAAATTTTGGTTTTTTTAATTTCTGGTTTTTTTGTTGCAATTATTAATGGCTATTTGATGTCTTTCAATTTTTTTCCTTTAGTTAATTGTGAATTTAAACTGAATATTTTATTTTACTCTTTGTAGCAGTACCCAAGTTGCCAATATTTGTCTTTTGCTGCTCTAGATTCTATATATTTTGTAAACTAGCATTTCAAATTTTTATATTATATTATAATTATTATTATTATTATTCTTTTTTTTTTTGTTACAAGTCACGTAGGAAATCATTTTTTCTTTTATGCTTAATACTGAATGATTCTTTTTAGCATGCAAATGACCCGTTTGATTATCTTTTATCTTTTAGAAACCTTAGTTGTATCATGTATGTATATGTTTGTCTATAAGCTATTACTTTTGCTAAACAATGTCATATAGTTGTGACGTCTTATTTTGCAAGTTTGAGTTCAAAAACAAATTTGGTTATTTTATTTGTAACTGCTTGTAAAAAAAAAATAGAGTAAGAAAAAGAATTGGTTATGTATAGTAGATTGAGCAATCTAATTCTTTGCTAGGTAAATGATAATTTTTTTTTTTAATATTTAAACAACAGATCAAAGAGGTTAAGAGCCAACACTTGAAATCATGTTGATGGACAAAGAATGGGTGAAGCTTAATAGGTTTGCATTTCAATACAATATTTCATAACTGCAGTATTTAAATGTTTTATGCTATTAGATTTCAAGTTTTTTTTTTTTACTTTTTCTATATGTAGACATACTAAAGAATTTCAAGGTGGAGCTTAAAATTTGTCAACATGGCTAGAGAAAATGCTGGGAATATAGGATTATATGTCCTTGCACAAAATGTGCTTGTTATTGTCATCAACATGTAGACATGGTATATGAACATTTAGTGATAAGTGGGAGGATACCACTTATGATAATTGGGTTTTTCATGGGGAAGCTCAAATACTTCTAGACAACATAAAGATGTGAAAATGACAGACACTTACCAAATGTGTAATGATGCGTATCTTCAAAACTATGGTGTCATGGATAACCCAAATGACTACATTGATGATGCCACACATAGGTTAGAAGAAAATGAGTTTACTGAAAATGTGAAAGCTGCTAAGACTTCTTTATACCTAAGATGTTCAAAATATACAAAAATATCAGCAACTGTTGCCTTGTATAAACACAAGATTGCACATGGATTGTCTGATAATGGTTTTAATGAACTACTTCAAATTATTTGTGATATGTTACCAAAAGATAATGTTTTGCCTAGTTCTCTGCACTTAGTGAAAAAACTACTTAAGGATTTTGACAGTGGTTACAAAAAAATCCATGCTTGTGTTAATGAATTTTTTTCTCTTTACCAAGGAGAAAGAGAATTTAGATTCATGTCCTAAGTGTAACACCTCTAGATGGCAAGTAAATTCTCGAACTAAGAAGATTAAAATAAGAGTACCTACAAAAGTGTTATGTTATTTCCCTATAATACCGAGACTTAGAAAGATGTTTATGTTATGTTAAAAAGTGGAACAATTGAAATGGCACTCAACTAACAAAAGTTCAAATGGAAAAATGAGAGACCCTGTTGATTTAGTGGCATGGGATAACATCAATAAAAAATGACCTAGTTTTGCATCTGATCCAAGAAATGTAAGGTTTGGGCTTGCTGCTGACGGGTTTAACCCTTTTAGTAATCTTAGCTATGTATACAGTTGTTGGCCTATTTTACTAGTCATATATAACCTTCCCCCATGGGTATGTATGTCTGAGGAGAATATAATGTTTACATTGTTAATACCAGGGCCTAAACAACTAGGGAATGACATTGATGTATTCTTAGAGCCACTGATAGATGATTTGATTGAATTGTGGAACAATGTTGTTCTAGTTTATGATTCTTTGAATAAGTCTACCTTTAGACTAAAAGCTATTTTGATGTGGACAATTAATGATTTTTCTGCTTATGGTAATTTAGCTGGATGTACTACAAAAAGAGAGTTAGCATGTCCTATGTGTAGTCCGAACGTATGTTCTGAATGGTTGGCAGATAATAAAAAGACGATATATAGAGGTCATGGATGCTTTTTACATCCTAGATTTGAATGGCGCATTAAGAAAAAAGATTGGTTTGATGGAAACGAAGAAATAAGACGACCTCTTAAACCTTTAACAGGTGAAGACATTGTACTTGCCTTAAATAAAGTTCAAAACAATTGGGGTAAATACAAGAAAAAGAGAAGTAGAAAGCAAAATGAACTAAAAAGTATGTAAAGGAAGAAGTCAATTTGTTTTAACTTACCGTATTGGAGGGTAATCTAGTATCACTGTTTAATATTTCATTTCTTTTATTTGTCCAAGAGTTATTTTGTACTAATTTTTAAATCAGTATTTTGCTTTTGTTTTTCCTTTACCTTTTATTTATAAGTATTTGAAGCAATTCTCTAATGATAGAAATTTTTAAAAATACTTGAAAAATAAATACCAAATAGTATTTTAGTTTCTTTCAATTTTTTCTTGAGCTAAATTATGAATTAAAAATTTTATTGTGTGCAGGAGTTAGACTTGCGTCACAACTTGGATGTAATGCATGTTGAAAAGAATATTTGTGATAGTATTATTGGAACATTACCGAACATAAAGGGAAAAACAAAAGATGGAATTGAGTCTTGTAGAGATTTAGTGACAATGGGCATTAGACAAGGCTTGCAGCCCAATTTAAAAGAAAATAACTTACATTGCCAGCAGCATCATTCACATTGTCAAAGGAGGAGAAAATAATATTTTGTAGGCATCTTTATGAGTTATGAGCTAAAGGTGCCTGATCGTTATAGCTCTAATATTGCTAATTGTGTTTCAGTGGAAGGGTGTAAGATAATAGGTTTAAATAATAATACTTTAAAGCTACTAACAAAGTTGTTTATTCTAATATCATTACGACAAAAGTTTATCATTGATGACTATCAAAAAGAAAATATACTAGCTCAAATGAGAAAGTTATGGACATATTACAAATCCAGACTGTCAATTAGTATAAGGGAAGTATGTGATAAACCTAATGCAACTAGGAAGCTGAAGTTGCTAAAACCTAAAGATGTGACTAATGAAGAATGGAAGAAATTTGTTGCCCACCGATTAAGCAAAGAATGGAAAGTATGTATGTTAATATAGTATTTATATTTCTTGTTGCTACATTCAATATATCTTATGTCTTATAGGAAAGGAGTGAAAAATTCCAACAACTGAGAGCAACACAAACAGAACCTCACACAACTAGTCGAAAAGGCATGGCACTAACACGAGATGAAATGGTTTTTAACTTTTTATCAACTCAAAATTTGATTGTGAAATTTATGCTATCTTTTTAGATGAGGAATTATTTTTTTCTTATTATCTTTTGTTTTATTGGTAGATAAAAAAGGAGCCATCATCAGGTACTAGAGTAAACGTTTGGCTCAAATCACGTACACGAAAAAATGGACAACCAATTAACGCTACAGTTGCTGAATCAATGGTACTAATGAATATAGCTACTTAGTTTATATAGTCTCAACATAGTCTCAATATCTTGTAATATGAGTTCATTTAGAAAAAAGCTTGAAGAAAGTTTTGCAACATCAACTGAAGAGGATCAAATCTCCTTAAAGAATGATGGAATTGCAAAACTAAAAGGTGGTAAGCGTCCTGAATGTGTCAAAGGTATGGGATTTGGTGTAACACCTTCAAAAGTAGCTGCACAGGTCCAAGGCAACCGCAAAGTAAAGAAGCTTGAGAATGATTTGAAAGAACTAAATGATTGATTTACTGAATTTCAAAATTTTTTCATGTCTTAGAGAAGATTTAGAAAGGTAAGTTATTTAAGTTAATAATTAATTGTATCATCACATTTACCTTTTTGTTCATATAATATTATTTTAATTTTTACATTTTGATAGGACCATGTTAATATTGATGACAACGTGGACAATAATCTTGCACCAACTCCCTAGGTTTTATTGGTTTTATATGTTTTATATATGAATTTATGATTTTCCAAAAACAAATTGTTACTTTCCTTTGATATATAATTTTTTGTTTTCTAATAGTCCTTTGGAGATAGCACTGCTATTCCAACCACTCCAACTAATGGTGATACTTGTAAACATATAAATTTGTTGGGTACTGAGGAGGTGGTTGCAAAAGGAATGATAGCTACAACAAATCCTAAGGCATTGGTGCACCATGCTCAGCTTGGACCAGATTACTACAAAGTATGGGTTGATGAAGTGAATAAACCGTCATTATCTCTGGTTCAACCAACTCAAGAGTTCTTCAACTTAGGTGATGCAAAAGGGAGCACAATTGTGTGGCCTATAAAGTATATAACTTTGGATTAACTCAAGAAAAGGTAATGCTATGATTTAAATTATATTAGATTTGAACTAATGATGTTTAAGCTTTATTAAAACGTATCAAATGTCATACGCATATATATGTAAAAAATAAAAGTTGGGAGTCTATAAACTAGAACATAATATTTTAATTCTCATTGTTGCAGGAATTTGAAGTTCTTGGGTAAGGATTATTTTCACAATGATAAATGTTTTCATCGTAGAGGATTTGATCAAGTTGTTTAATTTAAGTTCATGTTAAAGATATAATTTTTGGGACTCAGTGGGTTCTTTCCAAACAATAATGGCTATATTTTCTATCTTTTCTTGACAATGAGTTCTCTATATCATATTGTTTATTCACAAAATTCTTTTTTGTTTTTTAATACAATATCATTTGGACACCATGTGTATGCTTACTTTATTTATTTAGAAAATTTGAATACATTATTTATATAAATGAAATAAGGAATCAGTTGAGGAATTAAATATTAAGTTAATTTAAATTGCGACAGGTTAATTATGAGGTAAAATTAATTTTTTTCAACAACAATGACTGTAGGTTATGTAAATATTCCACAGCAAAATATTATTATTACCGTTAAAACTTGTAAGAACGACATGTACTAACCATGTTGTCCCATTTTATCACAGTAATTTCTTTTTTCCGTTAAAGGTTGAACTAAGTTTAGTGCCAAAAAGAAAAAAAAAAAAAGAAAAGGGAGTAGTAATGGCCGTTGATGAAACAATCTATGGCTTGTTATTATTGCCGTGGATGGTTTAAACCAAGTTTGGCACCAAAGATATAATGGGGAGTAATTATGGCCGTTGATGAAATTGTCAACGGTGGATACCCTTCATCGTGTAATTCCTTCTATAGCATGGTCAATAGCATTGAATGTTGGCTGTTAAAACCCATAACATTCAATGGCTCTTAGATCAACGACACGCATTTTTTTGCTGTCGTATTCCATTGACAACATATTTCCTATGTCATGAAAAACCTGTTCTGTTGTAGTGACTCGTGAGCAAAACTTAATTTTTACTACATGAAACGACTAGGGCAGTTGCGTTTCATGAAGCTCTGTTATTGAGTCACGCAACAAGCACATGATCAAGGTTGTTGCAGTAGTTAAGATTGACGAGAAAGACAGCTAAGGAAAATAATCCCAGGAAACAGAATATACAGTGGCTGAGCTTCCAGAGTCAAAGTGAGTTAGAGAAGAAGAGGATGCTAGTCACTTGTAATCTCTATATTCTGCATTTTTCTCTGAAAACCTTGAAATCAATAAATGTGAAAACACAGTGCTGGTTCCTTAGTGGATGTAGGCATCATTGATTGCTGCTGAACCACTTAAATCTTGTGCATTTTTGTCTTGGATCTAATTTTTTGTTTTTGGTTCTTGATTCTCATAAACTATGATTGTAAGTCTTGGTTAGATTTGTAATGTAAATAAGCATTTTAAACATCCTATAAATCTGTGTTCTAGAAAATCCATTTATAATAAAAAAATAAAGTAAACCATTTATCACGTCTTTTAAAAAATATATCAATATACAAATAAAATTCATTTCTAGAAACTTATTTGAAGAATCAAACATTGCTTTGTAAACATGCTTTGCTTTAATAAAATTAAAATTATAAGAAAAATAGGAAATATAAAATATAAGTTTAATAGATTTCACTCACAACAACGATGATCAAGCTGGACTATCATCAATACCCGTGAATTGACTCACATTTGCAGGGAAATTGCATAATTACTTTCCTAATATTAAAAAATTCAGGACTAACACTAAATGGCATAATTACACAATGGATATCTACCCGATGACTTACAATTCCCTGGATCCATACAACCATAAAATTATCATAATTCTCTCAAAGCCATAAATTGCACCTTATGTCCAAAATTCATACTCCACCTCAATAATTAAATTTTTTATATCTCATAGCGAATTAGGAAAACAGAGAGGACTACACGTCTCCGGCTCCAAAATGTCTTGTTGGTACTCTTGTATTCCTAAAATAATCCATAGATTATTACAATTTGCTTGGGACCAACTTTACCCATTTGTTGGAAATCATAACTATAAATAGAGTACACAAATCCATAAACTATCTTCATTCCCATGAAGTTAAATATAAATATGTATAGAATAATGGAAATCTTACTTCCTTTTTTGAGAAATTCAACTCGTATGCTTCACCTCTCCCACCTTGAATTTCTCTTTCAATGAGTCTTCCCAAAAGAATTTAGGGTTGAATGCACTGCAAAATAACTCCCATTTAAATTTTAAATGACCAAAACTTTAATGTTCCATGAACCTTAGCCCTTCGAAATTTTTTCTCATTTCTTTCCTCTCCTCCCGCAGCTTCTCTTCCAAAAGTATGGACGTACTTCGAACTTTTTCTTTTTTGACATAATGAGCATAATATGTAAAGGCTAATGGTAGGTTTGGGTTTTAGCAGGCTAAGGTTAATGGGCTTTTAAAGCCCAGTACACATAAAAGATTTAATGAGCTCAAGCATCGAGTCACTCTTTCGTATCCCAGCCTACGCCAATTATGATCAAAACACAGCTCGATGAATAAAAATAACGGCACTGATTGCAGTATAGAATGGAAAGCAGTTTGAATTCCTAGAGGGCAAGCAAAACCTCTGAGGAAACTTTCCATACCATCCCTGAAGAGGGCGCCACATGCAGCAACCACAAGATTACCATCAGAATTAGCCTTAATCCATTTCGAGAGACGAGGACGCCAAATAATAGTCTGTACATCAGGAGGCCGACAAAAAGGATCTTTAATCCCCGTAGAAATCAACAAATCACTATCGCATCCAAATTTAGCATAAATAGGACACAAAGAAGAGATCCAACCAATATGAGCCCGACAATTTGCAATAACCGGAAGGAATATTGGAACAATTAAAAATTAAGGAGGATTA
Source organism: Luvunga scandens (assembly GCA_030449905.1). Taxonomy (NCBI): domain Eukaryota; kingdom Viridiplantae; phylum Streptophyta; class Magnoliopsida; order Sapindales; family Rutaceae; genus Luvunga; species Luvunga scandens. Next base: position 1,959,818 of record JASUUG010001110.1, on the reverse strand, counting down.
ATTTTTGTAATTCTTTTATAGAAAAAATCACCTATACTCTGAAGATTTGGTCATGGGGTCATATAAACCCCTTAGATTCATAAACAAGTCTTTATCTTATTATTAATGTGTTGAACCAAGAAGCTGCAGATGTCTTTCGTTAGGACTATTCAGCCTCCCAATACAAAGAAATTTGAAACTTAATACCGTACTTAGTTGAAGATTAAAGGTCAGTTAGAAAAAACCGTCTTTCTTTAAAGCAACCTACAAACTTTAGAATGGGGCTCAGTATGTTACAGATTCAATGGACCACAAGAAGTTATTTACATTGTAGTAAGGGGGGAAACTAAAAAAAAAAATTCCAATGAATTCCATTAATAAGGATGTTAACTAAATTAATAAAAATGAATATTTTAGCCATCATCCACCTGTTCTCTTGAAATCATTCTCAATCTTTTTTTTTCCCCCCGGTTTGCATCCCAAGGAAAAACATTTATATATCCAAAAAAGAAAAAGAGGAAAAACAGGCTCCTTTGTTATCATTCCCCTGATTTTCTGTTTTGGTGTTTGCAAAATTTTCTACCTAAATTTTCTAAATATCCATCGAGTTCAATTTTTTTTTAAAAAATCTAATTCTAATATTTTCTTAAAGTTGGCCATAAGAATTAAATAATGAATAAAGTTATGGATGAATTTGTTAAAAATTAACAATTTAAGCAATATTATAGCATCAAAGGTTCTGATGGCTGATGCTTATTATGCCACAAGAATATTTTATATTTTATATTTATCAACATGGCAGACATGGACAAGTTTGCTTGCAAATACAAATTTACATTATTTTTAACAAAAATCAATAAGTTACTATAAGTTTTCATCAAATAATGGTGGATAAAATCACATTACCTTCTAAGTTCCAAATCATAGTGGCAAATGCTTACATAATATTTTATAGCTCTGAATTTTAAGCTAGTAAGCACTCTAAGCCACAGCCTCCCAACAACGTTACTGACGTAGGACGACGATTATAGAAAATTTTAGAATTTTGTTTACTTTTACTCTTTTGATATTTTTCATTTTAAGTAGCGTCTTATTAGGCAAGTGTTTAGGTCTTTTATTTATAGTTTACTTATGATTTAGTTTCTCTATTTAAGTTAATTTAGAGAAAATACTAAGTGGGTTGACCCTATTATAAATAAAGGAAGCCTTGTCATTATTTTTTATAATCTATTTTGATTATTAGGATCAACTTTATTTTGTTCCCCTAATGGTTATTATTATCTTTATCCTTAACTTGTTGAGTGTTATTATAAAAAATCTCATAGTATCGAGTTGTTTGGAATAGTATGCAATCTATTCCATTATGAGGTTAGAGTATGACAGAGTAATTTGCGTCTTTGTGTTGAGTGAATGGATTTTGTTGTACATTTGTTTTGGTTCTACTATTCCACTAGAAAGCCCATGGGTATGTGGTCCCTTTGTTAGCTTAATTTTTATTCAAATTCTGACTCTAATATGTGTCTATATAAAGGAGAAGAAATTAGAACAGGCAAATACTTTACTTATAGTATTTTCTTTTAAAAAAAAAAAACACCATTCCAGGCTTTCCATCTTCGACACAACAACTAGGGTTCTATAAGTTTTTATTTCCCACACGGTAATTAGGCTAGTTATGCCCCCCACACTTGTGTAGAAGACTGATAGTAGAGAAGATTGCAATCTATTAAACATTGAGTTGGTATTTCAAAATACCAAATATTCCACATTGTTGAAATAAGAGAGCATAAGTTGGTTTATCTATAGAAGCCAAATATGGTGTGATAACAAGCCCATAAAGAGGAGGACCACACATATGAAATCAAGCCCAAGAGAGGAGCCAATTCTCTAGGAAAGTATTAACTAGGCACTTGGGCATAATGACTCACACATAGGAGGGAGCCCCCACAGGAGTGTTGTGTTTATGCGCGGGCTTGGCCACCTTTTATGTTTTTGCCATTTGTTTTAATTTTATTTGTTCTTACTACAAATTATATTAAGAATTCAATTTAAAGAGCCAATTATATCACACTATGATTATCAAGAAAACGTTCTCTATTCTATATTGATTTCTTTGCCTTCATCACTATACTTTTTGTTGTTCTAAAATATCGTGTTGAAGTGCAACATCGCGATAGTAGTTATTGTATCCTAGAGATCAAATCGCATTCGTTAGTCCTTCTTGCGCCGAGATATTGTATCTCGAGGCATGGAATTTGGTCTTAAGGATAATGTTGTTTCAGTCTAGTTTCCATCTAAATTTAAATCTTTTTTGTCTTAATTTTCCATCAATCCTAAGACCAAGTTATGAGTGATCTTCCATCTTCACCAATTGCTGAACTTTTCGGCCCTACAACTTTTGCACTTATTGATCTTCCTACTTCGATTGTCGTCATTGAAAAAACTCGCCAAATACCTCTAAGATTTAATTGTTCAATGGTGAAAATTTCAAGTACTGGCAAGAAAAGGTCTTCGATGAATTTGATGTTCATAACCTTACTGACTATTTGCAATCATCACCATCACAGGAGGGCATTGACAATTATGATAAGAAACTCCAAATTTGGAATACTGGTAATAAACTCTGTAGGTATACAATACACAATACTCTTTTTAGTTCCCTTTATGATGTTTATTATCTATATAAGAATACATCTCGGATATGGGCACTACTTAAAAAGAAATATGTGGTAGAATATGTTGGGACTTAACAATATTATACCAATAATTTTCTGCATTATCGGATACTGGATGATAAACTGTGTCAGACCAAACCTCTAAATACCATATATTGGTTAATAATCTTAAAAATGAGGAAATATTTCTTCTTGAATGGTTTGTAACTAGTTGCTTGATTGAAAAACTACCAGAATTATGGAAAGATTATATTAAAACCTCAAAATAGAAGAAGAAGTAACTGAGTCATGAAGATGCTATTATACATATTAGGATTGAGAAGAAAAACAAAATTAGGGATGTATCTGATAAAGTAAAAGAACTTCATTTCAATGCAAATCTAATAGAGAACACTTTTTAACCTAATAAAAAGCAGAACAATCTAAACAATAGGCATCCTTATAACCCCAAAAGGCCTATCACTAAGAAAAGAGGTTATTGTTTTATCTGTGGTAAACTTAGGCATTATGCTAATTAATGCAGGCATAAAGCTCAGCATAGCGCAGAAAACAAAAAATCTTTTAAAGCCAATATGGCTAGAGAGGAAAGAGATGACATCATTGTTGCTGTGGTTTTCTCTAAGGTGAACATGGTGGATGTTGTGCAAATTTTATTGAACTCGCAAGTGCACGAATCTATTGTAGAATAGATTAATGGTGACGAGTGTCGATCCCACGAGGAGGTGGATTTTAATTGCTTGTAGAATTAATTTTCTAAGTGGATGATTGGATTTATAATGACAATGAAGTAGGCAATTTATTAATTTAAATTAAAGCTGTAGGAATAAACTATTTGGATGAAATGCTTGGATCTCCGGATCTGTCTCAACATGCACTATCGGCTTAACATTCATTATTAGTACCAATTAAATCATGAAGGGGGAACTTCCACTCATCATGAACCACACTCTAATAGATATGGTGCTAAGGGCTTCCCGTGCCAAATAGTAATAACCTTGCCTAGGGAGGCGGTTATTCCAGCCGATATCCAGACAAGATTATTATCTGTCTACGAAAAGTCAAAACAACCACATAAATTAAAGGGGAAGAAAAAGTAAATTTACCAAATTAAGCCCATGGAGCATGTTGAGACTTCACCTTCAACCCAAGCTTGAAAGGAAATTAGCCACTCATATTTGAAATAGGGGTAAAATGGGAATTTTATTAAAATACGTAGAAAATACAAGATGGAGATGGAATTACAAAAAATGGAGTCCAAAAATGGATTCAGGGGTCTCCAATAGGGGTGGGAGCCCCCTTTTTATAGATACACTGAGTAAATCATGGCCATCGGATTAAAACAATTTGGACGCTCAGGATTGCGCCACGTGGCAAGTTCCTATTGGATGGAACACATCATCAGGGCTCTTATTCTGTGTATATGCATGTACCGTACACACGTTTTTTTTCCGTCCACTAACATTCTGCCACGTCACCGGTCAACATTTTTGGTCCAATAAGCTCGTGACACGTCATCAGTCAACGCCACATCATCGGATCAATGCCCATGTAAGCGGTCAATGCCACATCATTCGTCCAATCAAATACCGCCACGTCATCGTATAGTGCCACGTCATCGTATAGTGCCACGTCCAGATACGATGCAGAACAAAGTCACGTGAAACGATGATCGCGTGTCAAGAACGTATATATCAACCGCATCAGTATGTGTGAACGATCTGTATATGTGAACAGCGATCCATTTTTCTTTTTATGCTCCTCCTAAGGTTTTCGACTGTCCTGAGTTCAAAAGTGCTGTCCGTTTTTCCATTTGATCTCTCGTTTATTGTGAAATGACCATGATATCCCCTAAAATACATAAAATACTTAATTAAAATAAAACATACATAATTAAATTACAAGTGACTTAAAGACATAAAAATAGGGATGTTAGTGAGACTTGGAGTGTAAAATGATGATTTTCTCCATTATAAATACACACTTTCTAGTACTCAACACACCCCCCAACCAGCTTGTTGCTAGTCCTTAACAATTTGAGCGAAAACAAAACTGAAACAAATTTTTTTTTTTTTATACTGTGGTATTTATTCAATCAGACTAATAATAACAATCAAATAAAAGTATAAGCATTATCTACAGTCTAAAGAAATATCATTCCCACATCAACTCTCCACATGAATCAGTTTAGAAAACTTTTTCACAACTTCAGTAATCTAGTTACTTTTAAGAATGACATGCAAACCCCAAAATCTCACCGGTAGTAGTGATACTCTCACAAAGAAATTAAACCCAAAAATAATCACTCCAGTGAATGGTAAATTGAGTGAAAATAATAAAGAAGAAATATCACACACTCTCACCAAGGTGACAAAAATATGCCCTCAGCTTAGAAATAGTACGATTTTAATTTAAAAATGCTAATCAAACTAATACATTCATCATCCTTCTTTTTTTTTTTTTTTAGTATGCATTACCACATCTTTTCAACCCATATAACTAGTTTCTATTTCAGACTATAATTCCCTAAAATCAAGAAGGACTTTTATTAGGACGTAACGTAGGCTAGGGACGTGGCTAACAAAGAAAGGATAATAGGAAAAACAAAATATATGTTTGAAAAATAGAGAACTTTGGATATTGTAAGGTGCTTTTCACTTGATTTTTTTTTTATATTTTTTTTTATTTTTGTAAACATTTTTTTTTCTTTTGTTTCTTTTTCTCTTTTTTTTTTTAGCACCTTTTTTTTTTTTTTGTGAATGCAAAATTATCTCTATTTTCAAACATAAATGGGTGGTGAGAAATACAAAATATAAGGTGATACTCCACATTGGAGTGGGACAAGATAATAGGTTGCCAAAGAAAAAATCTTTATTTTTATTTTATTATTATTATTTTTTTTAAGGCTCAAAGGGGTTAACTATGGATACATATTAATAGGGTTGGCTAGAAAGGCTCAAACGGACCAAAGATGGCCTTTCTGTCATCTTTTAGGGTTCTAAATAATCTTCCATATCTACTAGTTAGATAGATCTTCAGATGTGGCAACACACACTTTATTTTTTTTATTTTTTTTTATTTTTTTTTGTAGGGGTAAAATGTATAAAGCAATAAACTGCTAAGCTGAATGAAGAATGGGCAAAAAGGGTTACTCTCCAAGAAAAATGACAGGCTCAAAAACTCACTTGGAAATTATTATGACATGTGCATTCTTTCAAGCAACTTATATTTGTCTCCAACATCAACATGTAGAGTAACAAACATGGTGTAACATAACTAAAGACCAAAGATAATACAAATACTAAAATTTGAAAGTTATCATGTCATCTAATTATGAAAAGATCACACAAAATGCCTTTTTTTTTTTTTATAATAAGAAGATGCGTTTCTAGAGTTACTACACTCCATATTCAACCATCTTCGATTCAAAAATTTAGCCACAGTTAGTTTCTACAATAAAAAAAAATAGTAAAAACTACACCAAGATTGAGATATTCCACAATTGTCAACTATTCCCTCCCCCCAACCTGAACGGAACATTGTCCTCAATGTTTGAAAGAGAATAGGGTTTAGAAGACATCACCTGAGTGCTGGATCACAGAAGAAAATATTTACAAGCGGAGAGTTAAATCTAATTTGCACTTCTTACTACGGCTACTGTTACCATCATTAGTTGGTCATTCTAGCACAAGGGTCTTGGGATCCTCTCAGTCATAAAGCTTGTAACATTAATTAACTCGTTAGCGATATGAGCACAAATAAAGATTTTTTTTTGTGAAAGGGATGAAATGATTTTTATTGCATGGTTAAGAAATGCGATGAAGCCATCATAAAAGTTATTGACATTTAACAAACCGATGGGTTTTACGATGAATGTTCGATGGGCCCAAGATGCTAATGTGATTAGTGCCTCAGAGTTGCAAGATCTCCTGGTAGGAAAATAAAAGCATCGGCATGATTTAGCATTTCGATTATTCTTTCTTGCATACCGAGACAACTAACTCTTCTCCAGGTTGGTGAGTCGGACATACAAAGCCAACGGTTTGAGGCTTCTTGGGATGATGCCTAACACTTGGCTCCCTCCGAGATAAACGACTTACGAGACTAGTTTTGATAACCCTCGGTCACCTCCTCCATAAACCGGATGCAAATTTCTTTCTCGCTTATTCGTTGACCAAGATCGATGGTCGCCTCAACGAACTCTTTATGTTTGCAATAGTTAAATCTAGAGAACACAAATGTTCTTGAATTGTTTATTGGGAGTAGCTGCCATTGGGATGCTTCTCAAAAATAATTTGTGAGTCTAAAAGAAAATGATCATATATCAAGGATCTTGGTGACAATGATTCTGTTGTTTAGGAGGTAGCATGTCTATGTCAATTAACGCGTAAAGCACATGGCTCGAGAGTCAAAAAGGAAATAGTAAAAGAAAAAGCACTCAATTATTAAAGAAAATAATGCAATTGATAAAACAACAGTGAAATAAAACAACGAAGAAAGTAAAACAACGAAAAAGGATATTTACAAGTAGTTGTGATTGTGGCTCACATCTTCCTCGGTTTCGTCTAGAAACGGCTTGAACGCCCTCATGGGTCGAGGATAGGCTTCCCATCCAGTTTTCTTATAAAGCGGCAAAGCGAAGTCGTTTATAGTCAGATTCCCAAGACTATATCGGACACGTTCTTTCTGAAATAATGGCCATAACTGGAGAATTGTTGTTTGTACGTATCCACTGGGATGCGTTTCAAGAGACAAAAGGATATCATTCAATGACTCTTTATTCAAGCCATCCCTAATGAATTGAATCTTATCTTCCCTATTATCAGACATCATTCCGAAAGAACAAGGATTTTTATCGCATTTCATCCTGGCACACTGCCAAACGTACCTTGGCCTCGATTAACCAGCGGATGTCAGCAGGGATGTTATTTCTCATAAGTAATCGCATGCGTTCGGACCGAGCTTTATAGATCGTAAGGAGGGCATTTTGAGGAAGTGAAGGAAATCGCTTGTGAAGCTTTGCTAGAATCGCGTTTCTGTCCATACCTTCTTCTCAGAATATTAGTTATTATGGGAAACTAAAGTAACCGACTTTGATTGTCACGGAGTACCGTTATCCGCCACTTAACCGGGGTAACAAACTGCCTCAATTTCTTTGAGTTGTCTTTCTAGATCTTCAACGTGGGATACCAACTCTGGAGGTTGTAGCTTCCAAATACGATGTGTTTTAGAAAATCGTATCTGGCTTTTCAGATGAGATTGTACACGTTGAAGTTGTCTGAGAATGTTCAAAAGGAACTGTCTAGTTGAGGAACACATAATTAGAAGTGATAAAAGAAAACTGAATGATTAAATAAACACACTTTCACAAAAATTTAAATCACCGAAAAGAAGAAATAAATAAGAAGAATTCTTAATTTAAATTTGGTGGGTCACTCAAATATATTTCGGTGCCTTTTTTCACGTGGTTGGTACTCTAGATATGGCTTCAATCTTTGACCATTAACTTTAAAAATTACACCGTTCTTTGGATCCTTAATTTTAACTGCTCCATATGAAAAAACAGTGTGGACTATAAAGGGACCAGTCCATCGATAGCGTAATTTACCTGGGAATAGGCGCAAGCGAGAATTGAATAAAAGTACTTTCTGACCTGGTGTGAAAGATTTTCTCATAATTTGCTTGTCATGAAAGACTTTCATTCGCTTTTTGTAAATCTTGGAATTTTTGTATGCATCATTACGACTTTCTTCAAGTTCCGCGATTTGTGATTTTCTTTCCGAGTTAGCTTGCTGCGTATGAAGTTGAATTTCTTCGCCCGGTATGCACAATGCTCAAGTTCGATGGTGATTACGATGATGGACTCGATTTCTTCTCTCGATGGTGCTAGTTGTTCCAGTCTTGACTTCCATTTGTTAATGTCCATGGATGGTGCTGAATCAAGTAGGGCATTAACCTCATCTATTGATCTGTCAATATCAAAATTCAAACCAAAGTGAGTTAAACATGTTTGTAAAGGGTCATCACTAAGATTTGAAAGAAAAGTATTATCAACTAATTCTTCGATTAAATCCACATCAACAATTTCATCATCTGCATTGGGAGGTTGTTTGGCGATGTAGAAGATATTTAGCTCCATCGTCATATTGCCAAAGGAAAAACGTGCATATTTCGGTCTACATTGAATGTGAGCATCGGCGATTGCCAAGAAAGGTCGTCCCCAAGATAATGGGGATCTCGCTTGAATCCTGGACTGGTTGAGTGTCAATTACAATGAAATCAACAGGAAAATAAAACTTATCTACCTGTATAAGCACATCCTCCACAATACCACGAGGTTTTTTCATGGAGATCGGATCATGGTAACACCACCTGAGTTGGTGTAATTCTCCCAGTCCAAGTTTCACAAATACTGAGTAAGGCAACAGATTTACACTAGCTCCTAAGTCCAACAAAGCATTCTCAATTGTGTGGTTCCCTATACTACATGAGATAGTGGGGGAGCCTGGGTCTTTATATTTTAGAGGAAGTTTGTGTTGGAGTATAGAACTAACGTTTTCTATTAAAAATGCCTTCTTTTGAACATGAATGTTTCTCTTTTTAGTACAAAGGTCTTTAAGAAACTTGGCATAAGATGGCACTTGTTTTATAGCATCAAGCAAAGGGATGTTAACACTTACCTGTTTAAAGATTTCAAAAATCTCACTTGTAGATTTTCCCTTCTTTGCTTTAGCTAACCTCTGAGGAAATAGAGCTTTGGGAACATATTCTTGTGGGTTGGTTTCTTCTTTCTCCTCTGATGATGGGTCTTCTTCATTTACCGACACAATTTGAATTGTTTTTGGTACCGGCATCTCCACTTTGTTGTCGACTTCTTTTCCTTTTCGCAAGGTCATGACGGCTTTAACCTCTCCATGCTGCTGAGGTGAACTGGTACTTGCTTCATACACTCCTTTAGGATTAGGCACTGGTTGACTTGGGAATTTTCCTTTCTCAGCCATCATTGCCAAGTCCGAATGAAGAAGCAAGTTGTCCCACCATTTTCTCAAGGTTTGAAATTGATTGAGTTTGTGAGTTGAAACCCGCTCTCATCTCATTTCGCAGTTCATCAATGGTGCGGTTTTGTTGATCGATTTTGGAGTGAATAAGATTCTTGAAATTCTGAAATGCATCCTCCCATGGTCTAGGTTGAGAATAGTTTGGGTTCTGATTGTATGGTCTAAATGGTGGTTGAGAGGCTTGAGGATTTTGAGGAATTGGTTGCATTGGTGGAGCTGGAGCTGGAACTGCTGGTCCATTCTGTTGGAATCCTTGAGACCATGAAAAATTGGGGTGGTCTCTCCATCCGGGATTGTACGTGTTGGAGTAAGGGTTGTAGTGTGATGGCTTTCTCATTACATCTATGGCATTGGCTTGATCTGAGTATGAGTCCTGGTCATGTGGTTCCGTTAATTTAAGAATCGTTAACGATCTTTTGTCGGGAAAGACCTTCAACTATATCTTTGACTTCTTTAATTTCCGAAATTGACTGCCAATGATGTGAACCTCATTCACTCCCCTTAACTCTTCTAGTACTCACGAGTGAACGACTCCATTGTTGGGAATTATCCTCTTGTCGCTGGAAGAAATCACAAATCTCTGATGCACTTTTTGAAATTAGCTCTCCTCCACTTGTTGCCATTAGCCATTCTTGCACATTCGGCAATAATCCCTCCAAACAGTATTGGCATTGGTGCCATTTTTCGTATCCATGATGTGGACACTTTAGGAGTAGCCCATTGAATTGCTCCCATGCTTGAAAAATTGCTCGTCTTCTCTTTGGGTAAACTCAAATTTCCTGCGAATAGCATTGGTTTTATGTCTTTGGGAAATGTTTATTCAAAAATTTTGTTACCATTTGTTCCCATGATGTAATCTTTATTAGCGGGCAATGCATTGAACCATGAACGAGCTCTATCCTTTAAAGAAAATGGGAATAATCTAAGCTTAACATCATCATCTGAAAAATTCTCATATTTAAAAGTTTGACAAATAGCATGGAAATCATTCAGATGATTATATGGATCTTCATTTTCTAGGCCATAGAATGTTGGGAGACAATTTAGCACACTAGGTTTTAATTCAAAACTTCTAAAGAGCTACATTTGGGTATCTTATGCATGATGTGCTCAAGTTAGCTAAGGGACTGAAGTAGTCCTTAAATGGCCTCTCTTGTGGTGCTGGTTGCAAATCCATTTCAAATTTATTTTTAATTGTAACGTGCTTGTGTGTGCGAAGTGTTTTTTCTAATTCAAAGTCTATAGGCTCAATATTCGGTAATTGTGACCTTCGACCATGCATGCAAATAATAATAATAAAAAATAATAATAACAAAATTAATAAAGATAAAGGAAAGGGAGAAATTACGATACTAACCTTATCACGCTGTTACAATTTGCTATAAAAACAACTCAAGTGCTATATATAGAAAACAAAATACGTGAAACAAATTAAAATAAATTATTAGGCGGTTGAACCTGCCGATTTAACAAAATAAAAAAAAATAAAAATAAAAATAACATGAAAATTAAATTACAGAAATTTAAAGAAGAGAAGAAAAGAAAAGAAAATAATATTTACTTGCAAATGTAAATTCACTTTTTTTTTCTTTTTTTTTTATAATAATAATAAAAATATTACAAGGAAACAACTAAAAATTAATAAATAAAGAAATTAAAAAAAAATTCTATGAATTAAAATACTTACCGCCCAAATAATGTAAAAAAAAACTTGTTGTGCAAATTTTATTGAACTCATGAGTCACGAATCTATTGTAGAATAGATTAATGGTGACGAGTGTCGATCCCACGAGGAGGTGGATTTTAATTGCTTGTAGAATTAATTTTCTAAGTGGATGATTGGATTTATAATGACAATGAAGTAGGCAATATATTAATTTAAATTAAAGCTGTAGGAATAAACTATTTGGATGAAATGCTTGGATCTCCGGATCTGTCTCAACATGCACTATCGGCTTAACATTCATTATTAGTACCAATTAAATCATGAAGGGGAACTTCCACTCATCATGAACCACACTCTAATAGATATGGTCTAAGGGCTTCGTGCCAAATAGTAATAACCTTGACTAGGGAGGCGGTTATTCAAGGAAATATCCGGACAAGATTATTACTATCTGTCTCTACGAAAAGTCAAAACAACCACATAAATTAAAGGGGAAGAAAAAGTAAATTTACCAAATTAAGCCCACGGAGCATGTTGAGACTTCACCTTCAACCCAAGTTTGAAAGGAAATTAGCCACTCATATTTGAACTAGGGTAAAATGGGAATTTTATTAAAATACGTAGAAAATACAAGATGGAGATGGAATTACAAAAATGGAGTCAAAAATGGATTCAGGGTCTCCAATAGGGGTGGGAGCCCCTTTTTATAGATACTGTTGAGTAAATCATGGCCATCGGATTAAAACAATTTGGGCGCTCGGGATTGCGCCACGTGGCAAGTTCCTATTGGATGGAACACATCATCGGCTCTTATTCTCGCGTGTATATGCATGTACCGTACACACGTTTTTTTCCGTCCACTAACATTCGCCACTTCACCGGTCAACATTTTTGGTCCATAAGCTCGTGACACGCATCGATCAACGCCACATCATCAGTCAATGCCACATAAGCGGTCAATGCCACATCATTCGTCCAATCAAATGCCGCCAAGTCAGCATACAGTGCAGGTGAACAGTGCCATGAATGATTATGGTATGCGATCACATCGTATATATCAACCGTCATCGTATGTGTGAACGATCTGGTGTATGTGAAGCGATGCCATTTTTCTTTTATGCTCCTCTTAAGGTTTTTCGTCACGAGTTCAAAAGTGCTATCCGTTTTTCCATTTGATCTCTCATTTATTGTGAAATGACCATGATATCCCCTAAAATACATAAAATACTTAATTAAAATAAAACATACATAATTAAATTACAAAGGACTTAAAGACATAAAAATAGGGATGTTAGTGAGACTTGGAGTGTAAAATGATGATTTTCTCCATTATAAATACACACTTTCTAGTACTCAACAGTGGACGCAAGCAAGGATTAGGTGATTGATTCTGGCATTATTAGACATATATGTAACAATAGAAACTCTTTCATTTACCTTGGTAATTTTCCATCTACAACTATCCTAGGCAAGGGTAAAACTCTTCTCAAGCTTGCATATGAGAAAACCTCTCATTGAGTTATGTACCCATGTTCTTAAGATCAAATACAATCTAGTGTTTATTTATATATTGAGCAAAAATGAGATCAAAGTATCCTTTGAAGGTGATAAAATTGTAATGAAAAAAGAGAGATGTTGTTAGGAAAGGGTATTCTTCTAGAGAACTCTTTAAACTCAATGTATTTAATGTCATAATAAATGAAAATGCTTCTTCTTTTGCTTATATCGTTGACTTTATTAATCTTTGGCATAAAAGACTTGGTCATGTGAATTTTTCTTATCTTAAGGAAATGAGAGAACTTAGTTTACTATCTAATTTGAGCTTGTCTAATCACAAATATGGAGGTGTATGGAAGCAAAATCGCTAAGAAGACATGTAAACAAGTTCAATATAGAGAAATTGAACTTCTCTGTTTAATTCATAGCGACCTTGGTGATTTGAAGTAGACCATGACTAGAGGAGGAAAAAGGTATTATATTACCTTTATTAATAATTTCTCAAGGTATACAAAAATATATCTATTAAGAAATAAAGATGAAACAAGTGAAAAGTTCTTAATCTATAAAAGTGAAGTTGAAAATCAATTTAATAAAAAAATTAAAAGATTAAAAAATGATAGAGGAGGTGAGCATGATTTAAGCATGTTAAATGCTTATTGTAAGAATCATGATATAATCCATGAAAAGACACCACCTTGCTCACCTGAATCTAATGGTGTAGTTGAAAAGAAAAATAAAACCTTGAAGAACATGGTAAATGCCGTATTAATAAGTTCTGGGGGCACCACTGAGCTTGTAGGGGGAAGTGATGTTATCTGCTTGTTATGTTCAAAATAGAATATCTTATGAGTAAATAGGGAAGACACTCTATGAATTGTGAAGAGATTTAAGCCTAATTTAACCTACTTCAAAGTGTATGGGTGTCTTGCCAAAGGTCTTAAACTAGATCCTAGAAGAACAAGGTTGGGATCAAAATTATCAACTGTATATTGATGAAAGTATATCATTTGATGCTAATATCATCATTGAGTTTAGGAATGCTAAGTTCTTCAAATTCGTTTCTCTTAAAACGACTAGCATTGAGAAATAATTATCTTATACTAAGTCAACAATTGATGTTTCTAAAAGTCTAAAAGCTCAAGGACGAGAAAAGCCACTGATTATAGTGATAATTTCTATATCTTTCTTGCTAAGAATGATCTTTAGACTTTCAAGAAAGCTATGAGTTCTCGAGATGCACCATTGTGGAAAGAAGTTATCAACAATGAACTAGATTCCATCATAAGCAATCATACATGGGAATTAGTTGATTTTCCTTGAAGTACAAAACCTATTGGGTACAAGTTTATTTTCAAAAGGAAATTAAAAGTCGATGGATCTATTGATAAATACGAAGAAAGATTAATGGCCAAGGTGTTCACACAGAAAAAAACATATAGATTATTTTGACATCTATACTCATGTAACTCAGATTGCATCCATTAGACTTTTAATTATTGTAGCAGCAATTCATAATCTAAATGTGCATCAAATGGATGTGAAAACTTCTTTTCTCAATGGAGACTTGGATGAGGAGATCTATGTGAATTAACCTAAAGATTATATAGTTCCAGTTTCTAAGCATAAGTGTGAAACTTAGTTGAGTCTTTATATGGCTTAAAACAAGTACCAAAATAATAACATAAAAATTTGATCACGTATTGTTCTCTAATGGATATACGATTAATGATTCAGATAAATGTATCTATTCTAAATCTATTGACGCTAATACTTTTGTCATCATATGTCTCTATGTTGATGACATGCTTGTTTTGAGTTCCAATACTAGAACTATTAATGAGACCAAGATGTTGCTATTAAGGAGATTTGGATATTATGATTGCAAGACAGATTCCACTCCATATGATGGTAATACCCATTTAAAAAAGAATACCCAACATTGTGTTGATCAAATGAGATATGTCCAATTAATTGTCAGTCTAAAGTATTTGATGAATAGTATAAGACCTGACATCGCATATGGTATAGGTAGATTGAGTTGGTATATTTAAAATCCAAACTAGGATCATTGGACTACACATAGCCAAACTGGCAAGAAATTTGAGAGACACCATTAATTACAGGTTTAAATATGGTAGATCTCGACCAATACTTGAAGGATATAACGATGAAAATTGGATCTTTGAATCAAATTTGCTCAAATCCACTAGTAGTTATATTTTCACCTTTGGTAAAGGGGCGGTATCTTGGAAATCGTTTAAGCAGACATGTATAGCTCATTCTACCATGGAGTCCAAGGTTAATTACTTTGGAAAAAACTTATTCTGAGGCTGAGTTGTTGCGAAACCTCCTACAAATCTTCTTATTTCTGCTCATCCTCCTATTGATGTAACAGTTCATTGCAATTGTCAAGCTGCTATTGCGGGAGTTAGGAGTAAAATATATAATGGGAAGACTAGAGACATATGTATAGGACATAATACTATTAAGTCGCTGCTCGAATTAGGTGTTTTGAGTTGAACTTTGCAAGGTCAAAGTTGAATTTGATCAATCCTTTGACAAAATCACTAAACAAGAGTTTAGTAGAGATCACGTTGAGAGGGATGGGACTACTGTCTAGATCAAAAGACAAGAGTGATGGTAATGCTATCTATATGATTGAAGATCCCATGAAGTAGGTTTATAAGGGTAAAATTAGGTCACATGTTTTTTAGATTATTAATATTTTGTAATCTTAATTTTATTCAATAAAGATGTTTCTTTGTTATGAGTCCTCCTTATGGTGAGATAGTGCTTATTGCAGTGATTTAGGTTGAGCAATTAAGCTCTTAATGAACTTTATAACCCATATTTTGCATATGGTGGTGTGTCAAAACTGCATGACACACTTGATAGAGGTTCAACTACGTAAGTGTGGAACTAGATTGGTTCCTATAAGAGTTAGATAGGCTTCTATACAGCACCCATGAATCCAGGGGCACAGGGCCATGAAAGTGCCAAACTACAAAATAACAAAACAATGTGAGAGTTTAATGTGAGCTTCTAGTCCTTTGCCTTACACAAAAGGAATATTGATTCATAAAACCCATAAGTTTCACCAAGTTCCAATTAGAGAAGGTTCGTTGTTCAATGGCTAGTTTATAGCTCAAAAAGCACAAGTTCATATGCATTAAACTCTATGGAAAAGGATGAAGATGAATGAATATAGGTATTTTGAAATATATAGAGGATTGTTAGAGATTGAGTTGGTATTTCAAAATACTAATATCCCACATTATTTAAATAAAAGAGCATAAGTTGGTTTATATATAAAAACCAAATATGGTACGGTAACAAGCCCATAAAGAGGAGGTCCACACGCAAAAACCAAGCCCAAGAGAGGAGCCTGTTCTAGGAATCTATTAACTGGGTGTTCGCGCCCAATAACTCACGCATAGAGGGGATTCCCCCCACGGAGGTGTGGTTTATGTTCGTGGGCTTGGCCACCTTTTACATTTTTTCCGTTTGTTTTAATTTTATTTATTTTTAATTACAATTATATTGAGAATTCAATTTCTTATCAAATTGGGGTCTATTTTAAATCCTTGTATAATTATAATTCAAATTTCCAGAAGAAAATGGACTACAGGTTACCTATTTAAATAGCTTATTAAACCACACTACGATTATCAAGAAAACGCTTTGCTGTTCTAAATTATCATGTTTTGCTGTTAATTTCTATATTGATTTCTCTGCTTCATCATTGTACATTTTGTTATTTTAAACTATCATGTTGAAGTACAACATTGCAATAGTAATCATTGTATCTTGGAGATCAAACCGCCTTCATTAGTACTTCTTAGATCAAGGTATTGTATCTTTAGGCGCAAAATGTGATATTAAGGACAATGCTATCACATGCCTTGACTATTTTTTCAGTTTCAGTCCAAACTTCTGCTATTTTCCGTCTTAATTTTCCTTCACAACCTTCTTCTATGGTTATTCATAAGAAATCACAAAGCATGTTTCTAATCCCCACTATCAGGTAGCTTAATTATAGAATTGCTAAGAAGAGTTGAAATCTATTAGCCTTTCTAGTAGGAACTTGCCCTAGTGTGGGCATTGGTGGGAGTTTACTAGTGGTGGCTATAGTCACTTGTTGCATAAATACGGTGCTGCTGCTGCCCATGTAGTTGATGCTCACATTGTCGATGTTGAATGTGAGAAATTTTAAAGACAATATAGGGGAATTAGTAGTCACTGTTTTTGTTCTTTTATTGTTCTATTAGTCTCTACTGTTTTACTAAACTGTGCGGTTTTATAGCATTAAAAATTGACTCTATTAAACACACAGCTTAACAACATGTTTGCATGAAGAAAATGAGGGTATTCATATTAGAGAAAAACTGTGTATATATATATATATATATATATATATATATATATAAGGGATGGATCACCAGCCTCTTAAAAACACCCTTATTTTTACATTAGTTAATACCCTTTAGATTCATGACTAGTAGAGATTTATTGTGTTAATTAATAATTTTTTCAACTTCCATGTGCCATATCCTTCACGCTTTTTGATCTCCTACCTGAACTTTAAATTCTCTTTCCATCTCACTTCGTTTCACTTATTTTCTCAGGTCTTTAATGTTCAACCTTTCACTTTCAACTTACAAAGAAAAAATTAACCATGTTAATTTCTTCCTGAATTATACTTTTTCTGCTCTTTGTTCCATCCTGCAAATCGTGAACCTGGGTTTATGAATGAGTCGATATTAGATTCCCTGAAATATTATCATAACCATCATTATCATCATCGAATTCGACATGTTCCCCTTTATCGTCATCTTTTTCGTCATCATTTTTGCTATTGTAGTTTGTGGTCAAAGAATAGACTGGAAGGACCCGAACTAATCCCAATGGGAACAAGACTGCAATATTTGGATTGAAAAAAGTGAGTGTTTGTACCTCTAATTGTACGCAATGAACAATGAATATGAAAATGTGGGTGATAACGGAGAAGAGTTAATTAATTATAAAGAAGAGTGAGAAGAAGGAAGTAATTGAGACATAGACAAAAGAAGAGAAGAGCTGTTAAGACTCATAGGGGGAGAGAAAAAGTATTAACCTATTTTTAGTATTAACGACGATAAATTCAACCATTAATTAGTTACAAATCTGAAGGCTATTAGTTGACACAAAAATAAAGGTATTTTTGGGGGGCCCTGATTTGTTCCCATACATACATACATATTTATATATATATATATATATATATATATATATATATATATACATATGTGTGTGTGTGTGTGTGTATAGTTCTTATTTAGTGAGGGTTTCTATACTTTATAGTTGTAATGGTGTGGTAGAAAATGCAGCTTTCCCACACTTCAACAAAGTTCAGAAATCTTCATTGGAATATATACATATATATATATAGTGGAGAAAGCTCAAATTAATTTTTTTTTAATTTTTTTATGTCTCATGGACCTGGCAGAATGGTTTTCAAGCAGCTATATTTGGTTAGCCAACCAATTCAATTCAGTAGAGCTATAGGTGGTTAAAAAATTAATTTGTGATTCGCCTTCTTCTTTACCTTTTAAAAATAATGATATAAAAATTAGTTTTTAGTGTAAAAATAAACATCCCAAAATTCTATCACAAATTTGATCTCGAATGGTGTTACATGTAATGTGTCATTCATTAAGTTTCAAGTGATAAGTTACATTATCTCACCAATTATTTAATGAATGCTTATATTGCTTATGATGAAATTTTTTCTAATAAGTATTTTTCCAAAAGGTCTTTAAAGGAAAAGCAAACTATTTGCCGTGTGTATATTTATTTTCAAAAATCACTATGTTATTAGTAGTTATATTTAATTAAACTACACATGCCATAAATGCATCAATTTGGTGTAGTACCTTTAATGTAATATAGAATTTTTCTACTGAAAAAGCTTTATATATATATATATATATATGGACCAGAAAACCAACAGCCTTATAGTATTTTTTAACTTATGGTGGGAAAATGAGTGAGATTTCAGATTCCAAAATTCAATACCGACATAGAGCTGGCAACATGTACACAC
The DNA here is from genome assembly GCA_030449905.1 of Luvunga scandens. Classification (NCBI taxonomy): domain Eukaryota; kingdom Viridiplantae; phylum Streptophyta; class Magnoliopsida; order Sapindales; family Rutaceae; genus Luvunga; species Luvunga scandens. Next base: position 1,940,864 of record JASUUG010001110.1, on the reverse strand, counting down.
TTTTATACTTTGTGGACTGGGGACAAGACACAACTAATGAAGCATTTCGAAGGCACGGCAGTATGATCAGAATGTTGTTCAATTATACGACTCCCTATGTGACCAAAAATCCTCGACCTGCATATATTAATTACATGGATCTTGACATCGGAACAATTAACAACAAAGGCCAAATATTTGGGCAAAAATATTTCAAGAACAATTTCTACAGATTGGTGCATGTGAAACTAGTTGGGGTTAGGCAAGCTAGCTTTTCTTATAAATGGAGAAGAAAATGGGTAGAAACATATAAGCAATGCAACATGGTATTCGACAGCCACAAATGCACAAGTCAAAGCCAATCCACCTACATTAATATAAAAAGACGAATGCCCAATTACCCATTGAGTAGTTTAATTCTGGCAAAACTTGGGCAGTGTTTTTCAAACTCAGTGTAGATTTACTTGAAGAGAATTGCTCAAAGCTGAAGAAATTAATTGATCTCAAAACCATGCGGTGAAGTTAAGAGTTGACTATTTTGAGTGGCAATGACACAACTTGGCCCTTTCCATTTATGGAAATCGATCGATCTGTATGATCATTGACTTTAAAAATTCGACCAGACAATCGACTAAGAACGTAATATAAATTATTAATAATTATTCATGCCTTCTTCTTTCAAAATTAACACAAAATGGAACAGAAACATCTGAGTAATGCTATGAAAAAATTCGAAACTTGTACATCTAATTACGAATTTACGCATGTAGTAATCTAAAAAAAAAATTATTGAGGCGCTAATTTTTTAGTTTTCACTTTAACCCTTGCTCATGTAGTCATTTGATTCTTTTTTTGTTCTCATGAGCGTGCGGGCACATAGCAATAAGCATAAGCCTTGAAAAAAAAATGATAGACAGCCATATAAATTATTGTGCAAGTTGCCACCAAACAACGTTACATGTCCCAAACATTGGGGGCAATGTATGTTCCTGGTGTGGGGGAGTGATTTTTGCAATATTAATGTCGGGAAGTGTTATTTTATTGCTTTCGAGACGATTTTGAATAGCATTCTTAGTTGCGTCATTTTTATTTTCTTTTGTGAAGTCATTTTTGTTTCATTCTACTCATCCTCAAATGATTTTGGAGTTAGTGTTATTTTTCTTGGATGTAAGTTGACATGCATGAATAGATTCGAGTTTTGATTAGCTTGGTCTTGGTTGTTTAAATGAATAACTCACCACTATTGATAGTTGATTCATTTGATGAGTGCACGTGATTTGATGGCAAATTCACCAACTTTGAGAGGATTTGAGTCTATGAGCAACCACTTTGCTCTAATTGTTTTTGTTGAGTGAATATTAATCTTAGTTTGACTATTCTAGAACTTGTTTTGTTATGCATGTTGAAGCCGCATTACGGGATTTTATGCATTAAAATGATAAGGGCAAACCTCTTTCTATTTTTCTATTTTCACATTTCTTTTCTTTTTCTCCACCCGAAGATCTTTATTTGTTTTAATTTGTTACCTTTGTTTGATCCTTAACCATCAATTTGTCTCCATCTACTTATCTGTTTACCTATTTTTTTGAGCCTTAATTTGAGAAAGATTTTTGAACTCATTGTTTGGATATTTTTTGTTGCTTTTACTACCTTGAATAAAAGTTTCTCAATTAGATCAAGTTGCATTATGCTTGAATAAAATTTTGCAAGATACATAAAAAAAAAAAAAAAATGATGAAAAAAAATAGTACATAAAAAAAAAGCTCTTGATGACTTGAGTCGCAATAAACATTTTGATGTTATAAGGTTCATTCAATGGGTTCATTCTTCTCATTTTGATCTCTTTTTCTTCCATAGACCTTTCTTTTTCATTGAATCCATTAGCCCCATTACAACCCTACTAAGACCCTTAGATTTTTGTATTTAATTCACGTGTTGTGGTTGAGATGTGATAAATGAGCAAGCTTATGGTAATAGCATTCTTTTATTTGATTTGAGTGCATAAATGATACCCTAAACACTTTGAGTGCATGGAGTGAAATCAATGAGAGGGCTATTAAATTTTATTGCACTTGGATTTTGAAAAGATTGTCTTAGTGGTTGAGTGACTTTATGCTAGCTTCTGAGATTCTATTCTTTAAAATACTTGTCTTTTGAATGTTGATTAACTTAAATCCTTGAGGTGTGCTTGCTTAAGATCATTTTTGGATGAGTTGGAATGAAAATTGAGTGAAGATTTAAGATTATTTTTGAGTTATATGCTTGAGGACAAGTATTATCTTGGTGTGGGGGAATTTGTTATAATGCATTTCCTGCACTAGTTTTGCATTGTTTACTCCCTTTAATATTAATGTTTTGCACTTAATAGTTGTGATTTACTTGTGTTTTATTTTTGTAGGTGCAATTCTATTGATTAGTGCTAAATTGAGCTACAAGATGATGTTTGAGGATAAATTGACTTTTTGGAGAAATTCTCAATTTCAGAAGAAGTTTGTCGATAAGGCGTGGGAGCGAGCTGTCAACTGCGGACTTGACGTTTTTATTTATTTTTTTAACGTGTTTTATATTTTTGTACTCTTGTAATCTTGAATTTAAATTTTAGATAATGTTTTAGATAATATTTTAGATATTAATATCTTTATCCTTTTGAAGAAAACTATAAAAAGGGGAGAAAAAGAAGGATTGAGGATGAGAGATTTTGGATTATTAATTATTTTTATTTTTTTTAGGGTTTCTGTTTTTCTCCATGAGGAACTAAACTTATTTTTCCTCACAAGGGTTAATGTAGCTTTGATTCACCATTACTGTGAGATCTTTCTTATGCTTTAATTGTTTTATTACTTTTTTGGGTATTTGTTTATTCTTTAAATTATTGTCATGATTATGTTTGTTAATTAGATAATTGGCCACTATTTAATTATGAATTTAATCTACTGCCAATTGAAAGATTTATCGTATGAAGATTTTGATGCTTGTGGCAAATAACATAGCAATACGTTGTATTATGAGAATAAACAATCTAATTTAAATGAACCATCGTATGCGTTTGTTAATTAGGATTTGGGTCTCTCTAATTTTCAGGCTATCAATTGATTAAATCCTATGATTGTATTTAGGGTTGTCTATTGATTAGGGAAATAACCAATGGTCGTACCTTGGTTATCGACTAATTAAGGAGAGATTGGCTATTAGAGTGTCTCAGTAGCTATAACTGGTCTATTCATAAGCAGTAATGATTTATTGTTGTATCGATGATCAGTAATCGAATCAAAGCTGAGTTAATTCCTTCAACCAGAGTTTTTCCATTTTGAATTACACCTTTAATTTGCATTCTTATTATTTTTATTTGATTTTCATTATTGTCAACAATCCCATAATTTACGTTTTCATTTTAAAAGGGATTAATAATTACCAGTCTCTGTGGACACAACCATGCTCAATCACTATACACAATCTTGTTTAGAGTAAGTTTTTATATTTGCTGGCTTCGACACCCATCACCTAGTATCAAATATTTATGAAATATTGGACTCTTAAGGAAGTATATCTTCATATTCTTCCACTAGAGTTTGAGATACACACACTTACACACTACTTCTATATAAAGAAAAGTATTTCATATATTGAATAGTGAAGAAGACATATTGTATTTTATATCACATAAACAGCCAATGCATAGAACAAGAAGAATCTTTATTTGGCCGCATATGATGTTTTAGCCTTTTTCATCAAGTCTTCATCATATCAAATCCTTCACTAGACATTCTGTATATTCACTTTGGCCTTTTCAACTCAAAGAGGTTGTTTATTATGTTGGGGGGATTTGAAGGAAAGCAGCAAACACAATTAAAGACGAGGGGTTCTCACTAAGCAAGAATCCAATAGGTTGTAGCATTTTCATTGCTTAGTGAATTTACTTATTATCTGGGCATAGTCTGTGGACGTAACATAATGATATGAACCATGTAAAAATCCTTTGTGTGCTTTACTTTTTTCAATTTACAATTTCTAATATATTTATGATGAATGAACAAAACATGAAAAGTGTGATATAATGAACAATGATTGTGAATAGTAATGATGAATAGTATCGTGTGAACATTAATTGGTGAACAGTAATTTTAAGATTAATTAATTAAAGAAATTAATTTATCTATTGTTTATTTTGCCTACACTTGTTAAAAATATATCTAAATTTTTAACAAGTGGTATAGAAGTAGTGTTACTAACAGCTTGTTTGGTGAGATTTTGGGATCTTGATCTATTTTTGTAGGCATGGATTTACAGAGATGAGGAACTACCGTATGTCCACTATTACTTAATGGCACAACTTATTCATTTTGAAAGCAAATGATGACTACTTTTATTGAATCCATTGACATAAGAGCTATGAAATGTGTAAAAGATGATTGTAATTTGCTAATCGAGATGGAAACATGATTCCTAAACCTATGGATGACTATTTCAACACAGAAATTCAAGAATCTGGCTTTAATTCCAAGGCTCTTAATGCTATTGCCAATAGAGTTGACATCAATAAACATGATTTAATCTCAACATGTACGACTGCCTACGAAGCTTGGGACATTCTTCGAGACACACATGGAAGAGACAATGTGGTAAAATGTTCCAAACTTTGAAAACTTGCAACTGAATTTGAGAATATGATCACAAAAAAAAATTCAAATTTGACCTGAGGATATTCTAGAAACACAGAGAAGAAAAAAATTCTCATCAAAGCCACAACCTGCACAAAAGGGTAAATTTTCTTCTAATTCCAGTTTGTTTGAAACTAATATAGATGGACGTATTGATGTAGGGTTTGTGATGGTTCCATTCATATTTGAAGCCAATGTCCTAATTACATTCTAAAAAAGAAAGCAATGCAAACCACGTGGAGTGATCATGATGACTCAAGCATTGATGATGAGGATATCGTTGGCGAACTTGTTCATGATAAAAAGTTGAAAGTTGAAGATTATGATGATGAAAGATCAAAATCACTCATTGTTTCTATTCCTTGTGATTTATGAATTCTTCCTAATAATAATGTTAAAACTTCAAGTGCAAATTTCAATAGTGAAAATCTAATTCAGAAGCCAAAAGCAGTCATTTTGTTAATGACGTTGTTAGATCTTTGAATGATACATATGGTCACACGTTTTTAGAATGGATAAGGATGAATGAAAAATGCAAGTAAATGCAAACTCTAGTATTAGAACCTTTTCATGAAAAGTTAGGGTTTGAAAATGAGGCAATCAACCTTCGAACCATTATTCTTAAAAAAGAAGAAAAATTGACGGCAATTTTGATAGCGCTAGAAAGTATTAAAAAATCTTTGAGAATGATAAATTCTGGAACAAAGCAACTTATCATATTTTAAATATAGGAAAAGCTAGTTTAGATCATCATGGTCTTGAATATCATAATAGAATTACTTCAAGTTCAAGTACTGCTTTTGTTAAAAATTCTCCACTAACGACTGAACCATATGACCAAGGGGAAACCTCTTTAAAGAGCTAGAAGGTAAATCTGCAGAACATTATACATTGAGCTCAGATGGTAAGAATGAAAGGTTTGTTCCTACTTGTCACTTTTGCCATATTAACGGACACATAAGATCTAGATGGTTTAAGCTTATGAAGTACAAAAAAAAAAATTGTTTCATCTAATTTAGATTCATATGATAAATCTAAATATGCTTTTAAATCTAAACTTGATTCTAACGGTAACTTTACTAGACCTATTTGGATTAGAAAATATGAATTAAAAGCATAGGTGTCATTTACATCTTTATGAGCTTGTACTGATAATTTCTGGTACTTTGATAATGGTTGTTTTAGACATATGATTGGTGATCATAATGCATTAATTAATTATGAAAAATGTAGTCGAGAACATTAGCCTTTGTTGATAGTGTTAAAAGTCGCGTGCTTGAAAAATGAACTTTAAATGTTGAAGGTTTTCTTAGACTTAAAAGTGTTTTACATGTTGAAGATTTAAAAAGCTAATCTTTTGAGTATTAGTCAAATTTGTGACCAAAACTTAATGGTAAATTTTGATAGTAGCAAATGTCAAGTATTTAATAAGAAGGGAGAATGTATACTTGAAGGAACTAGATAGTTTGATCATTGTTATAAATTGATTCAACCTATTACTTGCCATAAAGCTATTATCGATGAAACTAGATATGGCACCAAAAACTTGTAATTTGAATTACAAATTATTGACTAAACTTGTGATTGTAGAAATTGTTCGAGGAATACCTAAGCTCAACAAGAAATAGCTTGGAGTCTATGATCTTGTTAATTCGGCAAATAACAAAGAACATCGCACAAGACCATGCAATATATTACCAAATCTAAGCTACTCAATTTACTGCATGTGGATCTCATGGGTCCAATGCAAGTGGAAAGTGTTGTTGGAAAAAGGTATGCTTTTGTTTGCATAGATGATTTCTCTAGATATACATGAATTGATTTTATTAGAGAAAATCTGATACGTTTGATGTGTTTAAATATTTATATGTTAAGTTAAAAAATGAAAAGAATCACAATATTAGTAAAATTAGAAGTGATCATGGAAAAGAATTTGAAAATGCCAATTTTGTAGAATTCTGTGATAAACGTGGTATAACATGTGAATTTTCAACACTCTTGAACAAAATAGAATTGTCAAAAGAAAAAATAGAACTTTATAAGAGATGGCATGTGTGATATTAAATTCTAAGAAGTTAACTAAATATCTTTGGGCAAAAGCATTTAATACTGAATATTATATTATTAACCGTGTGTACTCGCATCCAAGCACTAAGAAAACTTCTTATGAATTGTGGAAAGATAAGGAACCTTTTAATTCATTTTCACATCTTTGGTAGTACATGTTATATTTTAAAAGATCATGAATATATGGATAAGTTTGACTCAAAAAGTGATGAAGTTGTTTTTCTTTGTTATTCTATGAATACTAAAGCTTATCGTGTGTATAATATAAGGACTAACTATTATTAGAATCTGCATATGTTATTATTGATGATTTTAAAGATTTTAAAAAATTTTCTACTAACGAGAAAATGACTAAGTTCATTGAAAGTGAACAAAAGTCAGATTCATGTGATCGTCAAACCCTCATTAAAAAAGAATCCAATTAATCGAACTTTAAATATTAGAGTCAATTGATTGATTTAATGACAACTCTTCCTATTCATCTCAAGAAAATAATAAGGAAGAAAATGCAAAATCATGAATCAAAATTGATGTTCATGATCAAGGACCATTTTCAAGAGTTTTCAAAAACCACCCATTGGATATTATTATTAGAAGTCCAGAAAGCTCCATGGTAATCAGAAGGTGTATGCAAATCTTTCTTGATTTAATTGTTTTACCTCATTAATTGAACCAAAAAATTGCTAAAGAAGCCTTATTGGATGGATTTTTGGTTAAAGCTATGCAAGAGGAACTTGAACAATTTGAGTGTAATGATGTTTGAATACAAATTCCTAGACCAAATCACACTAATGTTATTGGTATCAAATGGACTTACAAGAATAAAATAGATGAATTTGGTAATATAGTGAGAAATAAAACTAGGTTAGTAGCATAAGATTATACACAAATTGAAGGTGTTGATCTTGATGAAACCTTTTCTCCTGTGGCTAGATTAGAGTCTAATATGCTATTACTTGCTGTAGCTTTTTTAATTGACTTTAAATTATTTCAAATAGATTTTAAAAAGGCATTCTTGAATGGAATTTTGAATGAAAAAGCTTGTGTTGAACAACCCAAAGACTTTAGAGATCCATATCATTCTAATTATATTTTTAAACTGAAAAAGGCTTTATATGGATTAAAACAAGTTCATATGAAAGATTAACAAACTTCTTGATTGAAAAAGGCTACAAAAGAGGCAGAGTAGACAAGTCTTTATTTATTAAATATCTTAACCCTAGAATTATGATTACTCAAATTTATGTGGATGATATTGTTTTTGGTTTTACTTCTCTTATGCAAGTTTAGGAACTCGTTGATCAAATGGAGAATGAATTTGAAATGTGCATGGTTGGTGTGTTAACTTGTTTTTTAGGCTTACAAGCAAAACAACTTGCAAATGTTATTTTCATTTCTCAAAGTAAGTATGCCAAAAATTTGGTGAAAAAGTTTGGACTAGATTCAACCAACCGCATGAGAACACCTATGAGCACTAATTTAAGATTAGCTAAAGATGATTGTGGTTTTGATATTGATCCAAGTCTATACAGAAGCATGATTGGTAGTGTTGTGCAAATTTTATTGAACTCGCAAGTGCACGAATCTATTATAGAATAGATCAATAGTGCACGAATCTATTATAAAAAAATGGTAACAAAATTAATAAAAATAAAGAAGAAGGAGAAATTATGATACTAACCTTATCACACTGTTACAATTTTGCTATGAAAACAACTCAAGCGCTAGATATAGAAAAGAAAATACGTGAAACAAATTAAAATAAATTAATAGGCGGTTGAACCTGCCGATTTAATAAAAAAAAATAATAACATGAAAATTAAATTACAGAAATTTAAAGAAGAGAATAAAAGAAAAGAAAATAATATCTACTTCAGAATGTAAATTCACTTTTCTTTCTCTTTTTTTTAATAATAAAAAAATATTACAAGGAAAACAACTAATCACAAGAAAAAAAATAAAGAAATAAAAAAAAATTCTTCGAATTAAAATACTTACCTCCCCGGCAACGGCGCCACAAACTTGTTGTGCAAATTTTATTGAACTTGCAAGTGCACGAATCTATTGTAGAATAGATCAATGGTGATGAGTGTCGATCCCACGAGGAGGTGGATTTTAATTGCTTGTAGAATTAATTTTCTAAGTGGATGATTGGATTTATAATGATAATGATGTAGGCAATGTATTAATTTAAATTAAAGCTGTAGGAATAAACTATTAGGATGAAATGCTTGGACCTTCGGATCTGTCTCAACATGCACTATCGGCTTAAGATTCATTATTAGTACCAATTAAATCATGAAGGGGGAACTTCCACTCATCATGAGCCACACTCTAATAGATATGGTGCTAAGGGCTTCCCGTGCCAAATAGTAATAACCTTGCCTAGGGAGGCGGTTATTTCAGCCGATATCCAGACAAGATTATTACTATCTGTCTACGAAAAGTCAAAACAACCACATAAATTAAAGGAGAAGGAAAAGTAAATTTACCAATTTAAGCCCATGGAGCATGTTGAGACTTCACCTTCAACCCAAGCTTGAAAGGAAATTAGCCACTCATATTTGAACTAGGGGTAAAATGGAAATTTTATTAAAATACGTAGAAACTACAAGATGGAGATGGAATTATAGAAAATGGAGTCCAAAAATGGATTCAGAGGTGTCAAATTATGGGAGGGAGCCCCCTTTTTATAGATACACTGAGTAAATTGTTGAGTACTAAAAAGTGTGTATTTATAATGGAGAAAATCATCATTTTACACTCCAAGTCTCACTAACATCCCTATTTTTATGTCTTTAAGTCCCTTGTAATTTAATTATGTATGTTTTATTTTAATTAAGTATTTTATATATTTTAGGGGATATCATGGTCATTTCACAATAAACGAGAGATCAGATGGAAAAACGGACAAAGACTTTTGAATTCGGGACGATTTGAAAACCTTAGGAGGAGCATAAAAAGAAAAATGGTGGTTCACATATACTGATCTTTTTCACACATACTAATGATGCGGTTGATATATACGATCGCTTTCACGACCTTTCACATGTCGTATCTTGACGTGGCAATCGCATTTGTACGATGACGTGACACTATACGATGATGTGGCGGCATTTGATTGGACGAATGATGTGGCATTGACCGCTTATGTGGCATTGGCTGATGATATGGCGTTGACTGATGACGTGTCACGAGCTTATTTGACCAAAAATGTTGACCGGTGACGTGGCAGAATGTTATTGGACGGAAAAAAACGTGTGTACGGTACATGCATATACACATAATAAGAGCCCTGATGATGTGTTTCATCCAATAGGAACTTGCCACGTGGCGCAATCCTGAGCGTCCAAATTATTTTAATCCGATGGCCATGATTTACTCAGTATATCTATAAAAAGGGGGCTCCCCCCCCTAATTTGACACCCCTGAATCTATTTTTGGACTCCATTTTCTGTAATTCCATCTCCATCTTATATTTTCTACGTATTTTAATAAAATTTCCATTTTACCCCTAGTTCAAATATGAGTGGCTAATTTCCTTTCAAGCTTGGGTTGAAGGTGAAGTCTCAACATGCTCCATGGGCTTAATTTGGTAAATTTACTTTTTCTTCCCCTTTAATTTATGTGGTTGTTTTGACTTTTCGTAGACAGATAGTAATAATCTTGTCTGGATATCGGCTGGAATAACCGCCTCCCTAGGCAAGGTTATTATTACTATTTGGCACGGGAAGCCCTTAGCACCATATCTATTAGAGTGTGGTTCATGAGGAGTGGAATATCCCCCTTCATGATTTAATTGGTACTAATAATGAATGTTAAGCCGATAGTGCATGTTGAGACAGATCCGGAGATCCAAGCATTTCATCCAAATAGTTTATTCCTACAGCTTTAATTTAAATTAATATATTGCCTACTTCATTGTCATTATAAATCCAATCATCCACTTAGAAAATTAATTCTACAAGCAATTAAAATCCACCTCCTCGTGGGATCGACACTCGTCACCATTAATCTATTCTACAATAGATTCGTGCACTTGCGAGTTCAATAAAATTTGCACAACATAAATCATGGCCATCGGATTAAAACAATTTGGACGCTCAGGATTGCGCCACGTGGTAAGTTCCTATTGGATGGAACACATCATCAGGGCTGTTATTCTGTGTATATGCATGTACCGTACATACGTTTTTTTTTACCCACTAACATTCTGCAACGTCACCGGTCAACAATTTTGGTCCAATAAGATCGTGACACGTCATCAGTCAACGCTACATCATCAGTCAATGCCACATAAGCGGTCAATGCCACATCATTTGTCCAATCAAATGCCGCCATGTCATCGTATAGTGCCACGTCATCGTACAGTACATGTGAATAGTGCCGTGAACAGTGCCGTGAATAGTACCGTATATATCAACCGTACCGTATGTGCGAACAGTACTGTATATGTGAACAATACCATTTATCTTTTATGCTCCATCTAAGGTTTTCGACTGTCCTGAGTTCAAAAGTGCTGTCCGCTTTTCCATCTGATCTCTCGTTCATTGTGAAATGACCATGATATCTCCTAAAATGCATAAAATACTTAATTAAAATAAAACATACATAATTAAATTACAAGGGACTTAAAGACATAAAAATAGGAATGTTAGTGAGACTTGGAGTGTAAAATGATGATTTTCTCCATTATATATACACACTTTCTAGTACTCAACAGGTAGCTTACTTTATTTAACTGCAAGTATACTGGATATTTGTTTTAGTATTGATGTTTGTGGTAGATACCAAGCAAATCCAAAGGAATCTCATTTATCTACAGTCAAAGGTATCATTTTTTCTGTTAATGGAACTACTAACTATGGAATTTAGTATACTAAAGACACAATTCAGGTCTTGTAAGATATAGCGATGGTAATTGGGTAGTTAATTCTAATGATAAAAAGAGCACCACTAGAGGTTATTTTTATCTTGGTAACAATCTTGTATCTCGACATAGTAAGAAACAAAACTCAATTTCTTTATCTACGGCAAAGGCCGAACATATTACTGTTGATAGTTGTATTCAATTACTTTGGTTGAAGCAAATGCTCGATGATTATGGTATTGCTCAGGATATTTTTATTATGCATTGTGGAATACAAGTGCAATTAATATTTCAAAGAATCCTATTCAATATTCTAGAACTAAGCATATAGATATTAGACGTCATTTCATTTGTGATTTTGTTGAAAGCAAAGCTATATCTCTAAAGTACATTAAAACAGAAAATTAGCTTGCAGGTATTTTTATTAAGCTTTGGATGCTTCAAGATTTTATTCCTTAAGAAAAGCTTTAGGCATTAGTTCTATGTAGTCATGTTTTACAAACTTTTTTATATCTATTATTATTTTTTGTATCTCATGAAATGATTAATACGTTATTTGCATGTGCTTTTGCATGATATCTTCTCTATTTGGATTGCTATGTGCATAAAAGTCTCAATTTGATGACTTGAAAGCTTGAAACTATTTTTTATTGGTTTATTTTAAACTTATTTTTACGCCTATATATCTTTGAAGTCTTGATTCTAACTTGAATTTCAATTTTGAGACTTTTGATACTAAGATTAATGGATTGAACATTGGCTATTTATTTTTTATTCTTATCTCAACTATAGATATCAAGATGTGCGGGCACCTCAGTAAAAAATAACTACTTCTAATTCTTAAGAGTGAAGTTATCCTTGAGTAATCTGAGTGTGCATATCACAAATATGATAAAGGATGAACTACCATGAGAAGATATAGTGATAAAGGATATAGCAATAGTAATTGGCTACTTGAAGAGATACAATGAAAGCTGCTGACTGTAGTAAATGTTAAAAAAATTATATATGAAATTGGAAAAAAAAAACCATTATTACTGCAATCTCTTCACATATTGCTTGTTACATTGAAAAAATCAATTTGGAGATCAAGATGATCAGGTAAGTTCAACTTGTTCATTCTATTTTTTGATAGAAAGTTGTTGATTTTAAGAAAAATCAAGATTGAGTCTTGATGGATTTGTATCATATACACATACAAATTTAAATTTCCTTAATCTTCTATTTGTTTAAGTGATTAATATTTGATTATCTTGATTTTGTGTGTAATGTGATGATTATTAATGGCCCTGTCTTTTTAATTTTTCAAAAATCATATTTTATTTTACAAAAGTGCATATTAGCTTATTTTTTAAATAAATAAAAGAGTGTCTTATTGCATAAAATTTTTTAATTATGTGTTTCCGTTATCGAAAAGGGAAATTTAGTCGATATTGTATGGATGATTGCATGAAAAATTGTGCATGCATTTTATTTATTTAGGGTTTTTCACGATTTAGGGTTTAAGTTAATAACATTTAGTCATTTAAGGCTTTTTGTGGTTTCTAGAGTCTTTAGGGGCTTTCCGTAATTGTCCCATAAGCACTTGACCATTTTTAGATGGACTTAAAACTTTCCCATATTTGAATGATTATTTAGAATTTGACACAATTCTTAGTGACATCCTTCTGAGGTTCTTTTGCATCATACTTGCAGTTTTTGTAATTTTTCTTGAAATAATTCTTATTTATGATTTTATTTCTGTATATCTTAGTTATTATTGTTATATAAAGATAGGACCTTATTTGAGTTTGTTTTATTATTTATAGAAAGCATAGTAATTGATTTATACCTAAAATATACTTTCCTACTCTTATAAGATCTAGGGTTATCACTCTATATAAAGGCTCTTATTTTTCTTGTTTTCCTCATTCTTTCTCACCCAAACAGTAGCCTATATCTCCAGAGCTTCTTTGTTTTAGTTCTTTTTTAGTTTGTGCAGTATGATTTCCTCAAAATCAAGTTCTATGAAGAGAAATCGAAGATGCATGCTGATCAAGCTAATTAGTGTTAAAAATTGTATATTCATTAAAGGATAAAAATGTTATTTTGTGCTTGTATTATAATTTACATTTGTAATTATATAACATATTATGAATTTCTATTTATTTTTTCTAAATATTTGATTTTGTGTATGTGTGTTTATTAGGTAAAAATAATAATTTTACGCAATTTGAGAATCCAAATAAATGTACGGATGAAAAATTTGGATTTCGAAGGTCCGAGAAGTTAGGAGGATTCACAACTTTTGTTGTAAAATTATAAGTTTTTATTAGGTTAAATATGGTAATTGTGAAATTTTAAGCTTTTACTATGTTAGGTGTGGTAATTGTTAGTGGAATGAGTTAGATGTGCTTGAGTGGATTAAGTTAGGTTTATATTTTGTTATTGGGACAAATATATAGCTATGATGTAATTTGCTTTATTTATGTGAGTGATGTTGATTAATCATGTATTAATACAAATAGAGGGGGGAGGGGGGGAACACACTTCTCTACACCGTTTCTCACTTCTTTCCCCTCAAATTCTACTTCTTATCTCTCTTTGTAATATATTATCAATAAATAAAATTAGTTTTATTTTCAATTTTCAAATATCATTTTTTAATTATGCATAATTTAACTTTAATTATTATTTTTTCAATTATTCTTAGCTAAATATTAATAGTTAGGGGAAGGTAAAACTTTTAGTAAAAAAATTACAATTTAATTAAATTCTATTTTTAATTATATAAATTAAATTATTTTCTATCTAATTTTATCCATATTTTATATTTTGAAATTTTGATTTATTGTAGACAAAAAAGGGAGTTTGGCACAATAAATTCTTAATATCTTAGTATAAAATATGGCAAAATGGTATTTTGATAGTGTAGATAAGTAAAATTTTGGTGCACTAAGTACTTAATCTATAATAAAATTAATGAAAAAATAATTGTAATTTATACAATTAATCTTTTGGGCAATAAAATAAAATAAAAAGAATTTATTAAATTTTATTTATTACTAAAAGTGGATCCATAATTCTAACTAATTTAATTTCATAGTTTTGCTTAAATTAAGTTGCATATATTTAATTTTAATTTTAATTTTTTGATAAATTAAAATAAACAAATTAAATCTTTTTTCTATGGATTGACTTTGGACTTACTGAATTATATATTAAAACTAGATATTCTTATACTTGAGAGTAAATTAAATACTTTTAAATCATGTCAAGTTTTTAAGGCTATTGCCCAAGAAAGATATTTATTTATTTATTTGTTTTCATTCTAATTTTGTGTAAATTTTCATATACCCTCTTTTCCTTTTCTTAAATTATGTTCTATCTACAAAATCCTTCAGAATTTGACTTTTGGTTTCAAGCTCATTCTTCTCATAATTGTCGTTTGACCGCAAAATTATAAAAAGCTTATGAATAGATCCCTTGTAGAAATTTCTCATAATAATCAAATTTGGACCTACAACTTGAACTCCTCTGTTAGATACAATCAAACAAGTACCTTTATATGCCAAATTTTTGAAAGACCACTGTCAAGAGGAAATTGAAAGTAAGAAAGAGAGCTTTCATGGCTGAATGAGTAAGTACCATTCTATCTACTAATAATAAGTTAAAATATAAAAATCCTAGTTGTCCTGCTATATCTTGTATTATTGATGATCATAGAATTGAGCATGTTTTATTAAACGTTGGTGCTAGTGTAAATGTGCTTCTTTATTTAGTTTATTTTCCACTTAATCTGGATGAGTTAAAATCAACTTCAATTATACTTTTGCTTGTCAAAATATCAGTTAAAGTACCAAACGAAATAGTGAAAGATGTATTAGTACAAGTTGCTAAATTCATATACCCTGTGGATTTTTATTGTCTTAGAAACTGAACCTGTTGTGAATAATTATAAACCAATTCCTGTAATTTTGGGTCGACCATTTTTAGTAGCCACTAATGCTTTAATTAATTGTAGAAATGGTTTAATGAATTTATCATTTGGAAATATGACTTTCGAGTTGAATGTTTTTAACATGTGTAGGCAACCTAATGAAGAAAATGAGAACGAAGATGATACTAATGAACAAAAGAAAATTCTTCAATCTTGCATAAAGGAAAATATTCAAAAATGGAATTTTTCTGAACTTAGTGATATTTGTTTGGTTAATTTAATAAAATCAAATAAAAAACTTGAACATGATACTTCTAATATAAATTTGTTGCTTGTAATATAAATTTGTTGCTTGATTTTGCTTATACTTTACAAAATGATGATAGGAAACTAAAATTTGATAACCTTGGAATCATTGAAAAGACTGAACAACAAGAAGCACATAAACCGGAATTGAAACCTTTGCTGGAGGGATTGAAGTATGCTTATCTTGGAGAAGAACAGACTTATCCTATTGTGATATCTTCTACTCTATCAAGTGACCAAGAAGTTAAGTTACTGTCTATTCTTAAAAAGCATAAAAACGCAATTGGATGGACTATACAATATAAGGTATTAATCCTTTAATTTACACACATAGAATCAATTTGGAAGAAAATGCTAAAACAAGTCAACAACCTTAAAGAAGATTAAACCCATATATGAAAGAAGTAGTAAAAATAGAAGTTTTTAAATTGCTTGATGCGAGAATTATCTATCCTATCTTTAATAGTAAGTGGGTAAGCCCCACACAAGTAATGCTTAAAAAATCTAGAATCATTATTGTTAAAAATGAAAAAGATGAATTAATCCCAACATGAATTATATCTAGTTGGCTCATGTGTATTGATTGTAGAAAGTTAATTGAAGACATAAGAAAAAATCATCTTCCCTTACCATTTCTTGACCAAATCTTAGAAATATTAGCTAGACATCTTTACTATTGCTTTTTATATGGATATTCAGGTTATTATCAAATTCCTATAGCACTTGAGGATAAAAAAAGACCACATCCACATGTCCTTTTGGAACAATTGCATTTAAAATAATGTCATTTGGAATATGTAATCCTCTTGTAACATTTTAAAGATGCATGTTAATTATTTTCAACAATATGGTTGCGCATTATTTATAGGTCTTTATGGATGATTTAAATGTGTTTGGGAATTCTTTTGATGATTGCCTTGAAAATTAGGAGAATTTTTTAAAAATATGTGTTGAAAAAGAACTCATGTTGAATTGGGAAAAATGTCATTACATTATTACTTCTGCACTTGTTTTGGGTTATGTTGTATCTATTAAAGAGATTGAAGTTGACAAAGATAAAATTGAAGTCATATCTAAATTGCTAGAACCCAAAAACAGTTAGAGATGTGCGATTCTTTTTAGGGCATGCGGGATTTTATTAGAGGTTTCTAAAAACTTTAGTGTTATATCTAAAGTACTTTGTAACCTCTTATTAAAAGATGCACCATTCGAATGGACTGATGATTATCAAAATTCTTTTAAGAAAATAATTTATCTTTTAACATCTACACCTATTATGCAATCTCCTGATTGGTCTTTGCCTTTTGAATTAATGTGTGATACAAGTAACTGATGTGCACCATTTGAATGGACTAATGATTGTCAAAATTATTTTGAGTAAATAATTTGTCTTTTAACATCTACACCCATTATCTAATCTTCTGATTGGTCTTTGCCTTTTGAATTAATATCTTATGCAAGTGACTTTTCTGTTAGTGCTATTTTAGGATAAAAAAGGGATGGCAAATGTTGAGTACTAGAAAGTGTGTATTTATAATGGAGAAAATCATCATTTTACACTCCAAGTCTCACTAACAACCTTATTTTTATATCTTTAAGTCCCTTATAATTTAATTATGTATGTTTTATTTTAATTAAGTATTTTATGTATTTTAGGGGATATCATGGTCATTTCACAATGAACGAGAGATCAGATGGAAAAACGGACAGCACTTTTGAACTCAGGACAATCGAAAACCTTAGACAGAACATAAAAAGATAAATGGTACTGTTCACATATACGTCTTCGCTCGCACATACTGATGCGGTTGATATATACGGTATCGTACACAACACGCTTCACTTCGCTTCGCTCACCTGCATCGATGCCGACGCGTGGCATCGTAAGATAACGCGGCACTATACGATGACGTGGCGGCATTTGATTGGACGAATGATGTGGCATTGACCACTTATGTGGCATTGACTGATGATGTGGCGTTGACTGACGACGTGTCACGATCTTATTGGACCAAAAATGTTGACCATTGACGTGGCAGAATGTTAGTGGACTGAAAAAATGTGTGCACGGTACATGCATATACACAGAATAACAACCCTGATGATGTGTTCCATCCAATAGGAACTTGCCACGTGGTGCAATCCTGAGCGTCCAAATTGTTTTAATCCGATGGCCATGATTTACTTAGTGTATCTATAAAAAAGGGGGCTCCCCACCTAATTTGACACCCCTGAATCCATTTTTGAGCTCCATTTTCTGTAATTCCATCTCCATCTTGTATTTTCTATGTATTTTAATAAAATTCCCATTTTACCCCTAGTTCAAATATGATTAGCTAATTTACTTTCAAGCTTGGGTTGAAGGTGAAGTCTCAACATGCTCCGTGGGCTTGATTTGGTAAATTTACTTTTCCTTCCCCTTTAATTTATGTGGTTCTTTTGACTTTTCGTAGACAGATAGTAATAATCTTGTCTGGATATCGGCTGGAATAACCGCCTTTCTAGACAAGGTTATTACTATTTAGCACGGGAAGCCCTTAACAACATATCTATTAGAGTGTGGTTCATGAGGAGTGGAATATCCCCCTTCATGATTTAATTGGTACTAATAATGAATATTAAGCCGATTGTGCATGTTGAGTACAGATCCGGAGATCCAAGCATTTCATTTTAATAGCTTATTCCAACAGCTTTAATTTAAATTAAAACATTGCCTACATCATTTTCATTATAAATCCAATCACCCAATAAGAAAATTAATTCTACAAGCAATTAAAATCCACCACCTCGTGGGATCGACACTCGTCACCATTGATCTATTCTACAATAGATTCGTGCACTTGCGAGTTCAATAAAATTTGCACAACAAGTTTTTGGCGCCGTTGCCGGGAAGGGAAGTATTTTAATTTGTAGAATGTTTTTTTAATTTCTTTATTTATTTTTTTTGTTGTTTCCTTGTAATATTTTTATTATTATTATTAAAAAAAAGAAAAAAAAAAGTGAATTTACATTTTCAAGTAGACATTATTTTCTTTTCTTTTCTTCTCTTCTTTAAATTTCTGTAATTTAATTTTCATGTTATTTTTTTTTATTCTGTTAAATCGGCAAGTTCAACCGCCTATTAATTTATTTTAATTTGTTTCATGTATTTTCTTTTCTATATCTAGCACTTGAGTTGTTTTCATAGCAAAATTGTAACAGCGTGATAAGGTTAGTATCATAATTTCTCCTTCTTCTTTATTTTTATTAATTTTGTTACCATTTTTTTTCTTTGCATGCATGGTCGTAGGTCACAATTACCGAATATTGAGCCTATAGACTTTGAATTAGAAAAAATATTTCGCACACACAAGCACGTTACAATTAAAAATAAATTTGAAATGGATTTGCAACCAGCACCACAAAAGAGGTCATTTAAGGACTACTTCAGTCCCTTAGCTAACTTGAGCACATCATGCATAAGATACCCAAATGTAGCTGCTAGAAGTTTTGAATTAAAACTTAGTGTGCTAAATTGTCTCCCAACATTCTATGGCCTAGAAAATGAAGATCCATATAATCATCTGAATGATTTCCATGCTATTTGTTAAACTTTTAAATATGAGAATTTTTCAGATGATGATGTTAAGCTTAGATTATTCCCATTTTCTTTAAAGGATGGAGCTCGTTCATGGTTCAATGCATTGCCTGCTAATAGCATTACATCATGGGAACAAATGGTAACAAAATTTTTGAATAAATATTTCCCAGTGCATAAAACCAATGCTATTCGCAGGGAAATTTCAGAATTTACCCAAAGAGAAGACGAGCAATTTTTCGAAGCATGGGAGCGATTCAATGGGCTACTCCTAAAGTGTCCACATCATGGGTACGAAAAATGGCACCAATGCCAATACGTTTTAGAGGGATTATTGCCGAATGTGCAAGAATGGCTAATGGCAACAAGTGGAGGAGAGCTAATGTCAAAAAGTGCATCAGAGATTTGGGATTTCTTCCAGCGACAAGCAGATAATTCACAACAACGGAGTCGTTCACTCAAGAGTACTAGAAGAGTTAAGGGAGTGAATGAGGTTCACATTGGCGAGTCAAGTTCAGAAATTAAAGAAGTCAAAGGCATAGTTGAAGGTCTTTCTCGACAAATAGCATCGTTAACTGCTGCTAAATTAACGGAACCACATGACCAGGACTCATACTCAGATCAAGCCAATGCCATAGGTGTAATGAGAAAGCCATCAAACTACAACCCTTACTCCAACACATATAATCTTGGATAGAGAGACCACCCCAATTTTTCATGGTCTCAAGGATTCCAACAGAAATGGAACCAAATCCGGCTCCCCTCCACCAATGCAACCAATTCCTCAAAATCCTCAAGCCTCTCAACCACCATTTAGACCATACAATTAGAACCCAAACTATTCTCAACCTAGACCATGGGAGGATGCATTTCAGAATTTCAAGAATCTTACTTACTCCAAAATCGAGCAACAAAACCGCACCATTGATGAACTGCGAAATGAGATGAGAGCGGGTTTCAACTCACAAACCCAATCAGTTTCAAACCTTAAAAAAATGGTAGGACAACTTGCTTCTTCAGTTCAAACCTTGGCAATGACTGTTGAAAAAGAAAAATTTCCAAGTCAACAAGTGCCTAATCCTAAAGGAGTGCATGAAGTAAGTACCACTTCACCTCAGCAGCATGGAGAGGTCAAAGCCGACATGACCTTGCGAAAAGGAAAAGAAGTGGACAACAAAGTGGAGATGCCGGTACCAAAAACAACTCAAATTGTACCTGTAAATGAAGAAGACTCATCATTAGAGGAGAAAGAAGAAACCAACCCACGAGAATACGTTCCAAAAGCTCCATTTCCTCAGAGGTTAGCTAAAGCAAAGAAAGGAAAATCTACAAGTGAGATTTTTGAAATTTTTAAACAGGTAAGTGTTAACATCCCTTTGCTTGATGCTATAAAACAAGTGCCACCTTATGCCAAGTTTCTTAAAGACCTTTGTACTAAAAAGAGAAACATTCATGTTCAAAAGAAGGCATTTTTAACAAAAACGTGAGCTCTATACTCCAACACAAACTTCCTCTAAAATACAAAGACCCAAGCTCCCCCACTGTCTCATGTAGTATAGGGAACCACACAATTGAGAATGTTTTGTTGGACTTAGGAGCTAGTGTAAATCTGTTACCTTACTCATTATTTGTGAAACTTGGACTGGGAGAATTACACCCAACTCCAGTGGTGTTACAGCTTGCAGATCGGTCCATGAAAAAACTCGTGATATTGTGGAAGACGTGCTTATACAGGTAGATAAGTTTTATTTTCCTGTTGATTTTATTGTAATTGACACTCAACCAGTCCAGGATTCAAGGAAGCAGATCCCCATTATCTTAGGACGACCTTTCTTGGCAACTGCCGATGCTCACATTCAATGCAGGACTGGAAATATGCAGTTGTCCTTTGGCAATATGACGATGGAGCTAAATATCTTCAACATTGCCAAACAACTTCACAATGCAGATGATGAAATTGTTGATGTGGATTAGATAGAAGAATTAATTGATAATGCTTTTCTTTCAAACCTCAGTGATGACCCTTTACAAACATGTTTAACTCACTTTGGTTTGGATTTTGATATTGACAGATCAGTAGATGAGGTTAACACCTTACTCGATTCAGCACCATCCATGGACACTAACAAATGGAAGTCAAGAGTGGAACAACTAGCTCCATCGAGAGAAAACTCGATCGACATCATCGAATCACCACCAAAACTCGAGCTCAAACCATTACCCGACACTTTGGAATATGCATTTTTGGGAGAAGAAAGCACTTTCATCATCCCTAAATGAATCATTTCATCATCCCCGAATGAAGAACAAAAAGATAAGTTGTTAGAAGTTTTGAATGTGCCTGCACAAACAGCATTAGGATGGACCATAGCCGACATAAAAGGTATAAACCCAAAGGATCAGATGCATTACATTCACCTTGATGAAAATGCTAAACCTACCAGA
Organism: Luvunga scandens; assembly: GCA_030449905.1. Taxonomy (NCBI): domain Eukaryota; kingdom Viridiplantae; phylum Streptophyta; class Magnoliopsida; order Sapindales; family Rutaceae; genus Luvunga; species Luvunga scandens. The sequence goes on along the minus strand of JASUUG010001110.1, from coordinate 1,919,043 downwards.
GAAATACAACATCGGTTAAACCCTAACACGAAAGAAGTTGTTAGAACTGAAGTCCTTAAACTATTAGACGCAGGTATTATTTACCCTATTTCTGATAGTTCATAGGTCAATCCTGAAAACTTTTGTCCCAGTGATCATTGATTATAAAAGTTGCCGCACACGTAAAGATCATTTTCCTCTACCATTTATCGAGAATGCCATTTGTTGTCCCAAAAAGTCAGAGTCACAAAGTTGAACAATTACTAATGCCGATAATGAATTAATACCTACTAGAGTAACTACGGGATGGCGTGTATGCATTGATTATAGAAAGTTGAATTAAAACACACACGTAAAGATCATTTTCCTCTACCATTTATTGATCAAATGCTTGATAGATTAGCGGTCATGAATTTTATTGCTTTTAGATTTTAGGCTACTCAGGATATAATCGATTCTTGCATAAAGACCAAAAGATCAAGAGAAAACCACTTTCACTTGCCCTTTTGGCACTTTTGCGTATAGGAGAATGCCATTTGGATTATGTAATGCACTTGCTACATTTCAACAATGCATGTTAAGCATTTTTTCTGATATGGTTGAACGATTCCTTGAAGTCTTTATGGATGATTTTTCTGTTTTTGGTGATTCATTTGATCAATGTTTACATCATCTAACACTAGTTCTGCAGAGAGATGCATGTAGAAAGAATTTGGTTCTAAATTGGGAGAAATGCCATTTTATGGTAAAACAAGGTATTGTTCTCGGTCACATCATTTCGAGCAAAGGTATTGAGGTTGATAAGGCCAAGGTGGATCTTATTTCCAATCTTCCTCCACCTAAAACAGTTAGAGAAGTAAGATCTTTCCTTGGGCATACTGGTTTTTGCAGACGTTTCATTAAAGATTTTAGCAAAGTTTCTAGACCTTTATGCAATTTACTTGCTAAGGACGTACCTTTTGTCTTTAATGATTCCTGTCTTGTGGCATTTGAGAAACTAAAGCAGTTGTTAACATCATCACCCATAATTCAGCCTCCAAACTGGAACTTACCATTTGAGCTTATGTGTGATGCATCTGATTATGCAAAGAGAGCGAGATTAGGACAATGAGTTGATCGAATTCCCCATGTCATTTACTATGCTAGTATGATAATAAATGATGCACAGTTAAACTATTCAACCACTGAAAAAGAAATGCTAGCAGTGGTGTTTGCATTAGAGAAATTTCGATCTTATCTCATTGGTTGTAAAATAATTGTTTTCACAGATCATGCTGCTCTTAAATATCTTCTCACAAAGAAAGATACAAAAGCTAGACTAATTCGTTGGGTGTTACTTTTGCAACAATTTGACTTTGAAATCAAGGATAAGAAGGGCACAGAAAATGTTGTTGCTGACCATCTCTCTCGTCTCAATTTTGATACAATTACAGAATCATTTCCACTAAATGAATCATTTCCAGATGAACAACTAATGAGTGTGGAAGTATTACCATGGTATCTTTGATATAGTTAACTATCTTGTTACGGGTAAACTTCCTGAGCATTGGACTAAGCAAGCCAAGGCCAAATTTTTTGAAATAAAGAATTTCTTCCTGGGATGACCCTATCCTGTTCAAGTATTGTGCGATTAAATTATCGACGACGATGTGTCCCGAAAAATGAATTTCAAAATATCATTTCATTCTGTCATGAACTGGCGTGTGGAGGCCAGTTAAGGGCTAAGAAATCTGCTACTACAATATTACAATGTGGTTTCTATTGGCTAACTATAGTTCGAAATGGTGTTATTTTTTGTTCGTCATGATAGGTGTCAACGAATGGGGAGCATTACACGAAGGAACATGATGCCACTAAACCCAATTTTAGTGGTTGAGATTTTTATGTATGGGGTATTGACTTCATGGGACCCTTTCCCCTTCTTTTGGCCATCAATACATATTGGTCGCCGTTGTTGACTACGATCGAAATGGGTAGAAGCGATTCGCCTGTAGAACCAATGATCACAAGGTGGTGATCAAATTTTTTAAAAGCAACATTGTTTCACGCTTTGGAGTCCCTCGAGCGATAATCAGTGATGGTGGAGCCCACTTTTGTAACAAATCATTCAAAGCTCTTCTGACAAAGTATTCCATTACTCACAAAGTGACAACCCCATATCATCCGCAAACTAGTGGCCAAGTTGAGATCTCGAATCGAGAGATAAAGCACATATTAGAAAAAACGGTGAGACCAGACAGAAAAGATTGGTCATTAAGACTGGATGATGCATTATGGGCATATAGAACAGCTTTCAAGACCCCGATTGGGATGTCACCCTATAGGCTAGTATATGGAAAAGCTTGCCACCTACCTGTGGAACTCGAGCATCGTGCATATTGGGCCTTTAAGAAATTCAGCTTTGATATGCAGCAAGCTAACTCAGAAAGAAGATTACAGCTGGCTAGAACTTGAAGAAATTCGTAATGATGCATATGAAAATGCCAAAATTTACAAACAGCGAATGAAAGTCTTTCATGACAAGCACATTATGAGAAAATCTTTCACACCAGGTCAGAAAGTACTTTTATTCAATTCTCGCTTGCACCTATTCCTAGGTAAGTTACGCTCTCGATGGACTGGTCCCTTTATAGTTCATACTGTTTTTCCACATGGAGCAATTGAAATTAAAGATCCAAAGAACGGTGTAACTTTTAAGGTTAATGCTCAAAGATTAAAGTCATATCTAGAATACTAACCACATGAAAATGACACCGAAATCAATTTGAGTGACCCGTCAAACTTGAATTGAGATTTTTTTTTCTTATTTATTTCTTCTTTTCGGTGATTTAAATTTGTGTGAAAGTGTGTTTATTTAATCATTCAATTTTCTTTTATCACTTCTAATCATGTATGCCTCAATTAGATAGATCCTCTTAAAACATCTCAGACAATTTCCACGTATACGATCTCATCTGAGAAGCCAGATACGATTTTGTAAAACTCATCGTATTTGGAAACTACAACCTCTAGAGTTGGTATCCTACGTTGAAGATCTAGAAAGACAACTCAGATGAATAGAAGATGGGATATATAACTTCCAATTAGAGCTTAAGGTTAACTCAATAAGAGGACAAATGTAAGTTCATTTTTCTTTTATTTTGTGTTTTCTTATTTTGTTCACTTTCATGTTTGATTCGATTTTTTAGATTTGATTTTCTTTATTTAGTGTGTTTTGATTTATTTTCCCGTATAAGTGGCGGATAACGGTACTCCGTGATAATCAAAGTCGGTTACTTCAGTTTCCTATAATAACTGATATTCTGAGAAGAAGGTATGGACAGAAATGCGATGCTAGCAAAACTTCATAAGCGATTTCCTTCACTTCCTCAGAATGCCCTCCTTACGATCTATAAAGCTCGATCCGAACACATGCGATTGCTTATGAGAAATAACATCCCTGCTGACATCCGTTGGTTAATCGAGGCCAAAGTACGTTTGGCAGGTGAGTTGCCTCCTAAATTTATTGCCTACATGCCTGGTTGTGGTAAAGGAAATTACTCAAGAAAACGAAGAGCTGAAAAACTTCATGTTGATTGCCATAAGTGTGCCAAGATGAAATGCGATAAAAATCCTTGTTCTTTAAGAATGATGTCTGATAATAGGGAAGAAAAGATTCAATTCATTAGGGATGGCTTGAATAAAGAGTCATTAGATGATGTTCTTTTGTCTCTTGAAACGCATCCCAGTGGATACGTACAAAGAGCAATTCTCCAGTTATGGCCATTATTTCAAAAAGAGCATGCACGATATAGTCTTGGGAATCTGACTATAAACGACCCTGTTTGCCAGTTTATAAGAAAACTGGATGGGAAGCCTATCCTCGACCCATAGAGGGCGTTCAAGCCGTTTCTGGACATAAACCAGAGGAAGATGTGAGCCACAATCACAACTACCTGTAGATATCCTTTTACTGTTGTTTTATTTCACTGTTGTTTTATCAATTGCATTATTGTCTTTAATAATTGAGTGCTTTTTCTTTTACTATTTTCTTTTTGAATCTCGAGCTATGTGCTTTACGCGTTAATTGACATAGACGTGCTACCTCCTATACAGTTGTAAACAATTGTCACCAAGATCCTTGATATATGATCTTTTCTTTTTAGACTCACAAATTGTTTTTTAGAAGAATCCCAATGGCAGCTACTCCCAATAAACAATTCAAGACCATTTGTATGCTCTCTGGATTTAACTATGGCAAACATAAACAGTTCGTTGAGGCAGCCATCGATCTTGGTCAACGAATAGCAGAAAGAAATTTGCATCTAGTTTATGGAGGAAGTGACCGAAGGTTATCAAAACTAGTTTCAGAAGCTGTTTATCTCAGAGGGAGCCAAGTGTTAGGCATCATCCCAAGAAGCCTAAAACCGTTGGGCTGTATGTCTGACTCACCAACTGGAGAAGAGTTAGTCGTCTCAGGTTTGCAAGAAAGAATAACTGAAATGTTGAATCATGTTGATGCTTTTATTTTCTTACCAGGAGATCTTGCAACTCTATAGGCACTAATCACATTAGCATCTTGGGCCCATCTGAACATTCATCAGAAACCCATCGGTTTGTTAAATGTCAATAACTTTTATGATGACTTTATCGCATTTCTTAACCATGCAATAAAAAACCATTTCATCCCTTTCACAGCGAAAAAATATTTATTTGTGCTCATACTGCTAACGAGTTACTTGATCTGTTACAAGCTTATAGACCAGAGCCAGATCCCAAGACCTTTATGTTGGAATGACCAATTAATGATGGTAACAATAGTCGTAGTAAGAAGTGCAAATTAGATTTAACTCTCCGCTTGTAAATATTTTCTTCTGTGATGTGGCACTCAGGTGATGTCTCCTAAACCCTATTTTCTTTCAACATTGAGGACAATGTTTCGTTCTGGTTGGGGGGAGTGAATAGTTGACAATTGTGGAATATCTCAATCTTTGTGTAGTTTTTTTTTTAGAAACTAACTGTGGCTAAATTTTTGAGTCGAAGATGGCTGAATATGGAGTGTAACGACTCTAGAAACGCATCTTCTTATTATTAAAAAAAAAATTTGTCAGACATTTCTTGCCTTGACAGTCATTTTAAGTGTGATCTTTCTAACTTCTTTTACCAATTAGCTTTTCTATGTCATTTTCACCATTCTGCATGCATAATTTTCATAACTAAGACTAGGTTTGGGGGTAGAATTTAAAAAAAAAAAAAAAGTATTTTGTGTGATCTTTTCATAATTAGATGACATGATAACTTTCAAATTTTAGTATTTGTATTATCTTTAGTCTTTAGTTATGTTACACCATGTTTACTACTCTACATGTTGATGTTGAAGACAACTATAAGTTGCTTGAAAGAATGCACATGTCATAATAATTTCCAAGTGAGTTTTTGAGCCTGTTATTTTTCTTGGAGAGTAACCCCTTTTTGCCTATTCTTCATTCAGCTTAGCAGTTTATTGCTTTATACATTATCTCCAAATTTCTGTATAAAAAAGAAAAAAAAAAGTGTTTGTTGCCACATCTGAAGGTCCATCTAACTAGTAGATATGGAAGATTAGTTAGAACCCTAAAAGATGACAGAAAGGCCATCTTTGGTCCGTTTGAGCCTTTCTAGCCAACCCTATTAATATGTATCCATAGTTAACCCCTTTGAGCCTTAAAAAATAAATAAATAAATAAATAAATAAATAATAAAATAAAAATAAAGACTTTTTCTTTGGCAACCTATTATCTTGTCCCACTCCAATGTGGAGTATCACCTTATATTTTGTATTTCCCACCACCCATTTATGTTTGAAAATAGAGATAATTTTGCATTCACAAAAAAAAAAAAAGGTGCTAAAAAAAAAGTGAGAAAAAGAAACAAAAGAAAAAAAATATATATGTATACAAATAAATAAATAAAAAAAAACAAGTGAAAAGCACCTTACAATCTCCAAAGTTCTCTATTTTTCAAACATATATTTTGTTTTTCCTATTATCCTTTCTTTGTTAGCCACGTCCCTAACCTACGTTACGTCCTAATAAAAGTCCTTCTTGATTTTAGGGAACTATAGTCTGAAATAGAAACTAGTTATATGGGTTGAAAAGATGTGGCAATGCATACAAAAAAAAAAAAGGGATGATGAATGTATTGTTTTGATTAGCATTAAAATCGTACTATTTCTAAGTTGAGGGCATATTTTTGTCACCTTGGTGAGAGTGTGTGATATTATTTCTTTATTATTTTCACTCAATTTACCAATCACTGGAGTGATTATTTTTTGGTTTAATTTCTTTGTGAGAATATCATTACTACCGGTGAGATTTTGGGGTTTGATATGTCATTATTGAAAGTGACTCGATTACTAAAGTTGTGATAAAATTTTCTAAACTGATTCATGTGGAGAGTTGATGTGGGAATGATATTTCTTTAGACTGTAGATAATACTTATACTTTTATTTGATTATTAACATTAGTCTGATTGAATAAATACCACAGTTTAAAAAAAAAAATTGACTTTTGTTTTCGCTTAATTTGCTAGGGACTAGCAACAAGCTGGTTGGGGGGTGTGTTAAGTACTAGAAAGTGTGTATTTATAGTGGAGAAAATCATCATTTTACACTCCAAGTCTCACTAACATTCCTATTTTTATGTCTTTAAGTCCCTTGTAATTTAATTATGTATGTTTTATTTTTAATTAAGTATTTTATGTATTAGGGGATATCATGGTCATTTCACAATAAATGAGATATCAGATGAAAAAACGGACAGCACTTTTGAACTCAGGACAGTCGAAAACCTTAGGAGGAGCATAAAAAGAAAAAGCAGTCTTTGTTCACATATACTGATCTTGTTCACACATACTGATGACGGTTGATATATACGTTCTCGTACACGGCAGACTTTCATGGCGCTGTTCACATGTACTCGTATGTTGACGTGGCATCGCATCACGATGACGTGTCACATGCGATGACGTGGCACTATACGATGACGTGGCAGCATTTGATTGGGCGAATGATGTGGCATTGACCGCTTATGTGGCATTGGTCGATGATGTGGCGTTGATCATGACGTGTCACGATACTATTGGACCAAAAATGTTGACCGGTGACATGGCGTAAATGTTAGTGGATCGAAAAAATGTGTGTACGGTACATGCATATACACAGAATAATAGCCCGATGATGTGTTCCATCCATAGGAGCTTGCCACGTGGCGCAATCCCGAGCGTCCAAATTGTTTTGATCCGATGGCCATGATTTACTCAAGATATCTATAAAAAGGGGCTCCCCCCTAATTTGACACCCCCGAATCCATTTTTGGACTCCATTTTCTGTAATTCCATCTCCATCTTGTATTTTCTACGTATTTTAAAAAAATTCCCATTTTACCCCTAGTTCAAATATGAGTGGCTAATTTCCTTTCAAGCTTGGGTTGTAGGTGAAGTCTCAAGATGCTCCATGGGCTTAATTTGGTAAATTTAGTTTTTGGTCCGCTTTATTTTATGTGGTTGTTGTGACTTTTCGTGAGCAGATAGTAATAATCTTGTCCGGATATCAATTTGGATTAATCGCCTCCATAGGCAAGGTTATTACTATTTGGCACGGGAAGCCCTTAGCACCATATCTATTAGAGTGTGGTTCATGATGAGTGGAAGTTCCCCCTTCATGATTTAATTGGTACTAATAATGAATGTTAAGCCGATAGTGCATGTTGAGACAGATTTGGAGATCCAAGCATTTCATCCAAATAGTTTGTTCCTACAGCTTTAATTTAAATTAATATATTGCCTACTTCATTGTCATTATAAATCCAATCATCCACTTAGAAAATTAATTCTACAAGCAATTAAAATCCACCTCCTCGTGGGATAGACACTCGTCACCATTAATCTATTTTACAATAGATTCGTGCACTTGCGAGTTCAATAAAATTTGCACAACAATCTTCTCACAAAGAAAGATACAAAAGCTAGACTAATTCGTTGGGTGTTACTTTTGCATGAATTTGACTTTGAAATCAAGGATAAGAAGGGCACAGAAAATGTTGTTGCAGACCATCTCTCTCGTCTCAATTTTGATACAATTACAGAACCATTTCCATTAAATGAATCATTTCCAGATGAACAACTAATGAGTGTGGAAGTATTACCATGGGATGCTGATATAGTTAACTATCTTGTTACAGGTAAACTTCTAGAGCATTGGACTAAGCAAGACAAGGCCAAATTTTTTGTAGAAATAAAGAATTTCTTCTGGGATGACCTCTATCTGTTCAAGTATTGTGCAGATCAAATTATCAGACGATGTGTCCCAGAAAATGAATTTCAAAATATCATTTCATTCTGCCATGAACAAGCGTGTGGAGGCCATTTCAGTGCTAAAAAAACAGCTACTAAAATATTACAATGTGGTTTCTATTAGCCAACTATATTTCGAGATGCTTATATTTTTTGTTCTTCATGTGATAGGTGTCAACGAATGGGGAGCATTACACGAAGGAACATAATTCCACTAAACCCAATTTTAGTGGTTGAGATTTTTTATGTATGGGGTATTGACTTCATGGGACCCTTTCTTCCTTCTTTTGGCCATCAATACATATTGGTCGCTGTTGACTACGTATCGAAATGGGTAGAAGCAGTTCCGTGTAGAACCAATGATCACAAGGTGGTGATCAAATTTTTGAAAAGCAACATTGTTTCACACTTTAGATTCCCTCGAGCGATAATCAGTGATGGTGGAGCCCACTTTTATAATAAATCATTCAAAGCTCTTCTGAAAAAGTATTCCATTACTCACAAAGTGACGACCCCATATCATCCGCAAACCAGTGGCCAAGTTGAGATCTCCAATATTGAGATAAAGCACATATTAGAAAAAATGGTGAGACCAGACAGAAAAGATTGGTCATTAAGACTGGATGATGCATTATGGGCATATAGATCAGCTTTCAAGACCCCGATTGGGATTTCACCCTATAGGCTAGTATATGGAAAAGCTTGCCGCCTACCTGTGGAACTCGAGCATCGTGCATATTGGGCCATTAAGAAATTCAACTTTGATATGCAGCAAGCTAGCTTAGAAAGAAGATTACAGCTGGCTAGAACTTGAAGAAATTCGTAATGATGCATATGAAAATGCCAAAATTTACAAACAACGAATGAAAGTCTTTCATGACAAGCACATTATGAGAAAATATTTCACACCAGGTCAGAAAATACTTTTATTCAATTCTCGCTTGCAGCTATTCCCAGGTAAGTTACGCTCTCGATGGACTGGTCCCTTTATAGTTCATACTGTTTTTCCACATGGAGCAATTGAAATTAAGGATCCAAAGAACGGTGTAACTTTTAAGGTTAATGCTCAAAGATTAAAGTCATATCTAGAATACCAACCACATAAAAATGACACCGAAATCGATTTGAGTGACCCGTCAAACTTGAATTGAGACTTTTTTTTATTTATTTCTTCTTTTCGGTGATTTAAATTTGTGTGAAAGTGTGTTTATTTAATCATTCAATTTTCTTTTATCACTTCTAATCATGTATGCCTCAATTAGACAGATCCTCTTGAAACATCTCAGACAACTTCAATGTATATGATCTCATCTGAGAAGCCAGATACGATTTTGGAAGCTACAACCTCCAGAGTTGGTATCCCACGTTGAAGATCTAGAAAGACAACTCAGAGGAATAGAAGATGGGATATATAACTTCCAATTAAAGCTTGAGGTTAACTTAATAAGAGGACGAATGTAAGTTCATTTTTATTTTTATTTTGTGTTTTCTTATTTTGTTCACTTTCATGTTTGATTCGATTTTACAGATTTGATTTTCTTTATTAGTGTGTTTTGATTTATTTTCCCGTATAAGTGGCGGATAACGATACTCCGTGATAATCAAAGTCGGTTACTTCAATTTCCCATAATAACTGATATTCTGAGAAGAAGGTATGGACAGAAACGCGATTCTAGCAAAATTTCACAAGCAATTTCCTTCACTTCCTCAGAATGCCCTCCTTACGATCTATAAAGCTCGGTTCGAACGCATGCGATTGCTTATGAGAAATAACATCCCTGCTGACATCCGTTGGTTAATCGAGGCAAAAGTACGTTTGGCAGGTGAGTTGCCTCCTAAATTTATTGCATACATGCTTGGTTGTGGTAAAGGAAATTACTCAAGAAAACGAAGAGCTGAAAAACTTCATGTTGATTGCCATAAGTGTGCCATGATGAAATGCAATAAAAATCCTTATTCTTTAGGAATGATGTCTGATAACAGGGAAGATAAGATTCAATTCATTAGGGATGACTTGAATAAAGAGTCATTGGATGATGTTCTTTTGTCTCTTGAAACGCATCCCAGTGGATACGTACAAAGAGCAATTCTCCAGTTATGGCCATTATTTCAAAAAGAGCATGCACGATATAGTCTTGGGAATCTGACTATAAATGACCCTGTTTGCCAGTTTATAAGAAAACTGGATGGGCAGCCTATCCTCGACCCATAGAGTGCGTTCAAGCCGTTTCTGGACGTAAAACCAGAGGAAGATGTGAGCCACAATCACAACTACCTGTAAATATCCTTTTAATGTTGTTTTATTTTACTATTGTTCTATTTCACTGTTGTTTTATCAATTGCATTATTGTCTTTAATAATTGAGTGCTTTTTCTTTTACTATTTCCTTTTTGACTCTCGAGCCATGTGCTTTACGCGTTAATTGACATAAACATGCTACCTCCTATACAGCTATAAATCATTGTCACCAAGATCCTTGATATATGATCCTTTTCTTTTAAACTCACAAATTGTTTTTGAGAAGCATCCCAATTGCAGCTACTCCCAATAAACAATTCAAGAACATTTGTATGCTCTTTGGATTTAACTATGGCAAACATAAAGAGTTCGTTGAGGCAGCCATCGATCTTGGTCAACGCATAGCAGAAAGAAATTTGCATCTAGTTTTTGGAGGAGGTGATCGAGGGTTATCAAAACTAGTCTCAGAAGCTATTTATCTCAGAGGGAGCCAAGTGTTAGGCATCATCCCAAGAAGCCTAAAACCGTTGGGCTGTATATCTGACTCACCAACTGGAGAAGAGTTAGTCGTCTCAGGTATGCAAGAAAGAATAACTGAAATGTTGAATCATGTTGATGCTTTTATTTTCTTACCAGGAGATCTTGCACCTCTAGAGGCACTAATCACATTAGCATCTTGGGCTCATCTGAACATTCATCAGAAACCCATCGGTTTGTTAAATGTCAATAACTTTTATGATGACTTTATCGCATTTCTTAACCATGCAATAAAAAACCATTTCATCCCTTTCACAGCGAAAAAAATCTTTATTTGTGCTCATACTGCTAACGAGTTACTTGATCTGTTACAAGCTTATATACCAGAGCCAGATCCCAAGACCCTTATGTTGGAATGGCCAACTAATGATGGTAACAGTAGCCGTAGTAAGAAGTGCAAATTAGATTTAACTCTCCGCTTGTAAATATTTTCTTCTGTGATGCGGCACTCAGGTGATGTCTCCTAAACCCTATTTTCTTTCAACATTGAGGACAATGTTTCGTTCTGGTTTGGGGGAGGGAATAGTTGACAATTGTGGAATATCTCAATCTTGGTGTATTTTTTTTTTGGTAGAAACTAACTGTGGCTAAATTTTTGAGTCGAAGATGGTTGAATATGAAGTATAACGACTCTAGAAACGCATCTTCTTATTATAAAAAAAAAATTTCAGAAATTTCTTGCTTTGACAGTCATTTTAAGTGTGATTTTTCTAACTTCTTTTACCAATTAGCTTTTCTATGTCATTTTCATCATTCTGCATGCATAATTTTCATGACTAAAAATAAGTTTGGGGGTAGATTTTTTTTTTTTTAAAAAAAATATATTTTGTGTGATCTTTTCATAAGTAGATGACATGATAACTTTCAAAATTTTAGTATTTGTATTATCTTTGGTCTTTAGTTATGTTACACCATGTTTGTTACTGTACATGTTGATGTTGGAGACAAATATAAGTTGCTTGAAAGAATGCACATGTCATAATAATTTCCAAGTGAGTTTTTGAGCCTGTCATTTTTCTTGGAGAGTAACCTCTTTTTGCCCATTCTTTATTTAGCTTAGCAGTTTATTGATTTATACATTATCTCCAAATTTTTGTAAGAAAAAAAAAAGAACTAAAGTGTGTGTTGCCATATCTGAAGGTCCATCTAACTAGTAAATATGGAAGATTATTTAGAACCCTAAAAGATAACAGAAAGGCCATCTTTGGTCCGTTTGAGCGTTTCTAGCCAACCTTATTAATATGTATCCATAGTTAACCCCTTTGAGCCTTAAAAAAAATAATAATAATAAAATAAAAATAAAGACTTTTTCTTTGGCAACCTATTATCTTGTCCCACTCCAATGTAGAGTATCACCTTATATTTTGTATTTCTCACCACCCATTTATGTTTGAAAATAGAGATAATTTTGCATTCACAAAAAAAAAAGGTGTTATAAAAAAAAAAGAAGAGAAAAATAAAAAAAAGAAAAGAAAAAAAAATATATGTATATAAATAAATAAATAAAATAAAATAAAATCAAGTGAAAAACACCTTACAATCTCCAAAGTTCTCTATTTTTCAAACATATATTTTGTTTTTCCTATTATCCTTTCTTTGTTAGCCACGTCCCTAGCCTACGTTACGTCCTAATAAAAGTCCTTCTTGATTTTAAGGAACTATAATCTGAAATAGAAACTAGTTATATGGGTTGAAAAGATGTGGTAGTGCATATTTAAAAAAAAAAAAGAATGCTGAATACATTGGTTTGATTAACATAAAATCGTATTATTTCTAAGCTGAGGGCATATTTTTGTCACCTTGGTGAGAGTGTGTGATATTACTTTTTTATTATTTTCACTCAAATTACCATTCACTAGAGTGATTATTTTTGTGTTTAATTTCTTTGTGAGCGTATTATTACTACCAGTGAGATTTTGGGGTTTGCATGTCATTCTTAAAAGTGACTCAATTACTGAAGTTGTGACAAAGTTTTCTAAATTGATTCATGTGGAGAGTTAATGTGGGAATAATATTTCTTTAGAATGTAGATAATGCTTATACTTTTATTTGATTGTTATCATTAGTCTGATTGAATAAATACCACAATAAAAAAAAAAATTGTTTTGTTTTTGCTTAATTTGCTAGGGACTAGCAACAAGCTGGTTGGGGGGTGTGTTGAGTACTAGAAAGTGTGTATTTATAATGGAGAAAATCATCATTTTACACTCCAAGTCTCACTAACATCCCTATTTTTATGTCTTTAAGTCCCTTGTAATTTAATTATGTATGTTTTATTTTAATTAAGTATTTTATGTATTTTAGGGGATATCATGGTCATTTCATAATGAACAAGAGATCAGATGGAAAAACGGACAATACTTTTGAACTCAAGATAGTCGAAAACCTTAGATGGAGCATAAAAAGATAAATGGTACTGTTCACATATACGGTACTGTTCGTACATACGGTACCGTTGATATATACGGTACTGTACATGATACTATTCACAGCACTGTTTACCTGTACTGTATGCTGACATGGCACTGTACGATAACGGGGCACTATACGATGACGTGGCGGCATTTGATTGGACGAATGATGTGGTATTGACCGCTTATGTGGCATTGACTGATGATGTGGTGTTGACTGATGACGTGTCACGATCTTATTGGACAAAAAATGTTGACCAGTGACGTGGCAGAATGTTAGTGGACCGAAAAAGCGTGTGTACGGTACATGCATATACACAGAATAACAGCCCTGATGATGTGTTCCATCCAATAGGAACTTGCCACGTGGTGCAATCCTGAGCGTCCAAATTGTTTTAATCCGATGGCCATGATTTACTCAGTGTATCTATAAAAAGGGGGCTCCCCCCTAATTTGACACCCCTGAATCCATTTTTGAGCTCCATTTTCTGTAATTCCATCTCCATCTTGTATTTTCTATGTATTTTAATAAAATTCTCATTTTACCCCTAGTTCAAATATGATTGGCTAATTTCCTTTCAAGCTTGGGTTGAAGGTGAAGTCTCAACATGCTCCGTGGGCTTGATTTAGTAAATTTACTTTTCCTTCCCCTTTAATTTATGTGGTTGTTTTGACTTTTCGTAGACAGATAGTAATAATCTTGTCTGGATATCGGCTGGAATAACCGCCTTCCTAGACAAGGTTATTACTATTTAGCATGGGAAGCCCTTAACAACATATCTATTAGAGTGTGGTTCATGAGGAGTGGAATATCCCCCTTCATGATTTAATTGGTACTAATAATGAATATTAAGCCGATTGTGCATGTTGAGTACAGATCCAGAGATCCAAGCATTTCATTTTAATAGTTTATTCCAACAGCTTTAATTTAAATTAAAACATTGCCTACATCATTTTCATTATAAATCCAATCACCCACTAAGAAAATTAATTCTACAAGCAATTAAAATCCACCTCCTCGTGGGATCGACACTCGTCACCATTGATCTATTCTACAATAGATTCGTGCACTTGCGAGTTCAATAAAATTTGCACAACAGTAAACCTTTTGTGATTTATTATGCAACTAAGACTTTAGATAGTACTCAAATGAATTATTCGACAACTGAAAAAGAATTACTTGTTGTGATGTTTGCATTAAACAAATTTCATTCATATTTCCTTAGTTCTAAATCTATTCTTTTTATTGACCACACTACTGTGAGATATTTAATGACTAAACAAAATGCCAAACCAGGACTAGTTCATTGGATTTTGTTAATTCAAGAGTTTGACCTGACCATCAAAGATAAAAAGGGTGTTGAAAATATTGTTGCTGATAATTTATTAAGACTTACATTTGAAATCTGTACTGACATAATGCCTATTAATGATTTTTTCCCTCATGAATTTTCAATTTCTATTACTTCAATGCCAAAGTATGCTAACATTGTTAATTTCCTTACTACATGTAAAATGCCTTTGCAATGAAATACTCAAGAGAGGAAGAAATTTTTAGTTGAAGTAAAGAAAATTTATTGGGATGATCCTTAATTATTCAAATATTACCCTAATCAAGATTTTTAGTGTTGTATTCCTGACAATAAGGTAAATAGTATCATTAGTTTTTGTCATTCTGAAATATGTGGTGACACTTTTCTTCAAGAAAAACTATAGCTTGAATTTTACAATGTGGATCTTATTGCCCTATCATATTCAAAGACACATATGAATTTTGTAAAACTTGTGAAAACTGTAAAAAATTATGATCAATTACTAAAAGAAACATGATGCCCTTAAATCCTATACTTGAGATCGAAATATTTGACTGTTGAGGAATTGATTTCACGAGCCCATTTCCAACATCTTTTGGATTTGTCTACATATTAGTTACATTTTATTATGCTTAAAATGGATTGAAGTAATTTCTTGTCGAAATAAATATAGCAAAACTGTGGTTAAATTTTTAAGAGAAAATCTTTTAAGTCGATTTGAAATCCCTCAAGCCATTATCAGTCATGGAGGTAAACATTTTTATAATAAGTCATTTGTGTCTTTAATGAAGAAATACAAAATTACATATAAATTTGCTACTCCTTATCATCCTCAAACAAAATGTCAAGTTGAATTAGCAAATAGCAAAATAAAATAACTTTTAGAAAAGACAGTTGACCCAACCCATAAAGATTGTTCTGTTCGATTGACCAACGTACTTTGAGCCTACCTTACTGCATTTAAGACGTCTTTAGGATTGTCGCCTTATCGGCTAGTTTATGGTAAACCATGCCACTTACTTGTTGAACTTGAGCATAAATCATTTTGGGCTATTAAAACTTTTAATTTAAATTTGAATGATGCCAGTAATGTATGGAAATTACAATTAAATGAACTTGAGGAATTAAGAAATGATGCATGTAAAAATTCAAGAATTATTAAGGCAAGAACAAAAGTTTTTCATGATAAAAGAATTTCCAAAAAACATTTAAGATTGGTCAAAAAGTGTTGCTTTATAATTCTTGTCTTCATTTGTTTCTAGGAAAGTTAAAGTCAAAGTAGAGCGACCCATTTGTTGTATAAAATGTATATCTATATGGGGTCGTAAAAATTGAGAATCCAAATAGTAGTGTCACATTTAAAGTTAATGGACAAAGATTAAAACTATATTTGGAATACTAACCACGTGAGAAAAGCATCGAAATAAATTTGAGTGACCCACCAAATCTTGATTAAGTTTTTTTTAGTTGTTTTTAATGAATGATTTAACTTTTCACTATTACTTTACCATTTGAATTGTTTGGCTATCTTGAATGGTACGTGTTATTATGTTTTTTGCTTAAGTGTGTTTGATGATTGTATTCCGTTTTGTCATTGTACATCATGAGTACCTCAATAAGAAAGATCCTTTTCAAACATCTTGAAGAACTTTTATGAGTGAAATTTCACTTGAAACATATAATAAAAAGTTGTAAATCACATCAAATTTGAGATCTACGCCTACCAACATTAATGTCTTATATTAAGGATCTAGAGCTTAGGGAAATAGAGGATGACATATGTGACTTCTAATTGGAGCTTGAGTTTAACTCAATAAAAGGACGAATGTAAGTCCATTTTTCTTTTTACATTGTGCTTTTTCTTGTTTTGTTCACTTTGACGTTTCATTTAATTTTGCATATTTGATTCTCTTCATTTTGGTGTGTTTTAATTTATTTTCCCACATAAATGGTGGATAACAGTACTTTGTGACTTCTTAAGTTTGTATCATCAGTTTCCCACAATAATTGAAACCTCAAAATCAAACATGGAAGAAATATAATAAAAATTACATAAGCATTTTTCTTCTCTCCCTCAAAATGCCCTCTAGAAAATTTACAAAGCTCATTGCGAATAATTGCATTTGCTAATAATCAATGGAATTCCTGTTGACATTCGTTGGTTAATTAAAGCAAATGTTTGATTAGATGGTGAGTTTTCTAAAATAAAGAAGAGCTAAACAACTTGGCTCAGAAATGTCATAACTGTGTATGACTTAGTTGCAAATGAGAAATTTGTAAATCTTTAGGAATGGTTTCTGATAATTGAGAAAATAAAATTAAATTCAATGAGGATGGCCTAAGTAAAGAATTGTTAGATGATATCTTACAATCTCTTGAGATGTATCAAGCAGATATGTGCAACGTGAGATTCATAAATTATGGGGACTATTCAAAAAAGAAAGTGAACAGTTTAGTCTTGGGAATCTGACTCAAAAAGACTTTGTTTGCCAGTTTATAAGAAAAATAGATGGGAAGACTAGGTTGGGTATTTTATGCCACTTAGCATGAGAATATTACAGATGAGACTGAGCCTGGTTTTCTCCATAAAATTTATGTGCAAGAATATATCTTGGAACTTTCCTTTCTTTAATCAATTGTTGATTTGGGTACAAGGATTTTGATGATACCAATGTCTAAAAACACATGAATACCTTGGACATGTCTACTATTGCTACTCAACTTTTAGGAAGGTACTCACCTAGGTGTAAAGAACATTTGGCTTCCAAACATGATTCCAAATATCAAGCTTTGCATTGGATTGGAGCACATAATTGGTATCCTATTGAAAATTAAGCTTTTTTTTTAAGATTATAATTGGAGGTGGAGTCTCTTTCAACTTTAGCAAGTTGGCTTTTGATTTGATTGTGAAAAAAGCTGAGTCTTTCAAGGGAGACATGCATTACCATTCCTTTCCTTGATTTATCAAGTGTTGACCTCTCACGGTTATACATTGGTTAAAGAAAATGAGGTCTTTATTTTTTATCTATTTATATTGAACTAACCTATCCTGTGTTAAAGTCCTTTAGTGTTGTTTGTGATTAAGATGAAGATACTCCATCTAAGAATGCTCTCATAGATTCAGCCAGCATCAATTTTGAGCCTCAAAATATTTGCTTCACTTTCCAGGGCTTGGATGATCAACAAGAGACGATTTCAGATTTATTAGGTTTTGTTGATCACATTGAGCACACTCTTGATGATATAAGGTGTGTTCATTACCCTTGATTCATTAGCTTTGTACCCCCCTTTGTTCATTAGTTTCGTTTTTAGCTAGTTTAGGGTGCGATTTCAATTTTCGTTTATGTTCTATATCGCGCTTTCGCTCTTATTGTAAAAAAGGGGGAGAGTAACATATTTTAGTTTTTTTTCCCTCGTGAAAGGGGGAAAGCAGTTCTTTATTTTGTTTAAACTTTACTTGAATTCGATTTTAATAATAAAGGGGAGTTTATTTATTTGAGTTTATTTATTTTCTATTAGGGGGAGCTTGTTTGATTTGCATATGATCTTTTCTGCCAACTTTATTATGCATTATTTCTCTTGTCATATATTGATATGAGAATATTATTTGTCTTAAGGGGCGAGTTAATTTTCTCAATTGAATAATAGATATGAGCATTTATTTACTAGAGATGACTTTTACCTTGAACTAACTGTGAATAATTATTTTTGTTTTAGTTATTTGTTTGTTTGCTTTTGTCGGTTATGTGTATGCTACTGCTCGTGATCTGTCTTGCTTCGACACACACTATTTGAAAACTAGAAAATTCGTTAGTTTATATTTTGACTACAAGGATGCCAAAGGGGGAGATTGTTAAGGCTTCTATTATTGGCATCATTATGTCAATAATTTTGTAATTTATTTATTTCTTTTATCAAGAATTTGTTTCTTTCTATTAGAAATTTATCTAGTCTTGGAAACTAATTAAGATTACGTTATGTGGAATATTGCAAAATATTTTTAGAGGCATAAAAAAAGCAAATTGGCATGTAAAAAAATTTCATGTTAAAGAGTTCCAAATAAAGATGACTACTACAATTGGTAGGTATACCAAGTATTTGTGGAATATTTGACTCCTAAGTATATCTTAATATTCCTCTACTAGGGGTTTGAGTGAAATACTACTCCTATATAAAGTGAATTATTTCACATATTAAATAGTGAAGAAGACATATCACATTTTATATCAAAAAAGTAGCCAACGCAAAGAACGAGAAGAACCTTATTTGGCTACATATGATGTTTCATATCTCTATGATGTTTCAGTCTTCTTCATCATATCAAGTCTTTCATTAAAATTCTTTATATTCACTTTGATCTTTTTGGGTCAAAGAGGTCATTATTCACTAAGCAAAGTCAACTAAGTTAGATACAACAAAGTGGTAATAAGAGTAAGAGGGTGTCTGAAATTGTGTTAGAATCCAATAGGTTGTAACCTTTTCATTGCTTAGTGAATTACTTATTATCTTGGCGTGATTTGAACCACATAAAAATCCTTTGTGTGCTTTACTTTCTACAATTTACAATTTGTTATATATTTACGATGAATGAACAATAACATGAACAGTGTGATACGATGAACAGTGACTGTAAATAGTAACCACAAATAGGATTGTATGAACAGTAATTTCAGGATTAATTAACTAGAGAAATTATTTTATCTATTGTTTAGTTTGCCTACATTTATTAAAAATAGATCTAAATTCTTAACCAGATGAATTGCGAGCTAGTCTATAGTTTCTTCGTTAACAAACGTTAATCATATATGAGCTTTATTAATTTCACTGCAGGATCAGATACATATATGTGATTATTATATTGCCGAATAATGTTTATATATATATATAGTTTCCAGCATGTTGGTGACCATGTTTCTTGATTTGGTTAATAAATAATAATAATAATAATCATTTCTACTTTCGGCATTCTGGTGGGTTAAACAATTTCTACTTTTGGTCTGCTGCATATGATTGTATGTTAAACAATTTCTATTTTTGGCCAGAAATATTAATTTTGGCTTGAAAATTGAAATTATAATTAATTGATTTTTTTTAAAATTAATTTAGAAACAAAAGTTATAATTAATAAAAAAGATTATTTTGTTTCTACAATGAAATCATTATGATTTTAATAAAAACCCTGCAATTGATTTAGAAGTTAAAATTTCATTATTCAGCTAATTAATTAAATAGTTAAAATGAAAACTGCAATTATAACATTGAATGATTATTGATAAGTGTCCACGAACATAATTTATCCAAATATAAGTGACAAGTCCAACATAAATATAAGAGTATTGTAACAACATAAAAACCAAATTCTAACAAAATGTAGAAGACTAGCAGTTTTGAAATAATGAACCATGATCAATTCATTTCCAGAAATATAGGGAAGCCAACAACACGCTCATTACCAACAACATAAGGAAACCATTAACACAGTTGTTTCTAGCAACACAAGAGGAAGGCAACAAAACTGATCAGACTAAAAAAATCAATTCTATCAGTTTTGGTGAAGCATCTAGCAAATACCAATCTAATAAGGTAAATATGCAAAGTTGCATCAATACCTAAGACATATTTTTGCATCAAAGAAAAAAGTTGGCCAACTCTAGCAACGCCCACCATCATCATCAAATTCCAACATAGCAAGTGTAACAAGCTAGATAACTGCACAACTAAAATATAACTTCATCAAATTCGAAGTATGTGACAACACATATAGATTAAAATACTAGGCAATAGAATAATAGCTAGCTGATGATTGAATGCACATTTTTGAAATTCATCAAGTTTGATCTTAGCTAATAAATTACCTGGGTGGCTTCCCCTTTTAGGCCAATGTAGTGTATCTGAGTTGTGTCACCCAAAAATTTTTTAGGAAGTGTAATGTGATATTGGCCACACTTTGAACTTTGTAATATCTAAAGTATGGATTAATGTGACATTAAAAACAACTCAGAACTGATGAAAAAAAGAGAGAAAATTATTGTCTAGAAATACAATACAATATCAACCTAAGAATGGTAAGTTGCTAATATATGAGAAGCTCTGAAATTCAGTAGATTACTCATAGTTGCCTTAATTGATCTTCTATGAAAGTATGGAAATGAAGTGTTTGAAAGTAAAGCCTCTATTGCATGTCAACGAAATTGAGTAGTAGCCAATAATTACCTTGTTTGGTATTCTAACATTACTTGCAAATTCTCAACCAAATCCCATTCCTTGGAACAAAGTGTACAATGTGTCAGATAAGTTGAAATGAAAAATTTGTTAAAATTGCATTGATGAGTCAACGTAAGGTATACTTGAATAGCTTGCACATCTTGAGCATCTAAGAAGTCAATACCCTCTCGATTGATGAACCTATTTTAAAACTTAGAAAAAAGGAAAAAAGCTGAGGACACAACTTATTCTATTGAGAAAAATGCACGGTTTAGAAATAAAAACAAATTTAATATTTGAGTAAAGCCTTAATGGCATGGCAACAAGGGGCTAATGGCAACTAGGGACTAAGTTTGAGCACTTTTTGCTCAAGACTAGGCATCTAATCTTAACCCAAACCAGGCACACACAAAAACACATATTGAGATTTTTATGATAAGCCATTGAAAATTCCATGTAAAATTTATATTTCTAAGATCATTTGATCCTTTAAACTTTTTATTTTGAATTCTCTTATATAGAGAATTGTTACTGATATTTCATCAGATATTAGAATTGATATTTAGGGCTAGTTTTGAAATATTGTAGCTTTTAAAATAATTACTGTTAGTTGTGCTATAAAAATAATAAGCTATGAAAAGAATCAATTAAGTGTTTGGTAAAATTTATTTTCAAAAGTACTGTGAATTTTGAAAGTTGTTATTAGTCTTTGGTAAATTTTGCTATTAAACTGGTGTGAGAAAATAAATAACTAAAATGTATATAATATAGAATGAAATTAACAGATATAAAAACATGTATATAAAATATTTTTAATTGTGTATTATAATAATTTAAACTAAAAATAAAATTTATACTGCATTGATTTTAATTGTGTATTATAATAATTTAAACTAAAAATAAAATTTTTACTGCATTGATTTTAATTGTGTATTATAATAATTTTAAGTAAAAATAAAATTTAGACTATATTGCCATAGAAAACTTTTGATGTAATGTAAAATATAAAAAGGAAATAGAGTAAATGAAAGGAATACGTGAATTATAATAAAAAATTATTAAAATATTAATTTTGTTTTCAATTTAAATAAGGATAATTTTGGATTCAATTAATAATTGTAAGGATATTTATAGAATTATATTAAATGATAAAATTAATTCTCAAAATTAGAATCTAAAAGGTATTTCTTCCCTACTTTTCAAAATCAACTATAGGAGAAGTTGATTTTGACAAAAGTGATTTTGATTTATTTTACCAAACACCAAAATTAGCTTTTAGATTTTCAAAATTACTTTTAAGTCTCCCAAAAGTAATTCCAAACGGGCCCTTACAATCAAATTACACAAGTGGGACCTCCTCATGGCGTTTACATTGATCTTCTAAAGCACTATCCAGATTCTTTAAACCATCTTTAATATTCGAGGGATATTTTCTCCACTCACATTTTGTAAGGGAGAGACTATCTCCACTTAATTATCTAATAATTAAGAAAGAACTGAAACTAAACCCCATAGAGCTTTTATGAAGGTTTAGGGATGCCTACTCCACTCATATTTCGTAAGGGAGAAACTATCTCCACTTAATTATCTGATAATTAAGAGAGAATTGAAACTAACCTCCATAAAGCTTTGATGGAGGCTCAAACCCTCACTCTCACCATTGTAAGTGCAAGTGCTCTCCCATTGAACCAAAGGCCCATTATTATCCTTTCCACTTACTACGACGAGAAAAATTGCTACTTTAGTTTCTTTCTAAACTAGATAGTATTACATCTGATGATTGATGAAGCATTACCATATAAAATTCACAAGTTCAAACTCACACTCTCATCTTCGAAGGACTTATTGTTAAAACAAGAAATATGTTGGTGAAAACCATCACCTCTAACCTAGGAACATTCATATTGTATCACCAAAAATCAATAACAAAATATGTGAAAGCGTACTTGAATCCATAATGGTTAATTGCCCTTTAGAGTCGTATGGTTGGTCTTCTAAAACAATACGTTCTCCTAGAGAATTCTTTAATTTTCTCTGCGCTCTCTTTGATGATGAGATGTCAGAAAAAAAATAGAAAGGCAAGTGTGACCTGAGGACTATAACCACTCATATAAATAATTTTTCCTATTGTCTTTAGGTATTCTTATTTTAGCCCACATAGTAATAGAAATTACCCTTAAGTCTCTACACATTAAATGCCCACATCCTATCAAATACATTAAAGCTCACATTACTGAAAATCTTAATATATCACTTTTAATTGGGCTTAATCTTATTGATAGTGCATAATACATAATTACTCACATATAAGTCTAATATTGGATTAAGGATCCAATAATACTGAATTAAAGATACAACACTTATTCCATCAGCACCACTAACAATTGAAATGCTTTTGATCTTAACATCTAAAGTAAATGTGTCAAAATCAAATAGAAGGGTGATTCTCAATCAGCCCTTTTAGAGCATAAAAAAATCTTTAGGGAAACAAATTCTTAAGAAAAAAACAATACGAAACAATAATTTGGAGGGCATCCTACTCTGAAGAAAAAATAGATTGGTTTTAAGAAAAAATTTATGTATAAGAATTATCGGTGTAGAAATGAGGACATCAAATTCTTGGTAGAAAAACTAAAATTGACTTTCTATGCAAAGTTGAGCAAATATTATCTTTTGGACCCAAAATAGTCTCTAATTGTTCCTAGTAAGAGACATTATTATTCCATTAAATTAGAAAAAAAATATGAATAAATACAACAAAAGTCCTTAGTATTTTAATCATCAATTTCATTTCATTACAAAAAGCTTATTTATGAAATTAGTAAATTTCAACATATTGCTTATTCTAACAGCAATGTCATACAAATTATAATCAGACATATTGATTTGTGGGGTATAAAGAGGTTTTAAAATGAAGAGAAAATACAAAATTAAAATAACATTCGGGAACATGCGTGGTAATGAAAATAAAAGTCCATTTCTCTAACCCTTGAGATCCCAGCTACTATTTATTCTCTGAGAAAAAGTAAAAGATTTTGAAAAAAAGCCAGCCACGTACGGAATATGTACGAGTAACTCTTGATCGCCGTCATTATTTTCCGAATGTTTCTGTGTCCACAATGAAGATGACGTGAGCTTTAAAAGTGCATAGAATAAAGAATTGTTTAGATGCATCATAAACAAAATATAGCATGCTAAATATTGATATTTCCCCGAAAACATCATCTTAATCAACTAGGCTTGTAGATTTTATAGTAACTTATCTGACAGAGGGTTGGCATTTTTTTTTCTTTTTTCAGATATAATTTCCAGTTCAGGGTTAGAAACTGGTACGGATATTAATTTGTGTCTTCATAAATTATAAACTAGAATAATAACGAGACTGATATTGATTAACAACTAAGACAAATTGCACAATCATAAAAAAGATGCATCTTATTTGGTTTTCTGGTTTCATATAGATATTAATCTAAGAGCACTACTCATATGACTAGCAAGAAGTAATATGTATCATGATCAAATCTCTTTTGCCTGGCATTCAAATATTTTATTTGAAGCTTTCTCATCTTTTTAGAAGAACCTAATCAAGTGTGCTTAATCAGGGTGGTTATCCGCAGCACAGGTTGCAATATTAACACTACTTCAAAAAAAAAAAGCATACAAGTGATGTATATACTTGTTTACAAGTGAAACCCTTTCTCAGTAGAATGACATTAAGGGTAAAAGGAATCAATTAATAGAAAGTAAAATTCAATGGTCTGTAAAATTGCTTCTTGCAGCATATTTGAGGCACATCTTCAAAAATCCTTCATTCTTTGTAGAACTTTAAAAGATAACTAAGCATAATCAATCACCTTAATAGAAATGTTTACCTAATTGTAATGTGGAAAAATCATGCCAACAAATCGAAAGCAAATCAATACTACATGTATAACTCAATCAACGTAATTTTAATTCAAAATGAAGAGGCAGAACTAGATTTCAAGTACAAACCTCTATGACTATGGTGCAAAGATGAGGACTTGGACTTTTATGAAGTCAACCAAACTTTCGATGAATGATTCAATTCTTGAACATTTATAACATACTTAAAAGTTGGAAATCAGTAATGAATAGACTCTGTGCTGCAACAAATATTTTTCAGTGACATACATGCACATTCACCTGAGATTGCACATCCATGTTTCAAACACACTTCTCGGAAACATGCCAATGTCTAAATAAAAAATGAACCACAAGAAGAGTATACAAGTGCACAAACTACCCCCGAAGAATTCAGACGTTGCTTCTACGCTTTAAAAACTGACTGGACACTCCCTAGAATAGCCTCATTTAATATAAACACCTAAAAAAGCAATCCAGTAAAAAAGAAAAGGAAAAATTAGTTAAAGCAATTAAATAAAATTGACTGAAAAAATAAACAATAATGTTGTCTTTTCAATCCTTAACAATGAAATGAACTGAAAATAGAGCCAACAACAGCTCATGAGGAAGTAGCTTTCTGTCACAAAACAAATAGAGCATCCATTCACATAAAGCAGCCCTTCACTCTAGACCTATAAAGGACCGTAACTCATCCTATCCACTGCAAAGTTCACTAAAACATGGTGGGAAAAATGATCTTAAAATAGCTTCCTTGCAGTTACCACACACTTTTCTGAAAGCTCGTGGATGGTTTTTCAACCGAGCAAAGGGATAAGAGAACAAAGCCTATTTGACAGCATAAGGAGAGTTTTAAATTGGAAAAAGTTCTACGCAACCAAAGTTTTATCAAAATTCAAGCTTTATCATGCTTACCCATAAAGCAAATAACAACTATGATTTCCAAATAATTCCTTTCTCATTTTATCATGTAAAACGACATACAGAGATGCGAGAATCCAAGTTTAGACAAGTGCACCTCATAACCCACAATTTTTAACCAAACCTGACTGATCTCCAAAATATTAGTAAATTAATTACCGAAAAAATATCTAAAAGGATTCTTTTTCAATTTCTTATAAATTATTCACTACTTTACATAAAAGTAGAATGAATAGTAAAAATTACAATTACTGGTGGTAGCAAACTCTGTCCATCCAAGCCTCAAGCCTTGCCACTTTAAAATTCTACCAATAAATCAGTTAACTTTAAATAATCTAATTCATGAGAAGAAGATTAAATAATACAAATAAAGTAGTGGCTCACCAAAGGGTGTGAAGCTTCAATTGACAGTGAAGGCTAGGGTTTCAATTTCGAAAACTATGATTTGGTCTTTTTTCACAACAAGAGATTGGGTTTCTTTCAGTCACTGAAATTGTCTTGGCTATTATTCTCACTGAATTTAGGTTTTGATTAAGATTGATTTCACTAAAGCAAAGAGAGACGATTGAGTGACAATGACAGTGTTGGGTCTATCTCATTTGGGGGCCAAAGCCGAATATCTAAAAGACTTGTTTAATGTGCAATTAACATTAAACTTTAGACTTGCATGAAAATTGCCATGAAATTTGGTTTTAAAAGCAAGCAGCCACCCTAATTTCATCAACACAAAAAGACGAGAAGAGAAGGAAAAAGAGAGAGTGAGAGAGAAGACAGTGACTGACTATTATAATTTGGGGGTAAGATTTTTAATCTTTAATTGGGTGATTGGAAGGTGAAATTAATTTTGTTTTCTCCCAAATTTTGAGAGTAAGTTTCTGACATCACCCTCTACAATCCTAGTGGTCTTGATTTTTATTTTATTCTCTCGTTGGCTATTATTTGAGATACCCACTTATTAGAAAGATAGATATTAGACTGTTACTGAGAGTCAATGATATTGAGATTCTTAATGTGATTTTTTTAAAAAAAAAGGAAAGAGGGGGTGGGCAAGAATTTGTGTTGTAATCCCATTAATATAGTGGAACATTTTACCGAACTACGGTCTCATAGTGTTTCCTGCTTTGGGTTTTCTACATAAAAATCTTTGTCTCTTATGGTTGATTTATTGATTTGAATTTTTTTTGTTTATTTTTCTGTTTATTTATTTGTGTGGTACACATCCTATTTTAATCACATAAAGAGGGAAAGAATTTGTTTTCACTTAATTTACAACTGCTTGTGTGAGTTCTTTTCCCAATAGACAAATACGAATTGCGTTGAAAAGAGTAGCAATAATAACAATCATTGAGAACAACGTTGATCTATGAGTGTTTGGGTGTCGTTGGTTTCCTAGTTGTATCCTGCATTTTGAGATTTGAGAGTGAGGCTTGAAAATTTTCTCAATACTTGGAAATTTTTTAGTTCCCTCTTCATAAAACGTTTCCCTCCTTACACAACGCTGCATTTTGTCTTCTATTACAAGTTTTTTTAATTATAATTTAAAATTATAAATCTTATATTAAGCGACGTCATCATTTCATTTTTTGGGTAATAAAATAATTTTAAAAATAAATTCAAACCCACACAATTAAAGTATTAAAAAAAAAAAAGTAGTCATGCATGCTTCATATCCAAATAATCTATCTCCAGCCTATCATAGGTTTTTGATAGATGATATTTCTATCACAAGCAGTGGCGGTGCCACATTAGGACTAGGGGGAGTTTCAACCCCCCCTAGACTTTTTAAAATTTACAAATTTCATGAGATTTTATTTTATTTTTAATCTGATTCACCATAAAAATTCATGCTTAAATTTAAAAACAACCAATATATTAAGTATGTATTTTTACACTTCCAACCCATAAAGAAACATTATTATTTTGAAGTTTCTTGGGCCCTAACTCTCCTCACACACACACACACAAAAAAAAAAACCACTTTAACTTAATGAGTTTATCCAAATGATTTTCTTTGATAAATCTTATGGCACTTAAAATTCAACTTAATGTTTTTATTGTGGAAGTGGGTTATGATAACAAATTTTTAAAATTCAAAGGAATTGATAAGCTAATAAGAAAAATAGTTCATATTAAAAAGAAAAAATTGTATTCATTAATTTATTTATTGATTTTACTAGTTGTCATAACCACAGTAAAAAAATATAACTTATGAATTTTGTGAAAAATCATCTGTGACATCAGATGAGAGATCAATGATTGGTGATATTATTATTGTATATATAGAAAAATATTTATTTTATACTCTTAATAATAAAGTTATTCTTCAATCTTTTTAACATATGAAAACAAGTTAAAGTCAATTATAAATGTATTAAATTAAATATATTAATTAATTTTTATTTTAGTATTTGTTACTTGTTAATTACATTTTAAATTATATTACTATTTAAATTTAGCCCCTGCCATATTAAATTCTTGGCACCGCCACTAATCACAAGTATGTCATAAATGCATGACAGGGAACAAAAAAATCTATCACGTGTCTATGTTATAGGTCTTCAAACCAAAAACTATCACACAAAGGACTGTCATAGTAGGTGCCTTTTTTTTTTTTTTTATAGTGTCAGCAGTTTTATTTAGTTGATCATTCAAATTCGAGTATTAAAAAATTAAGTTAAAAAATTAATTTAAAATTTACCCACCTCTCTATTTTTAAAAATAACTAAATAAATGAACTCTAAAGTTAAACAAGACATTAGATTTTCGACTTGGAGCAAGATGAAAAATTATATGAATTTATTGTCAGGTCAATGGTCCCCATCTTAAACAAACTTCTTTATTTTCCTTCTTTACTACTTTTTACGACAGGATAAGATTAGAATTGTTGGCTGATAATTTTCCTTTTATGTTTGTCTTTTTAATAATTTTCCTCCAAGTCGAGTTTTGGTCAACAAAATATAAAGTAATGTATGTTTTACGCCTATAAGAATTTATGATTAATAATGTATTCATTTATTAATCATTTACTTTATTTATATAGTTATGAGACTATAAGAGGGCCCAACTCCTTATTTACATATACTTGAGAATAAATAAAAGTGATCTCTAGATATTTTCCCTACTAATCTACTACCTGTCCTCACACATGATATGTATGAGGTTGCATATCCCTAATTTGTCTATCAGTAGCTCTAGTTAAGAGCCCCATTGTACCAAAAAAGAAAAAGTGATCTCTAGACACTAGTGGCATATTTTATTTGCTTTCCCTCTTTCTTTTACAAAACTGAGTTTCTAATTGATAAATAATTTAGCAAAAATATATTAATTTATAGAGTGCATTTATAATCCAATGAACATAAGGCATTTATTCAACTAAAATTCATTGTAAAACTTTTACAAATCTATTCAATTGAATATGAATTAATCCACTAATTATGCATTAATTGAACTAAAAAAATAAATACATTGTAATTATTTACCTCTCCGATTGTCCTAATGAAAATTATGTAAGTTCAGAAGTTTCAAGTTTAAAAGAAATGGTTACTAACATAAATTGAAAATCCTACTAATGACGAAACTGGGGATGATACAATAACTTTGGAGCCAGTTAT
Source organism: Luvunga scandens (assembly GCA_030449905.1). Classification (NCBI taxonomy): domain Eukaryota; kingdom Viridiplantae; phylum Streptophyta; class Magnoliopsida; order Sapindales; family Rutaceae; genus Luvunga; species Luvunga scandens. The sequence goes on along the minus strand of JASUUG010001110.1, from coordinate 1,889,636 downwards.
GCTCAAGGGAACACTCAACTCATCAACAATATTTTATTAATTTTTATTGCAATTCCAAAATTCAACATCAGAACTTCTAGATGCAATAAGAAAATTAAAGACCAAACCTAATTAGATTTAAATTTGAAGAAAAAATAAGATGGACTTATATTTTATTTAATAAAATATAACAGTCAATAAATATATTTTATTAAATTCAGATAATGTTATTACAACTAACCTTTTAAGGGCATAATAATAACGAGAATTCTAACAAAACAACCATGAAAACTAATTAATATTGTCAAAAGAAACAATGAAGTTAATCAGACGGTCTAGCGGCGCAGCCCTTGCAGGATCAAAGTAAGCAAGCTCTTGTTTTGCTTCAGCTATGAGCTCCTTGGCTTGCTTCTTGGACCCATCGATACCCAGAAACTTTGGATACGTTGCCTTATCTCGCAGCATATCCCTGCCAATTTTTTCCCTCGTGTCTGGCGATCCAATCACATCTACAATATCATTCCACAATTGATATGCCATCCCCACACATTTTCCAAAATTTCTCATTCTTTCTATCTCTTCTTCATTTCCTCCTCCTATTATGACTCCAATAACTATGCTTGCCTCTACAGATTTCCCCGCTTTGTGTCTATGAATGAAGTCCAATTCACTCAAACTTACTTCTTTGCCTTCACTGTTCATGTCCGTTATCTGCCCTGCAGCGAGTCCTTCTGAACCAAATGCTGAGGTTATCTCAACAATGGCTTGAAGAATACGGTCGGGCGAAACGTTTTTGGCCTTCATCATGGCAATTTGCTCAATGGCAAGGCAGAATAAAGCTTGACAAGCAAGAATTGTGGTTGCTTCACCGAAAACTTTGTGGTTTGAAGGCTTGCCTCGTCGAAAGTCATCGTTGTCAAGGCAAGGCAGGTCATCTTGAATCATACCCATTACGGAGAGCATCTCTATTGCACAAGCCAGTGACATCGCCACTGACTCACTTCCTCCAACCAGCTCACATGAAGCATTGCATAATATTGACAAAAAATATTTACCACCAGGTATCATAGAGTATCTCATTGCTTCATGAAGAACAGCAGGATGTCTCAGTGGAACTGCTTCATCTAGAGCCTTGTTTATTTGCTTTGCTTTCATGGCCTTGTATTCATCAATTTGGAATAACTTGGGTACAGGGTTGTTCTTTTGTGAATTAATAATCATCAGTTTTTTGGGTTGCCACCGCGACGGTACTGGTGATTTAGCAACGTGGGAATTGGGAACAAATGGGATCATTGAATGGTGTTTGAAAGCATTAATGGAGTTCGTAAAGTGATTAAATGAGGCCATGGATATGGGGACTGGTGGAAGGAATAGTGACTGTTTTTGCTTTTGACTGGTGGAGGATTGTGAATGAACACCAACAAGCTCATTTATACAATATTATCTCCCAATTAAACCTATTTGTAGATGAATATACTCATTAAGCTTCTTCAGTAGTAATCAATTTGCTATTAATATGTGCCGGTAACCGGACGCAACATTATTTTATTCTTAACTATCCATATTTTTAATAGTAGTTAATTTTAGTAATTCCAAGGACTTTTCTTCTTTGACTGGACATCGGATTTCAAATCTCAGAGGAGGCCTCAATTACGACTTTGCCACCCTTGTGTCTTTTAAAAAGATAATAATAATTTTACCAAATAATTATGCACCCAGGGGCCGAAAAAACTTTGAAGGAAGGGTGACCAGTATTTCTTCACCTAATCTGTTTTATAAACCCATCCAATTGTTTTAAGAAAATAATTATCAAAAGTTCATATTATTTTAAGGAATTCGAATAAAAAAGTTTATGGAATCATTCAAATAAATTTATCTTAATTTTTTATCATTTTTTGTTATATTTAACTACTAACGTTATTTTACCATGAGTTTAATTTTGATTATTTTAGTCTTATAAGGTAAGAATATCAAAATACCTATTTTTGCTGCTGGTGATGTTTTTTGTAACCATCGAGGAGTGATGTTAGCTGGTTTTGATTCTTTTTTCGGACACCAACCTACTCTGTTTGCTAAGCTGATGGCTATTCTTGAGGGTTTGGATCTTACTACTCAGCTTAAGTTTTCTGTTCTTGAGGTGGAGTCCAATTCTACCACTGTAATTTCTTGTGCTATTTCTTAGGGTTCAGTGCAATTGGATTTTGCTTATCTTCTTGACCAAATTCATGCTTTATTTTCTAGTCTTTGTGCATGTCTTTTGGAAGACTACATCTACAACTAATTTCAAGGACAACTGGGTTTATACTCATCAGACTCTTCAGCGGCTTTTTAGTTCTAGGATCTTTCAGCTAGTTTGTATGCATTCTTTGTTTGGACAATCAAGAGGGCCCGTATGTTCAACATTGATTTCACCTTGCTGGCTTGTTTTTCAGAACTTTTTGGTATATTGCTTGCTACTTCTGTTAGGAGGTGTAGGTTTATGTCTCTCCCTCCTTATGCTTTCTTCCTTATTTGACTTGTATAACAAGTAGGATCCGACCTAACCCCTCTTTTTTTAGTGGTTTAAAAAAAACAGAGAGAGACTATCAAAATACCTAAAAATTTTGTTTAATTCCAACATTTTTTAAAAAATTTTAGACAAAATTCATTATTTTTTAAATAATGTATAGGGACTATTTCATTAGTATGATTATTAATTTTTAACTAAACAAAATATTTTTATGACGTGATTCTCACTAAATAATTTATCACAGAAAAATTATTTCATGTACATGTGGGAGTATTGAAAATTATTGTATTTCATTTTAAAACATTAAATTAGAAGTCATAAAACTTAGTACTTAAATTGTTAAATAAAACAACACTTATTTCTTGGCTTATTTTATTGTTCTATGTTTTAAGGATAAAATAGATAAATTATACCTATGTTAAAGCAACCCTAATGCTCAAAGCACACCTTCTGGCCCTACTTGGAAATCTCCAAAATGGGCTGTGTAAAACATTTCCAATGTTTTGTGATGAAATGGAAATGTTATTGAGTTTGTTGATAGAAGAAATTAGGTTTCTAAATAATGACAAATCTTATTGAAAATCAAAATGAATAAAACTATGGTTTCAAATCTGAGATCTAAAAAAAAGATAAAAATCCTAGAAGAATTAGGACAAATAGGAAAAAAATATTAAAATTGGAAAATGACCAAGAAAGAAACAAATTTTTTTACTAGACAACAAGGCAAAATGGCTTAGTCTACATTGCAAGTTTCAAAACGATATATTATACATTGAAAATGAACATCTATAGCCCAAGTTATGGCCTCCAAAAGGTACCTACTCGTGACACTTAGCACTTTACATCAGTCCCCTGCACTTGGAAACGAACTCGTCCTTGAGTTCGGCTCATACAATTCCTTATCATTTGGAAGATACTCGAACAAATCAAGCACACTGAAAGTGTGAGAGATGTTCTATTTGTCCAGTAACTGAAGCACATAAGCATTATTATTGATCTTCCATGCAACTCGAAATGGTCCATTTACACTCTCTAATTTAGTGAGAATGCCAGGAAAATAACTCCGTTGTAGATATGCTATCGCTAAGTCACTGTTTGAAAACACTTTCTTTCGACGGCGCTTATTTGCTTCAACCTTGTATTTAGCATTGGCAACCTTCAAGAGAGCTCATACCTCAGCTTAAATCTTTAGAGCTTTTTTCACTGCACTATCTGCCGCCTTGCTTTCTCCAACCATAATTACTTTTGGCATGACAGCCAAATCACACACATAGCAAGCAGGACAAGTGTAGAAAATCTCAAAAAAGGTGTTACTAGTAGAATGATTCACCATGCTATTGTAAGCAAACTCAACCTAAGGGAATGTAGCTTCCCAGTTTTGTTGCTTGTCTCCACAAACACAGCACAATATGTTGCCCAAAGTTTAATTGACCACTTCCGTCTATCCATATGTTTGTGGATGGAAAGAACTACTAAATTGCAACTGTATACCAAACTTAACCTTGAGATAACGCTAGAACTTGCTAATGAACTTCACATCCCTGTTAGAAGTAATAGTCTTTACAACACCATGCAAACACACTATCTTTCGAAAGAACAAATGCACCATTGAAACAACATGTTCAATTTTCTTACAAGCAATAAAGTGTGCCATCTTTGAAAGCCTATCAACCACAACCAATATAGAGTCTCAACCCATCGTTGTGCGCGACAACCCTGACGCAAAATCCATGGACAGATACAACTAAATATTTTCTAGAATAGGTAATGGCAAGTATAAACTCATATTCTATGGGTATCTCTTACCTTCTTGGCAAACCTGAAACCACTGCACAATTTTCTGCACATCTCTATTCAACTACGGTAAAAAAATAACATTCCTCTATAAGTGCTCCGATCTTATCTCGTCCAAGATGTCTGCCTAATCCTTTTCCACGCAAATCGTGAATAATCTAATCCCTTAACAAACTTTAAGGAAAACATAATTAGTTGGCTTTGAATAAATAACTATCATAAATGAGGAAATCCTTCGCATTCTGATGATTAATGCAGCTATCCTAAATATGCACAAAATCCTCATATTCAGCGTATAATTCCGTCAAGCACTTAAAATCAATAACTTCATTAACTAGAGTTACTAATAAAGTTGCTCGCCTATTTACCATGTCTACCACTGTATTCTGCTACCCAAATTTGTTAATCAGAACAAAAGTGAACTTCTGCATATAACTCACCCATCTTGCATGCATCTTGTTCAGGTTCTGCAGATTGTTAAAGTACTTTAGTGTTTGATGGTTGCTGTAGAACATGAACTCTTTCTAAATCAAGTAATACTCCCACGTCTTTAATGCCCTAAGGACGACATAAAACTCTTGGTTGTAAGTAGACCACTTCTGTCGTGCCTCATTCAATTTCTCACTCATATACTCAATTGGCCGTCCTTTTTAAGAAAAAACAGCTCCAATTCCCTTGCCAAAAGCATCACACTCAACCTCAAACAACTTATTGAAGTTTGACAAGGCTAACATAAGAGTAGTACACAACTTCTCTTTCAGAAACATAAAGTTCGCCTCTTCCTCTACTCCCCAATTCTCTTTCTCTTCCATAGTATGTGTGGATATAATGCTAAAAGTGTGAATGAGCCTCTCATAAATCATTGTCAGCCCATGAAAACTCCTAACTTCACCCACTATCTTAGGCGTAGGGCATTGTCTAATAGCTTTTATCTTCGATTTAATAGCTCGAATGCCATCTAGACCAATTATAAAACCTAAAAATTACACATTACTCTACAGAAAGCTATACTTTTTCAAATTAATGTAGAGTTTATTCCTCTGCAACACCTCTATAACCACCCTTAAGTGCTCTAAATACATCATCACCTTAATAAAATACACCAAAATTTCATCAAAATATACCACAACAAATTTTATCTTTGATTCAATAGCTCAAATGCCATCTGCATTTATTATAAAACCCAAAACCTTCACATTACTCGGTAGAAAGCTACATTTTTTTATGTTAATGTAAAGCTTATTCCTCCTCAACACCTTTATAACCATTCTCAAGTGCTCTAAATGTGTCACCACCTCAAAAAAATACACCAAAATATCATCAAAATGTACTACAACAAATTTATAAAAAAAATGCTTAAGAACCTGGTTCATTAAGCATGTAAAAGTACACGGCGCATTTGCCAATCCGAATAGCATCACAAACCACTCATACAACCTTTCTTTCATCTCGAATATAGTCTTTCATTTACTCCAGGCTGAATCCAAATCTGATGATACCCACTTCACAAGTCTATCTTTGAGAAATCAGAACACCATCAAGCTGATCCAATAAATCCCATAACGTCATAATAGAAAAATCAATATTTCATTGTAATCTAATTAATCTACCAGTTGTCCACACACGTATGCCAACTCTTATCCTTCTTCAGCACTAACAAAGCTGGCATAGCACATGGACTCATACTCTCACAAATGAATCCCTTCTTCAATAGTTCATTAACTTGTCCTTGTAAAATCGCATGCTCAAGAGGACTCATGTGATAATAGGGAAAGTTAGGTAGACTTGCACTATAGACTAAGTCTATATGATGCTGAATACCTTACAAAGATAGCAGCATATCAGGCATTTCTGATGGTGTAATATCAATAAACTCAACTAACAATAGTTGCACCTCTATAAGAATAGACTTCAACTAGAACTCATTTTCCTTTTGCAACATCTTGCAACCATTAGAATCTTCATCTAGATGTCTCATTACAATAGTCAGAAAATTTCCCTTCAGCCTTAAGATTCTTCTTTTTGGTCATTAAAGGCACTACATAAACCTTTTTGCTATTCTACCAAAACTCGCACACATTATCCTTTTCTTTATGGACCCTATCTACATCAAACTATCAAGGTCTGTCCATTAATAAATAGCATCTATCCATGTCCACCACATCGCATACCATATCACTCTTATAAATTTTTCCAATGGAGAAAGGAACACAACACACATTTGTCACTCACGTTTTTATCCTTTTCTTAATCCACTTTAATCTGTAAAGTGCAGGATATTTGTCTGTCGAAAGTCCCATCATATCAACTAATGCCTTCAAAACTATATTTTCATTATTACCATTGTCAATAATTATCATGTTGCACACCTTATCATTGATGGTGCCATATGTTCTGAAAATCTTATTGTCCTAGTTATCCTCTTCAAATTTATGCGCCAATAAAATTTTCTATATGATACAGTTCAACAACTTTGTCTTATCTACTTCCAACTCCAAGGCCTTATTGTCGTCTTTATCTTCAACGTTATTCACCTTCGCTTCGTCTACTTTAGCCTCAACCAAATTTAAATTTTTAGGACGACAGTCACTAAATCTGTGACCTGGTTCTCCATATTTCGAACACTTATTTAGCATAGGTTTTGCATGAAGAATATTATGTTGTCTATATGGCCGCTGCTATCTAAGCAGTTGCTGCGTTAATTGCCATTCTACTAGTTGTTACGCTAACTACTACCAGCCCATGTTTTCTACTAGTTTTCAGTCCCAACATTGTTTGGTCTATTTTGCACACTAGTGAATTACCTATACTAAATTCTAGAAACAACACATTGCTTCCGTTGTTCTAACTTCTTTGCCTAACCGCTGTACCCATATCCCAAATTGAATTTAAAATCTCATCATGCAGCTTTTCTTTCAGTTCGCCAAGATACTTTGTAATTGTCTGAAACTCTGGCTCATCCATCATATTTCTTGTATGCAGATAATAAAATTCTTTTGTATATTCATCAACACTACAATTTCTTTGCCTGCAATTCTGATACTTCATATATAACTACTGTTGATAATCTGCTGGCAGGAATTACTCTTTTATCATCCTCTGCATTCTAGGCCACGACTTGATTAATGGCTTTCCCATAACTCTTCTTCAATTTTAAATGTTTTGCCACCATGTGGATGCTGCACCCTTCAACTTAAATACCACAAGCTTAACTCATTTATCCTTCGGAATGTCCATATATTAGAAGAAATTTTTTGTATCCAATGTCTGGTTTTAAAATTTTGCAACATGCATCCCACCATAAAAATCCACAATATCAATATTAATCTTGTAATTTGTACTCTTCCCACGCCTTCTATCATAATCCTTAGTGTCCTCTTCTTCTGAATTGCTTCCTAACTCCTCACGCACGCGAAGCTGTACTCACCTTGTGTGCTCCAGGTTCTAAGGTGCTACTTCACAATTGATGCCCTGAGGCACAACTTCGCGATTAAAATCTTTAGGTTGTTCTCTATGATTGGCTCCTTAAATTTCTCTCTTGCGATCAACCTTTCTTGTTAACGCCTCTCTTAATCATCATTCATGGAAAGTTTAAGTCTCTCGATTACTCACTCTATCGCCACCGATCTCGGGTTATAGACATCTTCTATTGCTTGCAAGGATGCTTCTACAACCACCTGTCTGGCAACCTTTACTGACTATGCCTATATCCAATGATCATCGTCATTGGGACGGTTATTCCTTTGTTCATGTGGTCGTATCATGATGACAAGCAAACTTGCTCTTATACCAACTGATGGAAAGGAAATATTATTAAGTTAGATGATAAAAGAAACTAGGTTTTTTAAATAATATTGAAAGTATGAATGAATAAAACAAGGGTTTTAAGCCCTTTTTATAACAAGCCTAAATATTGTAAATTTACTAAAATAGGCAAATTCAAACCATAATATGATAATTAAATTCTCCTAATGAAAATAAGAAAAGGAAAACAAATGGCACTTAAATTTGAGTTCTAGAAAAAAAATATATACTAGAAGAATCAGGAAAAATAGCATAAAAATCTTAAAACTAAAAAACGACCAAGAAAGAAAAGGAATTTTCGACTAGACCACAAGGCAAAATAGCTTATTCTGAGTTTTGTTCGTCTTGTCATAGGCTTCAAAGTGGTATATTATACCTTGAAAACAGACATTTGTATCCCAAGCTATGGCTTTAAGAAGGGACTCTACTCATGACACTCAACACCCTACATCAGTTTATCAAAACAAAACTAGGATAGTGCGGTAGCAAGAGGGAGTTTTTCGGGATTCTAATTGATTCTTTCTAAGGGGTTATTGCATTCCTCTAGGAGTTCATACAGCCTATTATGCTAAGATTTTTAAAGTTATTCTTGCTATTAAGCTTGTATACAATTAAGATTGAAAAATTTTATTGCTAGAATGTGATTTTATGTTGGTTTTACATATTTTTAATATTAAGTTATCACTTCAACTTCCTTGACCCTTATGAAATCGTTAGTTGAATTACTGTTATCTTCTTAGTCAAATGGACTTTGTAATTAGCCACTATTTTCATGTAGTTAATTCTGTGGCAGATCGTTCAGCGAACCTAAGATTAGAGTGTTCTACTTACACTTAGTACGATAATACATCATATAAGATTTATAAAGTTTCTTTTCTAATCACGCGAATAGATTTTCTAGTTATCATTTTTCTTGGCTTTGTTCTTTATACTTTTTTCTTATTTTTGTTGTCTATCCTTTTAATGTTTCTTTTGTTGGTGCAGCTTTCTACGTTTTTTGACGGGTACGGCTCCCACTAGTTGTTACTTATTTTCAATAAAGTTAATAATGCTTAAAAATAGTTAAAAGATATAAGTAAAAAATTTAACAATGATTTAATTGATTAAATGTCCATTAATTTGTATTTTTAAAAAATACGATCAACTTGTAATAATTATTTTTTGAAAGTGTGGTGGAAATATAATGGAGAAAACATAAATGACAAGTTGAACTTGTGTAGTGATATTTCTACCCTTTCAAATTGTGTAAACCTTCCCTACTATAAAAAATTGATTAAAAAAATTCATATTAGTTTTTAAAATTTCAAATTAAGAATAATTACTAATTAAATATTCTTGAATATGATTACTAAGATTTAATTAAACTAACATAATATATTTGCGACACGATATCTCACAAAATTTATTGGCCATGAGAAGATGCTACTTGATGAATTGTTTGAATCTGAATTAGAAATATTTGAACCCACTATTTTTTATTTATATTCTATTAATTCTAAGAATATATGGAATAAAGAAATAAAATTTAATTCACATTGATTATGAAAATATTTATGAATCCACTGTCAGAAAAGCCGTTTTTGAATTTTGAGAAGGATTCACCTGTGAGTGATCGAGTTCATCAAAAACTTATTTTAGAAATTAAAGTATCAACGACTAAAATATTACTCAAATATGATTGCTGGGAAAAGATTTTGTTCACAAGTGATTTTAGAATACTTCTTTTGTATTATACTCTCTTAATATATCTATAATATATGTACATCAATTAAATATAACAAAATGTATACATATCATACATATCATTTATGCATTAAGTCTCCATGTTCACATATTAAGTGCTTCAATATTTATTATTTATTGCTCTTTCGCACTTATCCACTCTTTCATTATTCTCATTATTTATTATTTATTGCTCTTTCGCACTTATCCACTCTTTCATTATTCTCATTATTTATTATTTATTGCTCTTTCGCACTTATCCATTCTTTCATTATTCTCATTATTTATTGCTGTTTAACACTTGACTACTCTCTATAATATAAAATTAGGCTCCCTCGTTACGACGATACCTTTTATGAGTTTGAAGGGATTTTAGGATTTTAACAACTCCTGCAATTGTAACAATCAATCATATATAGTCAAAATATAAAACCATTAACAACTAAATATTATTTCCTCAAAGACTTGACTTAACTTTCTCAATAATAATACATAAATAGTACTACAGTCCTCCCTAAGCAGTATCTCAACAGCTTCATCTAAAGAGCTGATGTGACTTTCTTCATCTACTGGATGATTACTCTATATATATCTCACCTCAAATAAAAAAATTGTTATTTGCGATTTTAGTAAGAAAGCATATATATATATATATATATATATATATATATATACATATATAATCCTTATCTAATTAGGAAATTTTATATTTTCTTTTGTATTTTATTGGCGTTCTTAGTTTATTAAAGTGACAATGCCTTACTAAAGAGTAATTTTATATATATAATCTATGGTTTTCTTTGTATTTTACTAGCATCTTCATTTTAACAAAGTGAGAATATCCTTATTAGAGAATATTTTTATATTTACAATCCTTTTCTAGTGATGGTATCCTCATTTTTCTTCATCCATACACACTTTAAGTTGTAGGGTTTAATAGAGTCAATTTTTAATATTATTAAATTGCACGGATTTATAATATATTAAAAATTAACTCTATTAAGCCTCATGGCTTAACAGTATATCCGTATTAAAAAAATGAGAGTGCCCGCAGCTATTGATGATAACAACATCGCTTAAATAATAAACTTTTTTATAATATTAATAACTTCACTAAAACATAAGATAATAATGTATTGAGTGATGTTACTAACATTCCCTATAGAATTGTCAAAAATTCCTTTCGTTAACATACCCCATAAAATCCTCCGAGTTATATTAAAAAAAAAATTAGAACTTATCAAATATCTAGAAAATTTAATTTATTTATATACATCTATTTTAATTTCGTAACACCCTTTCTACTACATAAATGATGAACAATGTCCACAAGTGGAAATAAATAAATGTTTCATCTGATTTAAAGTAAATAATGTCAAACTGAAATTGAGAGTTTGAAATTTTGAATTTTCTATTCACCCATGCAGACCTAATTAATACTGTATTGTAACTGTGTGAGTCCAAATAAGCTCAAAGATTGAATAAAAAAAATAGCATAGGACTAAATAAAGTCAAAGTAATTTGTGGAATTAATACAACCTACCAACAACAGTTTGTGGGTATTAAATAAACAACATTAATGATCTATCACCTCAACATCAATTTTCTAATTCGAAATCATCATTTACTGAGCCTAAGTTGATCGTTCGTTCAAAAGTCTAAGCTTGCCAACGCCCTTACGAGGCCGGTGTTCCATTTCATTTAATTAATTATGTGATCGAGTTCAAACACTTGTTAAGAGTCAAAAACTAAACCCGTGGCAACGAAAGAAAAAAATAATAAGTAATTTTTCAGATGGGCCCTTGAAAAAGCATAACACGATCCACGTAATATTTTATGAAAAATAATAAAAAAATCCTAAAAGTGACACAATAATAATAAAAATAACAACAAACTCGGCTGAAGTCATAGTGTTAGTTAAAAGTTTTCAATTAGACTATTATCTCGGTTAGGTGTATCGTTGTTTTGTTATCTTTTTGTTAAATTCTTCTTTTAAATATCGGTGTTCTATTTTTATTATAACTTTTTATTTTTTAGTCAATCCCTTCATACTACGAAAGCTTTGTTAGAGGGTTAGGATTAGATATTAGATAAGGGTAAGCTTTAGGACAAAATATTTAGAGTGAAACTATTAACAGCCATTTATTTATTGCTCTTATAAAATCTTTTCTTCTGAAAGCACCTATTAGGCTATTACAAAATTTTTAAATAACACTATCACTAATAACATCCATGCTTTTACTACAGCAATAAATTAAGCAAAGTCCAAGCCCAACAAATTATTACATTTCTGAACTTCGAATTTTGAATTGGTTGCAACACAATTGCAACCAACAAGTTTTAAAAATGATAAGTAAAAGGTTTGAACAGAACATCTGCGGCTTTTGTTTCTCTTATAAAAAAAAATCTCGCTTTAGTCAATTTACATGAAATTAAAACTGTAAACACTTTGTACTATTTTTACTTTCTTTCAATTAAGATATTTCTCTCACTTAGTTGAGGTTCCAATAAAAAATAAAAAATAAAAATGTAAACGCACAAGAGGGCCTTTATAAGGATTTTAGAGGAGGTGATAAAAACTACCACTCAAATATTTATTTTATGTTTAGTATGCTTCAATTGGATTGAACTAATAAACTGAATTCAAATTTAATCTTAATATCATGGGATTAGCTATCTTACCTTTACATATGGATTTAGTTTAGTAAAACGGTTTATCCATCCATGACATTTTTTTCATTTATTACACCATTTTTTTTTTGTTACTCAAAATTATTTAATTATTTATTTTTAATTAATTATTTATTGTCCAATTAAATTGATACTTTTACTTCCATGAACTCGTGATATTAAATTTTCGTTACTTGTCCATTCATTTATGGGAAAAAAAAGTCACCCATGCCCCCAAGGTTTGCTTAAATGGTTAAATAGACTCCCTTCGTTTCATAAATGATTAGCATAAACCTTGAAATCAAATTTTAGATTAACAGATTTTAGTGCAAATGAAATCGATTGGGATAGACTGGTAATAACTTAACGCTCACTACAACAAAAAAAGGGCTTTAGCGACGAACAGTTTCATCGCTAAAATATGCAATTTTCGTCACTAAAAGCTATAGTGATGAAAAAATTTTCGTCACCATTTCATCGCCTAGGAGTGTCTTGTTTGGTCTTTGGCATCGAATTTTCAAATTTCATCACCATGCAACAAATTTTTTTGTCGTCAAAAGTACTTTTAACCACGAAAATTTTTTCGTTGCAAAAAGTAATTTTAGAGACAAATAATAATTTTTGCCGCTAAAGGGTATCATTTTTATTTTTATTTTTATTTATTTATTTATTTATTTTTATTATTATTATTATTATTATTATTATTATTATTATTATTATTATTATTATTATTATTATTATTATTATTGTTATTGTTAAAATACTATCATTTTTAATGCTAGATTACAATGACAATGAACACCATCATAATAAAAATATAATTAACTAATTTTAAATGGATTATTATTATTGATAAAAATACAAAAATAATTAAAAAAATTTATATCCTTTTTTTGAAAGAAAATTATTACAAATGAATATAACTTTCTTGATCTTCTTCATCTTATATTTCCTACAAATAAACACACAATAATTAGTTAACATAATAAAGAATATATAATAATAATATAAGTTAGAAAAAATAAGACAAGTAAAAAAAAACATTACTCTATGTTAAAAATAAAAGAGAAAAGAATAAAAGTGTATATTTAGAGATGAGAGACTGAGAATTATATATTTAGAGATGAGAGAATTAAAGAATAAAAGTAAGTGAATGAGAGAATGAGAGAAAGAAAGAAAGAATGAAAAAAATAAAGTGATATATAAATGGGTTACAAGAGTTTTTAACGACGAAATTTAAAATTCTTGCTAAAACTTAATTTTGGCAAAAAATAATCCACAAAAAATTTTTACATTTTGATTGTTTTTGCGACACAATATTTCATCGCTAAATCTAATTTTAATCGCTCAAAGTAGACATTTAGCCATGAAATTGAATTTTGTTACCAAAGGCCATTAATTTTGGCAAAACATTATATGGGAAAATTTTTTCAATTTTCACATTTTTTAGCAGTGAATAAATTTTGTCGCTAAAACATGCTCTTTTGGCATATCAAAGAGTTTTAACGATGAAATTTATTCGTCCCTCAAACTATTTTTAGCGACAAACGTTATTTTCGTCGCTAAAACATACTCTTTAAGCATATCAAAGAGTTTTAGCGACGAAATTTATTCGTCACTAAAATTATTTTTAGCGATGAAATTTATTTTCATTGCCAAAACATGTTGTTTTGGCATATCAAAGAGTTTTAGGAATGAAATATATTCTTTGACAAAAGTATTTTTAGCGACAAAACCTATATTTGTCGCGAAAACATGCTCTTTTGGCATATCAATGAGTTTTAACAACAAATAGATATTGTTGCTAAAAGTATTTTTAGCGACGAAAATTATTCGTCGCAATATATCAAATTTTGACACTAAAGGTTTGGGCACTAACATTTTTTTCGCCGTTTAATTTTTTTACGACAACCAAAATATTTGGTCACAATATGTCCTCTTTAGCGACGAATCTTTCATCGCTAAAAGTGATAATTATATATTTTTTTTCTACCATGAATTTAGCGACAAAAAATTTTTTTGTCACTAATCAATACTTACAGCGATAAAAATATTTTTGTCGCTAAAAGTTTTGTTGCTAAAGACCAATATTCTGGTAGTGGTTAAAAGTATTTTCATTATATATACATTATTTTATTAATTGTACTTAGTGTAATATTTTATTTGTATATTATGATATTTTGTTTATTAGTTTTATCTTTTACTATACATATTTGTATTATATGGCTATAATCAAAGGGTATAATAGTGAAAAAAAAAGTCTTTGTGACCATTTATGAAACCAAGGAGATTTATGTGGCCATTTAAACAAATCTTGGGATGTGGGTGGCTTTTCTCTTTTATTTCAAACAATGTAATAATATAAGAGAGTAAATAAGACACATAATAGACTAAGGGAAAATTATGTTAAAAAGCTTTCCTTTTATATGCTTCCAAACATAACTATTAAGGTAATGATAGTTAAACTTCTCTTCTTGAACTGTTGAATTTTCTACTTAATTAGATCATCAATTTTTTTTTTTTTGAGAAAGTGGATCATCGAATGAATGGTATAGAAAGATATGGATCATCAAATAGAACATAAATCTAACTTCTAATATGACTGATAAGAACCCCTTCAGATCTAGCTAGAAAAACATACAACTGGATTGATGAGAAACTAAGAAAACCAATATGATCAGAATTTGAATAAAAGATTCAAACCCTTGAGAAGCTAAGTTTCAAGAACCCAGATTGTTAAATAGAACGCCACAAAGGGTAGCAATTTCTTTGATAAGTCGAAAGTTCTTTCAAGAATAAGTTTTGAAAATCCTCTCCAAAGATATCAAACTCAAGAATTCTCAAAAGGTTTGTTCAAAGATTATAAAAGAGTGTTTATATAAGGTGGTTATCCATAATTTAACTTAAAAACACGAAAAAAATCTAAAATGAAAACCTAAAGCCACATGAGCCTTGGCCTACATAACCACTGATCTTAAACGAACCATAACTTAGGCATATGATATCGAATTGGGGCCCCCAGTATACAATTTCAAAGCTCTCAGCAAAAGGAATGCAACTACAACTTTAGAATTGTCTTTCTAACCCTTCTTTGACTTCAAAATCACCCTTTTTTACGCTCACCACCTCATTAACTTAAATCAAGTATACCAAGGCTAGTTCCTACTCTTTCAAGCCCATCCTAAATATTGGTCTCTTGCAAATTGAAGTTGAATTGAATTCATCCAAAGTAGCTTGAACAAATCCTTGTATTGCTTCCTTGATCTTCTTAGCTTATACTCTCGTAATTGGCCCTTTGGGAACAAGCAACAAATATTTAATGCTCTAAGCACACTAGATCACATCAATAACACAAATAATGATAAAATAAAACCCAAATCTCATCCTTACACCCCTCTCTACCCCACCTGAGAGCCTAGACATGGCTTAAGAAAAAAAATGTTTGGGTTTGTTTGCCCACACTAATGTTGTCACCCAAATTAGTTACAAAATCAGATGATGGCTTTTATATAGAAATTGTAAACTAAAGTAGACTAGAACTAGAAATCAATAAAATTAATGGGACAAATAAAAATAAAATGAGGACAAAAACTAGACAAGATCTTGAATAGGCTACAAAATAAAACTTACTGAAGTAAGGGACCAAACTTTATTTATATATGTATTGTTTATGTTGTATCAACCTACAATCAAATCTATGCTTTTACTAATTAGGTTAAAGTTAAGATAAGTAGAAAATAGATGTAATAGCAAAAGGTCTAGTTTAAATATTCCTCAAAATAGCTACGTAATCTCTATAAAATAAACAAATAAATAAATATTTTATGCTGAAGTCATTCTCTCTAAGTAAGCTTTATGCTATCCCTTTTAATACCTAGCGATGACATGAGGAGCTAGTAGGTCTAATAACAATTTAATGGCTGCTCTGAAAGCAAACACTAGCTTAATCCATATGAAGCAACTCCATACCCATTCTCAAAATCCACTCTTTCACTTAAAAGATTCACCCCCCATGGCTATAACTCTCATAGTTAAAGAACATAAAATAATTGTTTGGCTACTGAGAAAGTTAAAGAAAATGAATAAGATAGTTAAAGAAAATGAATAAGACTTGGAATTTCAATTTTATTCAACTTGTTTATAGAAAAACTTAATGATTGCAACAGATTACATACATATATATATACAAGTGCAGTAGCTCAACTAAATTTAACAAAGTAACTAACTATTTACAATTTCTTAACAAAAGAATAATCATGTGTGCATGCACAAGAAGCTACATAACCACCTGGTGCCAACTGGTAGTACATGTCATCAACTTGTAACTGATCGTAAAAGCTTCTGTGATCCTTTGTTTTGTGGCAAATTTGAGCCTCGTTAACATCCACCCTCAAGCTCAAGGGTATGCTAATAACATTGAGCTTAGACCTAAAGTAGCTGAATTTTGGGAGTAATAAAGCCTTTGTGAGAATATCAGTAACCTGTTCATTTGTAGCAATGTATCTAACTTTTAATTGCTTCCCAAGCACTTTATCTATAATATAGTGAATGTCCAATTCAATGTGTTTGGACTTTGAATGAAACATAGGATTTCTAACTAAGTCACCAGCATATTGATTATCATACTAAAGCATTGGTGTTGGTAACTTAACAATGTTGAGCTCAAAAAATAGAGATTTTAGCCAAGAAATTTCTAAGCTTGCTAAAGATAATACTCTGTATTCACTTTTAATGCTAGACTTTGCTACTACAACTTGTTTTTTGTTTTTTAAGACCATGAAACTAAATTATTACCAAGATAAATGCAATATGCTCCAATGGACTTTATGTCATCCACATCACATGCCCAATCAACATCTAAATAATCTGTTAGACCTCTAACTTCAAGCTCTCCTTCCTTCTAAATATATAATCCATAAGTAATTGTTGCTTGGAGATATCTGAACACCTTTTTACAAGCAAGCCAATGTTGAAGTGTAAGAGCACTGAGATATTAACTCAGCTTGTGAACTAAGCATGCAATCTCAGGTCTAGTGAGTATCAAGTATTGTAGCCCACCAACAATGCTTCTATAACGAGTTGGATTTTCAAATTCTTGCCCCAAAGATCCCTTTTCTGCTTTTTCTAACTTTTGACCTGTATTAAAAGGCGTATCAAAACCTTTACAATTCTACATTGATGCTTTAATAAAGAGATTTTTTATGTATTTTGTTTGAGATAAATGTATTCCATTATATGTATAACATACTTCAACACCTAAAAAATAAGCCACTAGTCCTAAGTCTCTCAAAGCAAAGACTTTATTGAGTTTAGTAATGAAACTCTCTAATAAAGAAGAATTAGGTCCTGTAATGACAATATCATCCATATAGATCAATACAATGATAATAACCCTTGTGTCATGTTTGGTGAACAGAGATATATTAGCTTTAGAATTGAAAAAATTCCAACTCGTGAGACACCTTTTGAGTTTATCATACCATGCTCTAGGAGCTTGCTTCAATCTATAAAAAGCATTGTTGAGTTTACAAACATAACCCTTTTTAGATTTGAAACCTTTTAGTTGTGCCATGTATACATCTTCTAAAAGATCTCCATTAAGAAAGGCATTGTTGACATCAATTTGCCTGACTTTCAAACCTTTCATTACTATCAAACTCAATATAGTTTTAATTGTAGAAGATTTTACCACAAGTCTGAATGTTTTTTAATAATCCATCCCTATTGTCTGGTGAAAACCTTTGGCTACCAGTCTTACTTTATATTTAGAAACTGTACTATCTTTGTTATACTTGGTTTTAAAAATCCATTTACATCCAATCAACTTAACTAAGGTGTCATAGGTATTAGAATCCAGTTATTCTTTATGATCAGAACATCAAATTCCAATTGCATCATAGTTTTCCATTTATGATCAAATAATGCTTCATCAACAAATAAGGGCTACGGGCTATTATGTACCATTAAGAATGCTTTAAGCTTGAATATACCATCTATAGCTCTGGTAATCATATAGTGAATTGGTAAAGATTATTGGGATAAGTATGTGGGATGTGATAAAAAGAGTAAAGGAGAAGGTGATGGTTGTTGTGTGTGTAAGTTAGATGAGGAAAAGTGTTGAGAGTGTATTTGTGAAGATGGAGTCTTTGAGGTTGAAGAGGTTGTGTGGTGAATATCAAGTGAAGAATGATCATTAAAGTGATAAGAATGAGTTTCATCTTCTATAGTGCCAGCTTCAAAGGTTTCTAAATTACTATTGGGGATTGAAATAGTATGAATTTGAAAAAAATTATAATGAAAATCAGATGACTTAGATGGTGATGTTAGGAATTTAGAATCTGATGAAGAAAGAAAGAAGTTTCATTAAACAAAACATGACTAGCTATATAAATTTTTCTAGAAGAGTATAGACATTTATAACCCTTGTGTATAGGGCTATAACTAAAGAAAATACTTTTTGGGGTGTAAAAGTAAAATCTATGAGTATTATAATCTCTTAAAAATGGAAAACATGAACAACCAAAGACCTTTCGAAATTTGTAATTTGGTTTGAGTTTAAAGATGCATTCATAAGGTGACTTTATAGAAAGCACAAGCGTGGTAAGTATATTAATGATATAAGTAGTAATATGAAAAGAGTCCCATTAGAATTTTATGTGCAAAAAGGCTTGAGGAAATAAGGTAAGGCCTAGCTTAATTATATGTCTATGTTTCTTTTTTACTAAACCATTTTAGTTATGCGTATAGGGACATGAGTGTTTAAATTGAATGCCTTATTCATGAAGAAAATTGATAAAAGATTTGTACTCTCCACCCCAATCAAATTGAATACACTTAATGGATCTGTCTAGCTATTTTTCAACTTGCATTTTAAAGACTTTAAAAAGGGTTAGTGTTTCATCCTTGGTTTTCAATAGAAATATCCATGTGAATCTAGTAAAGTTATCAACAAAGCTCACATAGTATCTATAACCTTGATTTGAAAGCACAGGGGCAGGTCCTCATAAATGAGTATGCAAATCTTCTAAGTCATGTTCTGTCTTAATTGTAGAAACTAAAAAATGTAGTTTATGCATCTTTCCCACTTTGCAAGCATCACATGAATCAAGAGACTTGTTTCCATCAAAATTCTTGAAGACTGAACAAGAATTTATTACATGACTCAAAACTTTTTAATTAAGATGACCTAATCTCTGATGTAACACAGAAGCACTCAACAAACAATTTGGAACAATACAAACTTCTACTACAATATGCAAGTAGGTGCTTGTTTGATTATTGAGAACTGAATTAACAACAAAGAACATAAAAAGAGGAACAGTTGGAATTTTGAATTGAATGACTTCAAGAGACTTTTAAGATGATTGAGGAGTGACTTTTGTTATAAGGAAATAATGGCAACTTGTATAAACCTTTTTCAGCTTTACCCTACAGTATAACCAAATTCCTCACCTTGTCCTTCACAAAAGATGATTTATCAGTAAACTGAATAATAACATTGTTATTTTTGGTCAACTGAGATATGATAATAAAGGTCTTGGATATTTGTGGCATAAGAAGCATATTGTTTAGCTTAAGTGTGGTCAATTCAAAAGAATTATGCATTCTTAATACAACACTTACAATATGAGTTATGCATAAACCAGTACCATTACAATGATAAGTTTAGAATTACTGGTAAAAGGTTCTGACATAGCCATATTCCTCATATCATTAGTGAGATGGTGTGTAGCACTATTGTCAAGGTACCAGTTAGTATCAGCCGCACCATCCATGTGAGCCAAATATGCACCTTTAGGATTCCTGTTTAGAGCAGGTCTATAAGCACCAGAGGCAAAAAATTTCCAATAGATGTTTGCAGTATGACCAATTTTAAAACAGATTTGGTAGGTTAGTTCAGATGCATTCCACTAAAGTTTAGGATTCATTAGTTGTTTGTTATTGAAATTACTACTAGCAGCACCATTATTCTAGTTTTTTGTTCCCGTTCCCCTTTGATTATCACTTTGATACCCTCTAAGTTGATTATTTGAACTAAGTGCATTATTATCAGGACTATTTCCAACGAAACTAGATCTTCTATAACCTCCTTTATAATCATTACCAAAATTTCTTGCATTGTCAAAACCAAAATAGTGGTTATAATTTCTAGATCCTTTGCCACCAACATATTTCCTTTCTTAAAGCCTCTATTCTGAGCAAAATTTGCCTCAAAGTTATGCTTAACATCTATATCAGAAAGCATTTGTGCTTATTGCTTAATTCTAGTCTCTTGAGTTAACAACATAGCATAAGCTTCATTCACATTCATTTTGTCAACACCTACTTGACCAGTAATATAAGTAGTAACAGAATTATAAATCGGTCTTAATCCAAGGAGTATGTGTAAAATGAAATCATCATCGCTTAAAGCATTTCTTACTAAATCCATATTATTAGCTGTGTTCTTTATTTTAATGACATATTCAGTAATTTTCATGTTATCTTTTTTAATAGAGCTCATTATATACGTCAGATGTAAAAGTCTAGATTTTGATTGTGATCCAAATTGAGTTTTAATAGCTTTCCATACTTCAAGTGAAGTTTCTAGATTAAACACCAAGCTTATGATGCCTTCACTCATTGGTAAGAGCAGCTAGCCAAGAAGTAATTGATCTTGTGACCTCTAATTTGCAAATTCTAGATTTTCAACGGATTTGAAATCATCACCTATCCTTTGAGCAATATTAGAAGGAAGAGGAGTGAAAGTTTCATCAATGAATCTTTCTAACCTATTGCCATGTATGGAGGCTAGTACTTGAGATCGCTAGATCAGATAGTTTGACTAATCTAGTTTCACAGGTGTATTGAAGGTAAAAGAAATGTTTGTTGAGCTCACATTAGCATTTGACGTGTGATTTGATGAGGCAAGGTTTACAGACGCCATAACTGGCTCTGATACCAAGATAAAGAGTAGAAAATAATTGTTTGGATGTTAAGAAAGTTAAAAAAAATGGATAAGATCTAGAATTTCTATTTTATTCAACTTGTTTATGGAAAAATATAATGATTACAGCAGATTACATACATATATATACACGTGCAGTAGCTCAGCTAAAATTAACAAACTAACTAACTATTTACAACTTGCTTAACAAAAGAATCATCACGTGTCCATGCACAAGCAGCTACATAACCACCTGGTGCTAGCTGGCAATACATGTCATCAACCTGTAACTGATTGTAGAAGCTTCTGTGATCCTTTGTTTTGTTGCAAATGTGAGCCTCCTTAACACTCGCCGCCACCACCATCGTTGGTCTCACTGAAACATTCACCAAAATTGAAAAAACAAAGAAAAGTGATTGTTATGCCATGCATGTTAGTTGGTGATCCTCACCTTTCAACCACCGAAAAAGCATTGAAGTTGCTTGATTCTTGTGGATCAGACATGATTAAACTAGGTATTGCATTTGTGATCCTTTAGGAGATGGTTCTAGTCATCCAGGCTACCGCAGCTTGATCCTTTGGAAGAGGGACCAATTTCAATGCAATTCTTTCAATGTGGTTCCCATTAGTTCATTCACATATTACAACACAATTTATAAGCGTAGAGTTAAGAATTTCATGTCCGCAATTAGAGATGTTGGCACACATCGGTTTATGGTTCCAAATATCTCTTTGGAGGAGGCTGAATCTTTGCGGAAGGAAGCCGTCAAAAACAAGATTGAAATGGTACTATATACACACAGACACATATATAGAAATGTTCTAATCCAAAACGTTAAAGTGCAAAATTGAATGGAAAAACACATAAACCGTGCAATTTAAATGTTTTAAGTTTTAAGTTTTTAAAACCCCACAATTTTGAAGTTTTCTCGAATTTTTTCCGCACTTAAAGATCCCTGAATAGAAAACTACTATATATATATATATTAAAAATTATATATCTAAATGAAATAATACATGATAAAATATAAGATTATTATTATTATTTTCTTAATGGAACCTCAACTAAGTGACGGAAGTTTATTAATTAAATAAAGTGATAGTAGTACAAGGGAAGAGAAAGAGCAAAGATTCGCTGTAACTAAACCATAAAAGGACATCGATAGAGGCAAGAACTAAAAACAAAAAAGAAGCCAAGAAAATCTATGAGAAGGAAAGCCCCTAATAATCCTTGAATAACAGTTTTTAAATCTAGACTGGGGGAGGGTCGAACCAAGCGAAAGATGGACAATGTAGACCCCTATTAACCAATAGGTTTGCCACTTGGTTGTACTCACGAAAGATGTGAGTACAATAAAAAGACATTTGGGAGATTATAGCTTTGCAATTTAACCACTCATTCTTAATACACCTTAACACACCAAAGAGGCTTGAAAGGAGAGCTACGCAAGCAAGAGATGGCAGCCATAGATTCACTTTCCTGCCAAATTTAGTTCCAAATACGATTGTAGGCTTGCAAGACCGCATGAATAATAGCCATGATATCACCGAAAAAGGAATTATTGTGACCCAAACTCATAGCAAAAGCACCCAAGAAAATACCATATGATTTCTAAAGGCTCCACAACAAGCTGACGCTCCTGGATTAATTTTTCAGAGATCATACCATGTGTATTAATTATAATAAAAGAGAAAATAGGTTGATGCCATAGAAATAGAAACATATTGATGCCAAGATTTTTGGCGGCATTCAAATCTGAAAGAGAAGAAACAGAACCTGGGCAAGTTGAAGAGCAAGCACATAAGAAAGACTAGTAGGAAGCAATTGCGCGAGAGGTGCTACGCGTAATGTCTTCAAAAGTAAGCTTATTTCTTGCTTTCCAAATGTGATCAAAAATCAGAAAAATTGTCATGAGCCATGCAATTGACAAACGAGAACCAAAAGGATTAGAACTCATGGCTGTCCACAACGTTTGAAAGCAACCAGAACGAGGCGATGAAGAGTCCGACATATATATATATACATACATATATATATATATTAAAAGGAAAGGGGGTGGGTAAGTCCAAATCAATTTTTACCCCCTCCTCACCCCCAAGGCTCGAACCTGAGTCCACACAAATGAGGGGCAACAGATTGCACTGCCAACCAACTCGGCTAAGCCCTTGGAGGCGAAGAGTCCGACATATATACTTGCTGCCCATTGCCATAGACTTTTAACAAAAGAGAAATTAATTGAAAAAAAAAAAAAGAATGGTTCAAACAATCAAAAATCAGCATAACAAATTCTACACAAAGAAGTTAGAAATACCATTTCATTGTAAGATGTTTCATAAAGAAGCTTGTTGGTTATAATTTGAGCTACAAGTGTCCGTTTAATGCATATAATATAGCATTTCGAAGTTATGCAATGAAATAAATCTATCCCAATTTGCAATGTCATATTAGCCTCGTAGTTAGGATGAAAATTTTGTTTCTGTTTTGGTCATTTTACAAGTTTAAGATGTTTTTATATTTTTTCTATTGCTTTCAGGATTTATCTTTTTTTCTAAATATCATATTTAAGTCTTATTAGAGTAGGTTAGTAGAATTTTATTATGTAATAATATTTTAGATTTACATATTTTGATAAATTCATGATATTTAGGATTAATATAAAAAGACCCCAAGCCCTACTTTTACTTTTGGATTTTCATTAATAAAATTTCAAAATTTTTAGAAACTTCTATTTTTCTACCTTATTCAATCTTCACGTTTTAATTTCATCACATACCAGCTAACTACCCAAAACATAATTTAAGAGCACCCTTAGCTTATTATTCTGCGTAGTGGTTTTTTGGCTTAACCTAATTCATTTCTCCTTTAAAAAAAAAAAATCTTCTTGACCTTTTAATGGAAAAACAAATGTAGTTTTCTAAAGGAAAAAAAGAATGTACTTTCATCAGCGTATTTTCATCAGCGTATTTTCATCTTCTTCCTTCAATTTCTGTTAGCGACTTTATAATTTAGAAAGGTTTTCGCAGTCAACACTATCCAAAGCTGCCAGGTGACTCTACGTTAGTACTTCACCACCATGCTAGCCCGGCCATATTCACAACATGACAAGCGATGGAAGTAGTTTTTAATATTTGACTCTACGCTGCATTCTGTTTCTAATTTATATTCAACAAATTGCTCGTTTACTCGAGTTTGCTTTTCAAAAAAAAAAAAAAGAACACAAAACACAGCTCAATATACTATAATATTCAAATACATTATCATTCTCACGACATGAAAACTTCGCGAAACAAACAAAGATGAAAACTAATTATTATTGCCAAAGGAAACGATGAAGTTAACGAGATGGTCTAAGGGAGCAGCCCTGGTAGGATCAAAGTAAGCAAGCTCTTGTTTTGCTTCAGCTATCAGCTCCTTGGCATGCTTCTTGGACCTATCGATGCCCACTAACTTTGGATACGTTGCCTTATCTCGCAGCATATCCCTGCCAGTCCTTTCCCTCATCTCTGGCGATCCAATCACATCTACAATATCATTCCACAATTGATATGCCATCCCTACACATTTTCCAAAATTCCTCATTCTCTCTATCTCTTCTTCATTTCCTCCTCCTATTATAACTCCACTAATTATGCTTGCCTCTATAAACTTCCCAGTTTTGTGTCTATGAATGAAGGTCAATTCACTCAAGCTTACTTCTTTGCCTTCACTGTTGATGTCCATGATCTGCCCTGCAGCAAGTCCTTCTGACCCAACAGCTGAGTTTATTTCAACCATGGCCCGAAGCAACAGGTCAGGCGAAACGGTTTTGGTCTTGATCATGGCAATGTGCTCAATGGCAAGGCAGTGCAGAGCTTGACAAGCAATAATTGCGGTTGCTTCACCGAAAACCTTGTGGTTTGAAGGCTTGCCTCGTCGAAGATCATCGTTGTCAAGGCATGGCAGGTCATCTTGAATTACAGCCATTGTGACGAGCATCTCTATAGCACAAGCCATCGACATCGCCACTGACTGACTTCCTCCGACCATCTCACATGAAGCAATACATAAAGTTGACATTAAACGTTTACCACCAGGTAAAGAGTATCTCATTGCTTCATGAAGAATAGCAGGATGTCGCAGTGGAACTGCTTCATGTAAAGCCTTGTTGATTTGCTTTGCTTTCAAGGCCTTGTATTCGTCAACTTGGAAAAACTTGGGCAAAGTGTGGTTTCGTTGTGAATTAATTATCTTCAGTTTTTTGGCTTGCCGCCTCAGCAGTACTGATTTTGCAACGTGGGAATTAGGAACATATGGGATCACTGAGTGGTGTTTGAAGGCATTAATGGAGTTCCTAAATAAACCTGATGAGGTCATGGATACGGATCTTTTTGGAAGGATTAAAGACTGTTTTTACTCCTTGTGTGAATTGTTTATTTCCTAAAGGAAGGTTTGAATGCACCCCACAAGCACAAGTATGCAATACTGTCTCTCAAATAAACCTATTTGTAGACGAATATATTCATTAAGCTTTCAATAGTGACTAATTAGCTGTCATTAAGTGCCAGCAATTGCACGCAACATTATTATATATATTCTTGTTCGTCAAGATAAGCAATATAATAGTAACTAATATTTTAGTAAGTTTCAAGGACTTCAACGACTGACTTTCAAGCACATTGTCACTAATGCACCATTTTGAAAAAATTAAAAAAAAATCATAATTGTAGCAAATAACAATGCACATTTATGCCCAACAAAACTTCGGAGAAATGATGATGGATTTTTCCACGTCACAATTCATGTGGCGCACCGAATTTGCAGAAAATCGTTACCGGAAGTTTACATTGTTTACCAAAAAGAAAAAATCGAAATAAAGTAGAAGTCTATAAAATAAATTCAATTAAATATATCTTAATTTTTCTGTGACCATTCTTCGTTCTATTTGACCACTAACGTTAC
This sequence comes from Luvunga scandens, assembly GCA_030449905.1. Lineage (NCBI taxonomy): Eukaryota > Viridiplantae > Streptophyta > Magnoliopsida > Sapindales > Rutaceae > Luvunga > Luvunga scandens. Next base: position 1,863,293 of record JASUUG010001110.1, on the reverse strand, counting down.
TTCAGAACGAGTTCAATTTTGACTACTTCAGCCTTATAAGTTAAAACTATCAAAATACCTAGAAATTTTATTTTGGTTCAACATTTTTTTTTAAATTTTAAGCAAAGATCATTGTTCTTTTAATGATGCGTTGGGACTATTCTATTACTATGATTATAATTTTTAATTAAATAACAAAATATTTATGACATGATTTTTGTGAAATTAATTTATTAGACAAACAAATTATATCATTTACATGTGGGGTATAGAAAATTGTTTTATTTCATTTTAAAACATTAGATTATAAGTCATAAAATTAAATACCATAATTGTTAAATACAATAGCACAATCTATACGGTTGACTTCAGTGATTAAGTGTGCAAACTTTTTACTAATTTGTATTTTTGGAAGTGGGTGGAAGTATCCTAGAGAAAATAATAAAGTACAATCAGAACTTGGATGGTAAAGTTTCCACCCCTTAAATTGCGTAAACCCACCACTCTTCAAAAATTTCAAGCAAAGAAGAAATTTGGACAATTAACAAAGTAAATTCTTATTAGTTGCTTAATTTGTGGCACAAAAACACTTGATTGAGACAATTTGATCATTTTATGTTATAGGGTAAAGAATACAAATTAAATTAAGCTAAAACAACATTAGTGATTAACAATTTGTGTATGTGTCTATGTGTGCTAGTTGTTTAAACATTTTTTTTACCTTTTTTAAATAATATGAATTTTTTGAAATGGAGTGGATACCACAAATTGTGGAGTGAATATCCCAACCCTTTGAGCTTTTATCCATTTTTTGTGTATCATATGTTTCCCCTTCAATTTTATAAATATTATATAAATCATAGACAGTTTTGTGGTTTCTTAATTATGGCCCCTACTTATGGCTTCTTCAATTTTATAGAATTTATTTATAACCCACTCACATTTATAGTTTCTCCGTTATGGCTCTTCCTACTTATAAAGGATTGTTTCATTACTCTAAAGCCAAGCAATTATATACACAAGTACATGAAACTGAAAAGGAAAGTGACAGAAGATTCCTTAATCTAAGGAATTGCATAGATTACTCCTAAAATTAAGCAGTCATTTGAATCATCTTGATTTAAGAAGGAAATTGATTCTATTCTTTTATGCCCTTGCAAGATGGTGGTGCCATCAGTGACACTAATCTTGGATCGATGTAAAGCAAAATGAGACTTAGCTAATGGTTTGGTAAGGACATCTACTAGTTGATCATTGGTGGAGACATAAGCTGCTCAACGAAAAGCAACTGAAACTTTTTCGCGCACAAAATGGTAGTCAAAGGCAAGATGCTTCATTCATGAACGGAAGACTGGATTTACACACAAGGATATAGCATCTATATTGTCACATAATAGACAAGGTGGCTGATAGAGTTGAAGATGTAGCTCACTGAGAAGACCTGTAATCCATGTCAGTTCGGTTGCTGCTGAAACAATTAATCGGTACTCGGCTTCAGTAGAGGATCCAGCAACTGTTTGTTGTTTTTTAGAGCACTAAGAAATTGGGTTATTGGCGAGAAAAATGATATATGCTGATATGGAAGTGCAGTTATCTCGGTTTCCTACCCAATAAGCATCAAAATAATCTGTTAAGGTGAGTTGCTAGTGACGTTGAAGGTAAAGACCATATGTAAGAGTGTGTTTGCGATATCGAAGCAGATGTTTTGCTGTTGTCCAATGAGTTTGACTTAGAGAGTGCATGTACTGGGCCAACTTGTTAATTGTATAGGAAATGTCAGAAAGTGCAAGAGATAAATATTGCAAGCCTCTAATTAAGTTGCGATAGCGAGAGGCATCTATTGTGCTCTGATACCACTTGTTGTACTATGAAAGCATCATTTGTTCTGGTCTAATACCATTTGTGCACAAAATGTGGAATCAATATACATTAATATTCAAAGAAAAATAAAGGACATGAGATTTAATGTGATTCGGCAATAAAGTCTACGTCCACAGAGGTAAGAGAAAATAATTATTTTATTAACAAATAAATTACAAATTTGAATAATAAAACTTCACTTCCTAAATACCCAAAAACAATCAGTACTCTCACACTCTTGAAGGAAACAGTTCCCCCAAAACACACATTTCTCTCACATCTCTAAAAGTAGTGCAGAACTAAACTGAGCACCCAAGAAAACACTCCCACAAGATTCTAAGAGTTCATTTGCAAATGCTCTCTTTCTCTAAACTCTTTCACAGAGAACTTTCTCGCACTCTCACAGAGAGCTCTTTACCTAAGCTCTCATACTCTACATTTTGGGATGTACTCACTAAAGGAAATGGTTTTGGGATGTACTTAGAAAAGAAAATGGCTTGGTATTTATAGGACAGCTTAACTATACATGCATTTAATTATCACACTCAAAAGACTTAGAAATCAACAACCAATTTCTTCATTTTTGACAAGTGCTTGTTCAAAATTGTTAATTTTTGTGGCTATTAAATCGAAAAGCAATCCTTGTGTTACAATTCTTAACCTCGACTCAAATTTGTCCAAATCTGAGCTAACTACCAACGAACCATCATCCCCAAAATAATCCTTTATTAAGTAGCTGAAATGGCTATGTCACTTCAATTGTCTATATACCTAGCTACTGGGCTAAGCCAACCGTTGTTCAAAATTTCTTGAAGGAAATACCTTCACAAATTGTATCATACTCACATTAGAGAATCCACATAATTTCAAGTTAGTGAATTTTTCCCAGATCTACAAACCATGCTTATTGCTTAAGATATATATGGCCTTTTATACACCATCACATCCATTGGACTACCCATAGCACAAAATAATTTTATTTTCTATTTAATTTTATACATATTTTATATTTTGAAATTTTGATTTATTGTTGACAAATGATTGAGTTTGGCACAATAAATTCTTAATATCTTAATATAAGGTATGATAAAATGGTATTTTACTTTATTGTAGACAAATTAAATTTTGGCACAATAAAACTTAATCCATAATAAAATTAATGGGAAAAAAATGATAATTTATATAATTAATCTTTTGGGTAATAAATCAAAATAAAAATGGCAAAATAGAATTTGTTAAATTTTATATACTACTAAGAGTAGATTCATAACCCTAACTAATTTAATTTTATAGTTTCTCTTAAATTAAGTTGCATACATTTAAGTTTTATTTTCATTTTTAGACAAAATAAAATAAACAAATTAAATCTTTTCTCTGTGAATCAACCTCGGACTCACCGAACAAAACTATAACAAGACACTCTTATACTTGAGAGTTAGAAATCACTTTTAAGTTATGTCAAATTTTTGGCGTCGTTGCCAACGAAAAGTATTTATTTTGTTCTATTTTTTTAGTTTTAATTCTCTTTTTCTTGTAAGTTTTTATTTACCCCCTTTTTCTTTTCTTAAGTTCTGTTCTATCCATAAAATTCTTCAGAAGTTCACTTTTACACCAAAAAAAAAAATTTGTTTCCAACTCATTCTTCCCATAATTGCGGTTTGACTATAAAATTTTAAAAAGTTTACGAATAAATCCCTTGCCAAAATTTTCCATAATAATCAAATTTTGATTTATAACTTGAACTTCTTTGGACTATCCCTAAACTTAATTGGACCTTATTTGGACTCACTAAACTGAACATTGACTTTAAAAATTACAACAAAGACCTAATAATTTGAATTAATCATTTAATTGGCTGGTAATTTTAAATATTTAAAAAAAAAAAAGAGTCTACACCTTGAGGTAAGTATCCCTTTTTTTCTTCTTTTAATTTCTGTAGTTTAATTTTTACATTTATTTTATTTTTTATGTTTACTTTTTTTATTTATATAGCCGGTTTAACCGCCTGAATTGTTAATATTTCTTTAATTTTTTTTCCTTTATGTTTAATTACTTTATATGGCCGATTCAACTGCCTGAATTGTTAATATTTTTGTTAATTTTTTTAATATTTTATTATTTTATTTATATGGCTGGTTTAACCGCCTATTTAATTATTTTAATTTCAGTTAATTAATTTTTAGTTTATTTATTTTTATTTCATTTTTTGTACATTTATCTTGTTTATTAAATTTTGAGTCTATTTTTATTTTTAATTTGTGTAATTTTCATTTTTCTTTATGTATCATCTTTACAATATAATTTCACACACACATCATCATCATCATTGCATAAGACGTTGGTCTCGAACTAAATTAATTCGTAGATCTCAATCACCTCTACCAATCATGGATGAGATCTAAGATGAAAACCTTTTGGGCTAACTTAATCCTTAAATTGATCAGGAAGACAACCATTCTCAACATAATGCACATGATCAGAATTAACCACGAATCTTGAGAGACTACATGAATCTAACTAGAACTGAATCCCCCTTATGTATAGAATTTCCTTTAGAAGCATCACGATTCAATTTCAAACCAAGCATTATCCAACTTTTACCAACATTTTATGGTTTAGAATCTAAGAATCCATACTTGCATTTAAGAGATTTTGAGGAGGTTTGTATTACATACACAGACCAAAATTGTATCATGAACATAATTATATTAAAACTTTTTCCTTTTTCATTAAAAGATCAAGCTAAAACCTATCTATAAAACCTTAGATCTCGGTCAATAAGGACTTGGAATAACATGCAAGAATAGTTTTTGAAAAAATTATTTCCATCTCATAGAACTAATTCTTTTAAAAGGCAAATCACTTCTTTCATTCAAAAAAATGGAGAAACATTATACCAATGTTGGGATAGATTTAAAAAATTTCTTAACATATGTCCACACTATGGTTTTGAAACTTGATGATTGGTCACTTATTTCTACAATGGCTTGACACCCCAAAGTAGACAAGTTGTAAAAATGATAAGTAATGGTGAATTTAGAGATAAAAATCCTGAAGATGCATTAGATTATCTTGACCAATTAGCTGAAAATGCACAACATTAAGATATTGTTGGAACTTTTGAAATGACAAACAAACCACAACTATCTCCATCCACTGGAGGAATCTGTAACCTTAGGAAAGATTATGATTTACAAGCAAAATTTGCATCCCTAGTTCGGAAGGTTGAAACTTCAAAAAATTCTAAAAATGATCAAGTGAAATCTGTTGAAGAAATTGCGTGTAATGTTTGTAGTTCGAATGATAATTTACTTAAGATTGTCCTATTCTACCTGTACTTAAAGAATGTCTATATAATCAAGCTAATGCCATTAACACTTTTAATAAGCCAAACCCATATTCACAAAATTATAATCCTGGTTGGAGAAATCATCCAAATTTTAATTGGAGGAATAATAATAATGCATAATCTTCACAAGCACCACCTCCACAAAATTTTTAAAATGCTCAGCCTTATGCACTATATGTTCCACCACCATGGAAAAATTTTAAAGATACAATGCATTCATTCATTAGGAAACAAGATGTTATTAACAATTAAAATGCACAAACCTTTTCTAATTTGAAACATACTCTTGCTAAAATTGCTTCTACACTCACAATTCAAGAAAAAGGTAAATTTCCAGCTCCACCACAACCAAATCCAAAGATTCAACAAAATCTCCCCATAGACCAAGTCAAGTCAGTGATAACTCTTCATAGTGGTAACATTGTTGATAGACCTATTCCTGAACCTTGTGAAGATAAAAATTCAAAGGATAAGGAAGGACTAAATAAACTTACACCTAGTGAAGAAATAACCATTGTTCCATCTAAATCATCATTTCCGCAAGCATTGAATAAACCAAGGAAATCAAACTGCTCTTTTGAAATTTATGAAATCTTCAAGTAAGTAAAAGTTAACATTCTTCTGTTAGATACAATCAAGCAGATACCTTCATATGCCAAATTTTTAAAAGACTTATACACTGTCAAGAGGAAATTGAAGGTAAAAAAGAATGCTTTCATGGCTGAATAGGTACATTTTGTCAATTAATACTAAGTTAAAATATAAAGATCCTAGTTGTCCTACAATTTCTTGTATCATTGATGATCATAGAATTAAGCATGCTTTACTAGATTTGGGTGCTAGTGTTAATTTGCTTCCATAATCAGTTTATCTTCAACTTAATCTTGGTGAGTTAAAATCAACTTCAACTACACTTTTGCTTGCCGATAGATCAGTCAAAGTACCAAAAGAAATAGTGGAAGATGTTTCAGTGCAAGTTGATAGATTTATATACCCTGTGGATTTTATTGTCTTAGAAACTAAATCTGTTATAAATAATTATAAATCAATTCCTATAATTTTGGGTCGACCATTTTTAACAATTGTTAATGCTTTAATTAATTGTAGGAATGGTTTAATAAATTTTTCATTCAGAAATATTACTTTAAAGTTAAATGTTTTAACATGTATAGGCAACCTAATGAAGGAAATGAGAATCAAGATGATACTGATGAACAAAAAAAAATTGCTTGAATCTTGTATAAAAGAAAATATTCAAAAAGGAAACTTTTTTGAACTTAGTGATGCTTGTTTGGTTAATTCAATTGAATTAAATAACCAACTTGAACATGATACTTCTAATATAAATTTGTTACTTGACTCTGCTCTATTTGTTACTTGACTCTGCTCAGACTTTTCAAAATGATGATGAGAAATTAGAATTTGATGAGCTTAGAATCATTAAAAATACTGAACAACAAGAAGCACCTAAACTAGAATTGAAACCTTTGCCAGAGGGATTGAAGTATGCTTATCTTGGGGAAGAACAAACTTACCCTGTTGTAATTTCTTCTACTCTATCAAACGACCAAGAAGGTAAGTTGTTATCTATTCTTAAAAGGCATAAAAATGCAATTGGATGGACTTTAAATGATATTAAAGGTATTAATCCTTTAATTTGCACACATAGAATCAATTTAGAAGAAAATGCTAAAACATGTCAACAACCTCCAAGAAGATTAAACCCACACATGAAATAAGTAGTAAAAACAGAAGTCCTCAAATTATTTGATGCTAGAATTATCTATTCTATCTCTGATAATAAGTTGGTAAACCCTACACAAGTAGCACTTAAAAAATCTGGAATCACTGTTGTCAAGAATGGTAAAAGTGAATTAATCCCAACAAAAATTACATCTAGTTGGTGCATGTGCTTTAATTATAGAAAGTTAAATGAAGCCACTAGAAAAGATCATTTTTCCTTACCATTTCTTGACCAAATCTTAGAAAAAGTAGCTGGACATCCTTATTACTACTTTTAGATAGATATTCGGATTATTATTAAATTCCTATAGCACTTGAGGATAAAAAAAGACCACATTTATATGTCCTTTTAGAACATTTGCATTTAAAAGAATGTCATTTGGACTTTGTAATGCTTCTGCAACATTTCAAATATGCATGTTAAGTATTTGTAGCAATATGATTGAACATTGTTTAGAGGTCTTTATGGATGATTTGACTGTGTTTAGGAATTCTTTTGATTATTGCCTTGATAATTTAGAAAAAGTTTTAAAAAGGTGTGTTGAAAAAGAACTTTTGTTGAATTAGGAAAAATGTCATTACATGGTTACTTCTAGAATTGTTTTGGGCCATGCTGTATCTGTTAAAGGAATTGAAATTGACAAATCAAAAATTGAAGTCATATCCAAATTGTCACCACCAAAAACAGTTAGAGATGTGAGATCCTTTTTAGAACATGCAAGATTTTATAAGAGATTTATAAAAGACTTTAGTGCCATATCTAAACCACTTTGTGGCCTCTTATTAAAAGATGCACCATTTGAATGAACTGATGATTGTCAAAAATCCTTTAAGAAAATAATTTATCTTTTAACAACTATACCTAGTATGCAATCTCCTCATTGGTCTTTGCCTTTTAAATTAATATATGATACAAGTGATTTTGCTGTTGGTGCTATTTTAGGACAAAAAAAGGATGGTAAGCCTTTTGTGATTTACTATTCGAGTAAGACGTTGGATAGTACTCAAATGAATTATTCAATAAGTGAAAAAGAATTACTTATTGCGGTATTTGCATTGAACAAATTTCGTTCATATTTGCTTGGTTCTAAATCTATTCTTTTTACTAACCATGCTACTGTGAGATATTTGATGACTAAATAGGATGCTAAACCAAGACTAATTCGTTGGATTTTATTACTTCAAGAATTTGACCCCACCATCAAAGATAAAAAGGGTGCTGAAAATTTAGTTGCTGATCATTTATCAAGACTCATATCTAAAATCAACACTGACATAACACCCATCAATGATTCTTTTCCAGATGAATTTTTATTTTTTGTTACTTCAATGCCATGGTATGCTAACATTGTTAATTTTCTTGTTACAGATAAAATTCCTTTGCAATAGAATACTCAATAAAAGAAGAAACTTTTGGTTAAAGTAAAAAAATTTTATTGGGATGATCCTTACTTGTTCAAATATTGCCCTGATCAATTTTTTTTGCGTTGTATTCCTGACAATGAGGTAAGTAGCATCATTAATGTTTTTCATTCTGAAGCATGTGGTAGTCACCTTTCTTTAAGAAAAGCTACGGCTAAAATTTTACAATGTTAATTTTATTGGCATACCATATTCAAAGACACATATGAATTTTGTAAAACTTTTGAAAACTGTCAAAAATTGGAATCAATTACTAAAAGCAACATGATGCAACTAAATTCCATGCTTAAGATTGAAATATTTGACTGTTGGGGAATCGATATCATGGGCCCATTTCCACCATCTTTTGGATTTGTGTACATATTAGTTGCAGTTGATTATGTTTTAAAATGGATTAAAGAAATTTCTTGTTGAAATAATGATAGCAAAATTGTGATTAAATTTTTAAAAGAAAATCTTTTAAATCGATTTGGAATCCCTCAAGTCATTATCAATGACGGAGGTAATCATTTTTGTAATAAGTCATTTGAGTCTTTAATCAAAAAATAAAGAATTACACATAAAGTTGCTACCCCTTATCATCCTCAAACAAATGGTCATGTTGAATTAGCAAATAGGGAGATAAAACAAATTTTAAAAAAGATGGTTAACCCAACCTGTAAAGATTGGTTTGTTTGATTGATTGATGCACTCTTGTCTTATCGTACTGCATTTAAGACATCTTTAGGAATGTCACCCTATCGCTAGTTTGTAATAAACCTTGTCACTTACCTGTTGAACTTAAGCATAAATCATTTTGGGCTATTAGAGCTTTTAATTCAAATTTGGATAATGCTTGTAAGGTGTGAAAATTGCAATTGAATGAACTAAAGGAATTAAGAAACGATGCATATGAAAATTCAAGAATTATTAAGGCAAGAACAAAAGCTTTTCATGATAAAAGAATTTTTTGAAAAACATTTGAAATTGGTCAACAAGTGTTGCTTTATAATTCTCGTCTTCATTTGTTTCCAAGAAAGTTAAAGTCAAAATGGAGTGGCCAATTTGTTGTAAAAAAAGTATATCTATATAGGGTCATAGAGATCGAGAATCCAAAGAACAGTGTCACATTTGAAGTTAATGGATTACGATTAAAACCATATCTGGAATACCAACCATGTAAAGAAAGCATCGAAATAAATTTGAATGACCCACCAAATCTTGATTAATTTTTTTTCTATTTGTTTTTAATAAATGATCTAACTGTCATAACTGTGTAACGTTTCATTGCAAACGAGAAGTTTGTAAATCTTTAGGAATGATTTCTTATAATCAAGAAAATAAAATAAAATTTGTTAAAGATGGCTTGAGTAAAGAATCGTTGGATGATATCTTATAATCTCTGAAGACGCATCGAAGCAAACTGGTCTGGGAGTTATTGGCTTAAAGCTCACTACATGGGTTAAAAATGTAATATTTTAAAATATGTATGAATAATCAGCTACCTAAAGATAAAGTTTCTGATTAATTTTAGAACGAAAAAAAATTTTTTTTAATAAAGCCCCATAAGTATTGTGTTAATTACTTGAGCACAAAAAAAAGTTTGGTGATGTCCTAGATAATGAGTGAACAACAAAGAGTTAAAGAACTTTTGGAGGATTTATTTATTTGGTAATTTAGAGGTTAGATGAACAAGTATTAACTTGCATTTGAATTTTATAAATCTTAATTTAATATAACCTTTAATTGCTAGGGACTAGCAATAAATTGATTAGGGGAAGTGATTAGTGTTAAAAATTGTATATTCATTAAGGGGTAAAAATGTTATTTTGTTCATATATTATAATTTATATTTGTGTTTATGTAATATATTAAGAATTATTAATTATATTTTAACTATATTTAATTTTGTGTATTTTTGTGTGGTTATTAGGTAAAATATTAAGTTCATATAATTCAAGGTTCCAAACAAATAAACAAATGTCAAATTTGGATTATGGAGGTCCGAAAACGTTAAGATAAGTCAAGACCGGCTTGAAATTGAGCTTTTACAAGGAAAATTGACTTTTTCTATTGATCGAGCGCTTATTAGATAATAAAATGGGCTTACAATATATATGAATGCACTTGATTATTGTCAATTTTGACTAATTCTCAACAATTCATAATTCAATGGCCACGATTGTGCCACGTGGCAATGGTTGGTAAAGCAAGTGGGAGGATCCTAACCTTTGTATTCGGGTCGACCCGATCCCCCTGTTAACCTGTCAAATCCTAACCATTCTTTGACCAAATCCGACACTTCATATGATGCCACGTGTAAGGTTGACTTTTAAAGTTTTACCAGTCATTGGATCTTGACCTAATGGTTGTGTGGAGTGCATGCATCAAGCTTATGATGGACGGCAAAACACTAAATTATAAATTTATTTTTCTATAAATAGAGCCTAATTTTTTATGTTTTGATCATCCATTTTCTTCTCAATTTCACTCAATCTACTTGTAATCTTATTTTCTAGGTGTGTTTAAATATTTTACATAATTATTTTTATAAATAAATTTAGTTTTATTTTCAATTTTAGTTGTTTTAATTCCTTTTAATTATGAGTAATTTAATTTTAATAACTGTTTTTATTTCAATTATGCTTAGTTAAATAATAATAGTTATGGCAAGGTTAAATTCTTAGGAAATAAATATGATTTAATCAAATTCTATTTTTAATTATATAAATTCAATTATTTTATATTTAATTTTGTGCATATTTTATATTTTGAAATTTTGATTTATTGTAGACAAATAATTGAGTTTGGCACAATAAATAATTAATCCATAATAAAATTAATGGAAAAATAATGATAAGTTATATGATTAATCTTTTGGCCAATAAATCTAAATAAAAATAATAAAAAAGAATTTGTTAAATTCTATTTACTACTAAGAGTGGATCCATAACCATAACTAATTTAATTTCATAGTTTTACTTAAATTAAGTTGCATACATTCAAGTTTTATTTTTATTTTTAGATAAAATAAAATAAACAAATTAAATCTTTTCTCTGTGAATCGACTCGGACTCACCAAGGTAAACTATAACAAGAGACTCTTATACTAAAGAGTTAGAAATCACTTTTAAGTCGTGTCATCTTCTACCCTTATTTCTTGACTTCTTCAGTTTGTACAAAGATATAACCATCTTACGCACATAATTCTCCTTTAACAACTTTAAAGTTGTAAGAGCCCCCAAAAGCGTAGCCGAGTTGGTTGGCAGTACAATCTGTCACCCCTCATTTGTGCGGACTCGGATTCGAGCCTTGGGGGTGGAAAGGAAGGTAAAAATTAATTTAAGCTTGCCCACCCCCCTTGCCTTTCAGAAAAAAAAACTTTAAAGTTGTAAGATTAAGTCATTTAGATCTTTTCCTCCAAATCTTCATATAAGAACACTATCATAACATCTAATTAGGCGAGCTTAACTCATATTCAAAAACTAAAGAACTTCATATACAAATGGAAATATTTTTCACAACTAGAGAGAAAATACCTTCCTTCTAAGCAAATCTTTTTGCTATCATCCTTACCTTATAATGAAGAGTTGCTTGTTTTGGAGATTCTTACATCTTGGTGTAGCCTTATTTATTGCTAATAAGCCCTAATTATTTCTGTAACTTTACAAGTTGCCAAGTTTGACATTAATAAAGAGACTTCACTTCTTTTTCTATAGCTAACTTCTACTAATCACTTTCTCTATTACATACTGTTTCACTAAAACTGTTAGAGATGTCGTCATTAGCAACTAGAAGTGCATAGGCTACCATTATGTAAGTTATATGAGTTGTTTTTCTCAATCTCTTTGTTGCTATCATCTTTATCTACCTCGATAGTTGTTTCTTTTTCTTATGAGACATCAATAGAAAGAACATCTTCTTTAACTCTTGGTGTCACCTTCAACGTTGACTCTTCTCTAATGTAAAACTTTCTAGTCATATGAGGTGCATCAAACTCCACCCGCTGCAATATTTCATTAGTCTTATTCTCTACCTATTGAGAACTAAAAGCCTTCCAGATTAAAGCTTCATCAAAAGTAACATCTTTATAACACAAAAACTTCTTATATTTGAGATCCAAGGCTTCGCCCTTGAATCCCACAAAGATAACATATAAAGGGAATTATAGTATTATGCATGTTTTCCAAACCACATCTCCAAAAAAAATTTACTTTCTATTACAGTAGAATACCAATCTGATTTCTAAATGAATTGTGTAGCTTATGGCCTTAGTTTAAGATCTATTATCTAAACCAACATCAAATAAAATACATCATACCTTCTCTAGTAAGATACAATCCATGCACTCAAGCACACCAAACAAACATCATTATAAATTTTCATTTTGGCATACTTGCAATAATTAATCATAAGTATATCATTTCATATTAATACGCAATATTTTGATCTTTCTACCAGGTTGAGCATCCACTAATTTCTTCCATTTCATGAATATCTCTAAAATCTCATCTTATATCCTTATTTTCTTATCTACCAAACAACACTCATATAACTTTGTTTTTTCAAGTTCTAGCACCTTGTAAAGGTCCATGCCTCATCTTAACTTGCAAAGACTTCTCTTATATATGTACTTAATCATACATGCTATAGCTTAGTGGGGTCACTATGCACCAAAAGAATGTTCACATAATCATTAATACCTCACTTCTAGTAATACAAGTTGCGACCTGCACTTTTGAGAATCTCCATAGTCCATATGTGAAATTTATTAGATTATTTTCGATGTTAACCCTATAGCCTTAGCTTTCAAAGCACATAGGAAATTAGATATTTCTTTATAATAGGAACATATTTAAGTTCTTCTAATTTTATGACTATTTTGTCGAACATCTTGACCCGAATTGCTCCTATCCCTATTTTGTGACATGGTTCACCACTTCTCATCATAACTATATCAAATTCCATCTCACAAAAATCTACAAACAATTCCCCGAAGGAACACAAATGATAGGTTGCTCTGATGTTAAGTATCCACTTGTTCGAACTTTTTACATATGTTAATAGCCAGTGTTACATGCCATGTTTGTTGCTACTAGTTATTTCCTATCTTTCTTATGAGTCTTTAGGCAATTTTTCTTCTAATGGCTCCTTTTATAACAAAAGACACACTCATCTCAAGTAATTCTACTTTTTTATCTAGTTCAAAAATTTCTTCCACCCTGTTTCATCCTTTTTCTTCACCTTCCATCCTTTGCTCATCAAAGCTTTAAATGATGCTCATTCAAAATATTTATCATTATTTTAAATCCCTAAATTGGTCAATGCTGAGCTAACATCTTTAAAGATGATCCTGCCTTTTTATACAGCAGTGTAGTTACAATACGCATTTATCATCTTAAACCATTTATTTCACTTCTTTAAACAAGCAAAACTTCATCTGGTTAAAAGCCTTCTCATTCACATGATCCCAAAATGCCTTCATACAATTGCATCTTTTATCTTTCATGACAATCTTAACAACAATTTAATTAGGGTATCTATAATGCCGCTCTTTACATGCCGAAGTTGTTTCTATTAACTTTGTCAAAATTGATCTCTACTTTCCTACAATTAATGCTATATAAAGATATGACTAGTCTTACCTCTAGGAATACTTTGTCAAAATTGATCTCTACTTTCCTACAATTAATGCTATATAAAGATATGACTAGTCTTACCTCTAGGAATACTTTTCTAATCCAGCACTTTAACAAATACCTATTCATACTTGAGAAAAACAATATATTTTGTGTTTATTCGTGTGAAAAATGCAATATAAAAGTTCTCGGCATAGACTAGGAAGGTCACATTGGTCTCACTTAAAACCTTAACTCCTTAGGCACTATACCTTTTTGCCAAAACTTTCCTTGACATGCTCAAATCACCATTACTACATGAATTATTATTCCTCTCAAATATGAACTGTTGGCTCCATCGTATTCATGAACAGTATAGTATAAACAGTACTATATACATAAACAGCATTGTATAATGAACAACACTGTATACAAACCATGGACTCTGATATACTTATTGTGTTGTGGAAGCATCATTCGTTGTGTCCAATATCATTTCTGAGCAACATGCAGAATCAAAATGTATTAAATATTCTTAGAAAAATAATGGACACGAGATTTAATGTAGTTTGACAATAAAGCCTATGTCCACGGAGGTAAGAGAGAATAATTGTTTTACTAGCAATTAATAGAGTACAAATTCAAGTAATGAAACCTCACTTCCTAAATACCTAAATATACCTAGTACTCTCACACACTCTTGAAGGAAACAATTTCCCCATAACACACTCTCTCACATCCCTATAAATATTGCAAAACCAAATTGAGCACCCATTAAAAGGCTCCCTTAGAGTTCCTAAAAAGGTCACTTACAATGCTCCCTTTCTCCAGACTCTTTCATGGAGAACTCTCTCTGCACTCTCTCAAAGAGCTCTTTACCTAGGCTCTCACACTAAACATTTTAGGATGCATTTATCAAAGGAAATGGCTTGGTATTTATAAGAGAGCTTTACCGCCCATGCTTTTAATTATTGCACTCAAAAGTCTTAAAAATCGGCAATAAATTCCTTTATTTTTTTTACAAATGCATAGATACAGCTCTAATTCCTCTAAATTGTCAATTTTTTTTGCCATTAAATTGAAAACCAATCAATGAGTTTCCATTTGACTTTTCAACAGCATCAACTAGCAAAGACTCGTTGTTGAGGATGAGGCAAGTAGTAAAGCTAAGAAAAGTGGTTATTTCTTTTATACTTTCCATGTTGAATCAAGCAAGTCATGATTGTACTTTTGTTGAGAAAGAAATAATGCATCATTTGTAGGAATCACCTCTACACCCAAAAAGAAGTTCAATGGCCCAAGATCTTTGATTGAGAACTTATGAGAAATAGCAGTGATGGCATAATGAATAAAACTCATAAAGTTGCCTGTGATTAACTAGTCATCTGTATAGACTAGAACATAAATATGAATAGATTTATTATTGTAAACAAATACAAAAAAGGCTAATTAAGTGACAGTTCATGAAACCTTAAGATAAAATGACGTTCTTAAACTGGGTAAAACCATGCTTGAGTTGTCTGCTTTAAACTGTAAAGAGACTTATAAAGAGGCACAGTGAGGTCGTTAGAGGCCAATGAAACCAGTTGGCTAAGATGTGAAAACTTCCATATTATGGTGTCCTTGAAAAAAGGCATTAGTGGATCTAGTTGATTAATTGGACAACCATGAGAGATTGTAATAGAGTGAACAACTCTAACAATTGTAGCTCCTATCTCTAGATTTAATGTCTCAATTTCATCCAAACTAAGGCCTTGATCGAATCCCTTTGCAACTAGACGAGCCTTACACTTAACAACACTACCATTAGGATTCCATTTGATCTAATAAACCCATTTACAGCAAAAAACATTATGATGAGATTGTCGAGGCATTATATTCAATGTTTCAATCACTCAGCAACACCTAAAAATTCTTAATTTAGAATAATTAGGAGATCAATAGAATAAACACTCAAAGGGTGATTTGTTTTGTTGGATAGGTGCTGGAAGTTGATTAATAAGATAAATAGTAGTTTGAAGGCAAAGGACCAAAGAGATAAAGGCAATGATGCTTAGTGAAAAATTGTAAGGCTAGTTTCAACAACATGGTGAGGATAGGGTTCAACAAAAGCAATGTATTGAGGTGTATAAAACAGTGAAAGAAAATTATGAATACTATGAGTTTCAAAAATAGTTTTCAACCCTTGATAATGTTTTCTTCCATTAGAATAAATTGTATTAATAGATTACTTAAAATATTTTTCAGCCATGACCTTGAACTTTGGAAAAATAAAAAAGACATTCGATTTATATGTTAAAGGAAACAACCATGAATATTTGGTGAAATGGTCAACAAAAACAGATAGTAAGAAAAACCTTCCATTGATCTGATTAGAGATGGACCTTATACATCGGTGTAAATAAGACCTAAAGGACAACGATTGTTAAACTAGACTCATCAAAGGGTAAATCTACGCATGAAATAACGACTTAGAAAAGGCTAAAAGACTATTTTGGGAGATAACTTGATGAAGAATTTTATTTGATGGGTGATCTATTATGCCAATGGTTAAAAGAAGCTTTGACACCCATGTAAGCTTACTTCAATATAATTGTAGAAATGTCTCCAACGGACAACTCATAGACATTATTCTTGCTTCGTCCCTTCGTAAATAGTGCGCCCATGGCTAGATCTTTCACATATAAGGAAGAAGGATAAAATTCAATAGAATCAATATTCATTCTGGAAAATTATGAGACAAATACCAAATTTTGCTTTGTAAATAGGACGCACAAAACATTTGAAAGGGAAAATGAGTAAGATAGAGTTGAGAGAGTGGACTTGCCAATATGTGTAATATTTAGACCAGTGTCATCAACAATTACAATGTTATTAAGATCTTCATATGGTTGGCTAAAAGATAAATTGCTAATATCAGAAGTGTAATGGTAAGAAGCTCCAGAATCCAACAACCAATTAAATGCCAAGTTATTAGAAGTGGTGATTGGATTTACAGTAGGTGTTGAGGCTGTAAAAAATAATTTCTTTGCAACATTGCATTGATGTGTAATATGTTCCCACTTCTTACAAAATTGAAAAATCACAATAATATTCTTGCCCAAATTTGAGTTTCCAAAATTATTGGGATTGAAATTATTACCTTAATTTCCAAATGTCTGCCCTTGATTTTTAGAGTTGATGGGTCACTTGCCTTGGGTTTCTTTATTATTTTGGAAGTTATTCTTGCCAAATTGATTTTCATTTTTTGAGGAAAAGAAATTGGTAACATTGGCAATGATATTTCCAAGATTTCTATTAGAGCAAACTTCCTCTCATTTAGGAAAAAATTTATATTCAACAAGTTTTTCATAAAGTTCATCAAAGTTGATTGTGGTATCTCTCACCCATATAACAACTACAAGTTTCTTGAATTCAAGACCCATCCCGTTGAAAGTGTGAGTGATAAGGTATTGATTTGGAACAGGTGCTCTAATTAAAGTTAAATTATAGGCAATGTTGTGGAATCATAGTAAGATATTCGACGAGTACCTCTAAACTTTTATTATGTGTGTTTTATTATAACTTAAGTATTTTATATATTTCAAGGATATCTTGCCCATTTCACAACTAAGGAAAAGTCAGATAGCAAAATAGATGGCATTTTTTAACTTAAAACGGTTGAAAACCTTAAAAGAAGCATAAAGGGATATTTGGCACTATTCCCGTATATGATACTATTCACAAGTACAGCACTGTTCACCTATACGATACGATGTCATGGCATTGTCCGATGATGTGGCAACATCCTAATGGACCAATGATGTGGCAACATCCTAATAGACCAATGATGTGGCATTAACTGATTATACGGTGTTGACTAATGATGTAGTGTTAACCGATGATGTGGCAAGATGCTATTGGACTGAAATACTATTGTAACATTGACTAATGATATGGTAGCATCTTATTGGATCGAAATATTGATCTGATGTTAACTGATGATGTGTTCTAACCAATCCAAACTTACCACGTGGCATAATCCTGAGCGTCCAATGGTCATGATTTATCCATTGTATTTATAAATAGAGGGCTCCCCCCACAATATGACACTCCTGAATCCATTTTTAAGCTCTATTTTTTGTAATTCTCTCTCTAGCTTGTATTTTCTACATATTTTAATAAAATTACCATTTTATCCTTAGTTCAATTATGAGTGGCTAGTTTAATTTTAAGCTTGGGTTGAAAGTGAAGTCTCAACATGATCCATGGGCTTAATTAGGTAAGTTTTTTTTTCTTTTTCTCTCTAATTTATGTGGTAGTTTTGACTTAGTATCGACAGACAATGTATCTTGTCCAGATTTTGCATAGTATACCGTCTCCCTAATGAAAGATCATCAGTGTCTAGTACAATGAGCACTTAGCACTATATTAATTAGAGAGAATATTTTCCTCTAGTATTTTGTGGGTCGTCTTAGTATTAGTTGACATGTTAGTTTATTTGTACATATAGAATGTTGGTTTACTTATAAAATACAAATATTAACCTTGAAATACAATTTATAAGTGTTAGTTTACTTATAATATGTTAGTATGTAAAATACAAATATTAACCTTGAAATTTGAGGAAGCCATTTTAATTTTTTTAAATTCTAAATGTAGCCAAACAAAGACATAGAAAGATGAGCCCCCAAGGGTGTAGCCGAGTTGGTTGGCAGTGCAATCTATCGCCTCTCACTTGTGTGGACTCGGGTTCGAGCCTTGGAGGTGGAGAGGAGAGTAAAAATTAATTTGGGTTTGCCCACCCCCATTTTTTTTTAAAAAAAAAAAAAGACATAGAAAGATGAATAAAGAATAATATAAAAAGAAGCTAGTTTACTTTTTTTTTTTTAAAGAATAGTTCAAAAGCTTTTGAGCTTTTTGTTTATTGAGAATTATCCATTTTTTCTTTTAAATATTTGGGGTTGTGAATCCTTGTTGTAATAATAACTTATAATTTATTCTTGATAAAAAAATGATTGAATAGTTAATTTATTAGTTTCTAAGTACTCTTTTAAATGTAGGGCGATTGTCTAATTTTTATTGTAACATCCTAAATTATTGTCTAATTACAATAATTTTTATTGTAACATTTTTTACATTTTTTTTATTTTGAAATTTCACCTTTTTTATTTTATAAGTTTATGAAGTATTGAAATGTTAATAACCTAAATTTTTAGTACATATTCAATTTATTTATTCTATACTAAATGTATATTATATAACAAGAAAAATATTGTTTACATTTATCATTTTTCATGTGTTTAAAAAAAATTATTGAGATTACATTGTTATCCTCACACCGTCACTTATTTTTATGGTCAAAATAGATCAATAAATCAAGATTTAAAAATTTTAAATAACATAATTTTATATAAGTAAATATTTAAAAACTTTTAACTTTTATGATTTTATAATAAATAATAGGGACTACTGTGTTAACAACCATTTGAACACATCTTAGCGGTTAAATAAATTAGCCATTAGATCTATTGGCTTGGGGTTCCTTGCAGCTATTGCAAGGTAGCTGGACCCATACAAATGCAAATGCTATACTATGTCTACATGTAAATAAAAACTTGGACAAAAATCTTAAATGCAAGGACCCACTTACCGGATGTCTTTTGACAGTTTTTTTTTTTAATATTTAAACATTGAATTTGACAAAAGAACAAGAAAATCACTTGTGGTATTATCTACTGATTATATAAATCCAATTTATTTTAGGTTGGGTTTTTTATTATCTTATGGAAATGGGTTGTTCTATCAATCTATTATTGAATTAACAGTGAATCATAGGGTGAAATTATTTGTACTTTAAAAATTATTTTGAATACCCTATATTTTTATGATATTTTTTATATAAAAATACTCATGAAGTAAATTATTTTTAAGGACTATCTATTATGAGAAAATATAACATTATTACTCTAAAGACTCATTTAACAAACTCATTGAACAATTAATTCTTTCATTTTTATACCTCAAAATTTTTCAATTTATTTTTGTTAATATCAGTATTAATTCTTTTTTTCCATCACCAAATTGCTCTCTCTTTTTTATTATTTAATTATTATGACGATTTTATTATTCAATTATTATGACGAAACTAAGGGAGTTAATATTGGTTGATTCATCTATTTGTTTGTTTTACAAAGTTTTAGAAAAAAAAGTAATAGTTTAAATTTACTATTGTACACTCTGCTTTTAATCTAACGTAATTTTTAACGATTTTGAGTGCGAATCGTGCATTGTCGAAATAAATTAATGAGGATTGATATTTGCCTATAAAATAGAGGATAATTTTTATTTATCATTTTTAATTAATAATCTTCCTCGTGCTGTTGACGTTTGAGTAAAAAAAAATGCTAATAATTGTAAGAATTGGTGAGTGATATGACAGCTTCCATAATTTGAGCTGATTACAACGCCATGATTTTCGGTGCGTTAGATATTACTCTTTTGGATTTCTCTAAGTTACTAACTTACGTCCTTTGTCTGTTTCTTATTTTGTTTTCTTACAAAATTTCATTGAAGCCACTTATACTCTACATTATTTAATTTATTTATAAATATTATAACATTTTTACATTTATTCATAAATTTTTAAAATATTAAATTTATCCCTATAATTTTTAAATTTCTAAAATACCCTCCATTTAATTAAAAAATATAATTATTATTAATGAATTATAATGATAATTATGATTATAATAATATAATTTTAATTTTAATTTTAAATAGATTATTATTATTAATAACAATAACATGTATTATAATTAATTAATATATTAATAATAATTTTTTAGTTAAATTGTTAACAATAATAATAATTAATTAATTAATTAATTAATTTTTAAATAATAATAATAATCACAATAATTAAAATATAAAATAATAATGTAAATATACTTATCTTTAAATCTAATTCATTTGAATTAGATTTTGGTACAACATTTGAAATCCAACCCATAATATAATAATAATTAATAATAATTTTTTAGTTAAATTATTAACAATAATAATTATATTTATTTATTTATTTAGGGATAAGAAAATGGAGGATGAGGCCAATGGAGATGGAGAAAACGAAGAGAAGTACCTTGATTCATTATGTTGGAGGTGGTGACGGTAAATTTGTTGGGAGTATTGTTGATGCGGTGTCATGTTGAGAAGAGTAATGAATAAATTTGATAACGTGAGATCTAAAAAGTGAGAATAATCTTGATCGAAGGGTGGGGGAAGAGAGAAAGTGTGATAGAAAAATAAAGGGTATGAATTTGGAGATGGGTTTATAATTAATTAATATATTAATAATAATTTTTTAGTTAAATTGTTAACAATAATTATTACTATTAATTATTAATTATTAATTATTAATTATTAATTATTAATTATTAATTATTAATTATTAATTATTAATTATTAATTATTAATTATTAATTATTAATTATTAATTATTAATTATTAATTATTATTATTATTATTAATAAAAAAATTAATTGTTAATAATAATTATTGTTAATATATTAATTAATTATAATACCTTTTATTGTTGTTAATAATAATAATAATCCATTTAAAATAATTATAATCATAATTATAATTATAATTCATTAATAATTATATTTTTTAATAAAATGGAGGGTATTTTAGGAATTTAAAAATAATAATCTATTATTATAATTTTAATTTTATTGTTGTTGTTGTTAATAATAATAATAATAATAATAATCCATTTAAAATAATAATAATAATAATTAATATTGTAATTTATTTAATAATAATTATATTTTTTAATTAAATGAAAGATATTTTAAGAATTTAAAAATTATATGAGTATTTAAAAATTTATAATATTTATAAATAAATTATAAATAAAGTATAGTATAAGGGCTTTCAATGAAAATTTATAAGAAAACAAAATAAGAAAAAAATAAAGGACCGTAAGTTACACCGTAACTTAGAGGGTGTAACTTAGGAGTCATCCTGCCATACATCACTGTATGCCATACAGCCGCATCCACCAACCGGTATATCCGGTTTATAACCGATTAATATTATGAAAATTATATTTATATTTATTTTTATGATGAGAAAATTAAAAAAAATAGGAGAAAAAAAGAAAAAATTGTAATTAAATGAGGGAAAATATTAAAATATTTTTAAATTTATAAATACATAAGAAATGATAAAAAAATATAAGTATATCATAAAATAGTTATATCCCTATTTATTTTGTTACATTCCAATATCTATAATACATGTTTCAAGTATAGCTTTTCAATTCCTATTCCTCGTTATAATTTATCTATATTTTGCTAAGTTATTTCATCTCTTTTCCCATCAATTATTGGTAATATATTTCCACTGTTTTCATTAAATTTCAACTTCTTAGGTGGATACTTCAAGTTTATTTTTATTTATCTACAATATGTTAAACTTTATCTAGTTTCTTGTATATTGTTTCAACTTTTTTTTCTACGAATTTTGTTTTGTATATTCCTATTTTTTTTATTAAGATCCAATATTGTAGGTTAATATATCAAGTTTACTTTTAGATCTCAACTCTGGGTTGATAATTTTAAATTCGCAGTAAATTATTTCAAGTTTTGGGTTAATTTTTTTTTTTAAACTCTAATTCCCACAACTTTTTGGTTTCATATTTCTATTCTTTTTATCAAATTTCAACTTCTTAGGTAGATACTTCAAGTTTATTTTCATTTATCTACAATATGTTAATCTTTATCTAGTTTCTTGTATATTGTTTCAACTTGAAGTATGCACGAATTTTGTTTTGTATATTCCTATTTTTTTTTACAACTTCCAATATTTTAGGTCAATATATCAAGTTTATTTTTTACATCTCTACTCTCGGTTTGATAATTTTAAATTCACAGTACATTATTTCAAGTTCTGGGTTAATTTTTTTAACCCTCATTCCCACAACCTTTTGGTTTCATATCTCCACTATTTTTATGAAATTTCAACTTCTTCGGTGGATACTTAAAGTTTATTTTCATTTATCTATAATATGTTAAACTTTATCTAGCCAGTATATTGTTTCAACTTCAAGTATCGGCAATTTTGTTTTGTATATTCCTATTGTTTTTATCAAATTCCAATATTATAGGTTAATATATCAAGTTTATTTTTTCATCTCAACTCGGGTTGATAATTTTAAATTCGCATCAATTATTTCAAGTTTTGGGTTAATTTTTTAACTCTAATTCCAACAACTTTTTGGTTTCATATTTCCACTCTTTTTATGAAATTTCAACTTCTTGGTGGATACTTGAAGTTTATTTTCATTTATCTACATATGTTAAACTTTATCTAGTTTTAAGTATATTGTTTCAACTTGAAGTATACACGAATTTTGTTTTGTATATTCCTATTTTTTTTATCAAATTCCAATATTGTAGGTTAATATATCAAGTTTACTTTTAGATCTCAACTCTGGGTTGATAATTTTAAATTCACAGTACATTATTTCATGTTCTCGGTTAATTTTTTTAACTCTCATTCCCACAACTTTTTGGTTTCATATTTCCACTCTTTTTATGAAATTTCAACTTCTTAGGTGGATACTTGAAGTTTATTTTCATTTATCTACAATATGTTAAACTTTATCTAGTTTCTTGTATATTGTTTCAACTTGAAGTATACACGAATTTTGTTTTGTATATTCCTATTTTTTTTATCAAATTCCAATATTGTAGGTTAATAGATCAAGTTTACTTTTAGATCTCAACTCTGGGTTGATAATTTTAAATTCACAGTACATTATTTCAAGTTCTGGGTTAATTTTTTTAACTCTCATTCCCACAACCTTTTGGTTTCATATCTCCACTATTTTTATGAAATTTCAACTCCATAGGTGGATACTTAAAGTTTATTTTCATTTATCTATAATATGTTAAACTTTATCTAGTTTCTTGTATATTGTTTCAACTTGAAGTATCGACGAATTTTGTTTTGTATATTCCTATTGTTTTTATCAAATTCCAATATTATAGGTTAATATATCAAGTTTACTTTTTCATCTCAACTCTGGGTTGATAATTTTAAATTCGCAGTCAATTATTTCAAGTTTTGGGTTAATTTTTTTAACTCTAATTCCAACAACTTTTTGGTTTCATATTTCCACTCTTTTTATGAAATTTCAACTTCTTAGGTGGATACTTGAAGTTTATTTTCATTTATCTACAATATGTTAAACTTTATCTAGTTTCTTGTATATTGTTTCAACTTGAAGTATACACGAATTTTGTTTTGTATATTCCTATTTTTTTTATCAAATTCCAATATTGTAGGTTAATATATCAAGTTTACTTTTAGATCTCAACTCTTGAGTTGATGTTTTTAAATTCTTAGTAAATTATTTCAAGTTTTAGGTTATTTTTTTTTAACTCTTATTCCCACAACTTTTTGGTTTTATATTTCCACTCTTTTCATGAAATTTCAACTTATTAGGTGGATACTTCAAGTTTATATATCAAGTTTTATTTTTATATACCTATTTCTCGTTAAAATTTATCAAATGTTTGATAATTTATTTCAACTTATGAGTTAAGCTCTGTAACTCTTGTTCCCACCATTTTTTGGTTCAATAATCCTACTCTTTTGATTAAATTCTAATATTTTAAATGAATATTTCAAGTTCATTTTAAATCCCTACTTGCAGTTGGATATTATCAGACTATTGGTAGGTGCTTACAACTGTTGGGTTAAGTTCTTCAACTATTATTACCACCATTTTATGGTTTTATATTCCTACTTTTTTTACTAAATGTTGATATTTTGGGTGGATATTTCAAGTTTATTTTTGATATCCCTACTTCTCATTGAAATTTATCAAATTCTTTATAAGTTGTTTCAACTTTTGGATTTCCACCACATTTTTGTTCTGTATTCCTACTATTTTTATTTAATTCTAATATTTTACTTGGTTGTTTCAAGTTTATTTTTTAGATCTCTGTTTACTGTTAAAATTTACCAGATTATTGATAGGTATTTACAACTTTTAGGTTAAGCTCTTGAAATATTGTTACGACTGTTTTTTGGTTTTATATTTCTACTTTTTTTTATTGAATTCCAACATTTTAGATGAATATTTCAAGTTTAATTTTAAGACCCCTACTTCTTTATAGAATTTATCAAATTCTTTATAAGTTATTCCAACTATTGAGTCAATCTCTTCAACTCTTTTTCCCACCACATTTTCGTTATATTTCTACTCGTTTTATTGAATTCCAACATTTAAATAAATGTTTCAAGTTTAGTTTTTAGATCTCTACTTTTCATTTGAATTTATCAAATTCTTGTCAACTTGTTCAAACTTTCGGGTTAAACTCTTTTATTTTTTTTCCCACCATTTTTTGGTTTTACATTTCCACTATTTGTATTGAAAGGTAGATATTTCAAGTTTATTTTTGGTATCCCTACTTTTCGTTAATCAATTCCCTCTTTATTTCCATGATTTTTTTATTACATATTCCTACTTTTTTAAGTGTATTTCAATATTTTGAGTACTATTCCAAGTTTACTATAAAAATTCTTGATTTCCATTATAATTTTTAACTTTTTAATAGGTTATTCCCACTTTTAGGTTAAGTTGTCTCTTACTATTTTACAAATTATAATGATTTTATGTTCATATTATTTTCATTATATTCCAACATTATATGTACATGTTCCAGGTCCTTTTTTTAAGTAATAATAATATTACTTTTTCAAAATAATAATAATATCAATAAGGTGAATTATGTTTGACCCTTTCCTATTTTAACAAATATCAATTTATCACATAATACTAAATTTTTTTTATTATAACCCTTTATCATTTTCTACATTTTGGGCCCATTGTCTAAGTCTTTTTTTTTTAATTTGTTCGTGAGATCTCTTAAACTTGATTGCATATATACTTGAACTTTTAGCCTTTACACATATTATTCTCATTTTATCATTTTAATTGATTATTTTTAGTTATCCTTGAAATCAATTTATGCAATTATTTCCATCTTTCTCATTACTTTTTAAAATAATTTCTTTAATTTTTCAAAACTTCAACAATAAATGAAAAATAATATGTAAGTGAATGCAATTGCTATGCTTTTCAAAAATTTTATTTTTCCAAAAAAAATTTGAAAAGTTATGGCAACATATGTTATAAAAATATTTTATCTCTTCCATTCCTTTTCTTTTTATTGAATTTTCAGTATCTTGGATGGATATTTCAAGTATATTTTTAAGATTCCTACTTCTTGTTGGAATTTATCAAATTCTTTGGAAATTATTCCAATTTTTGAATTAACCTTTTCAACTCTTTTTCCCAACTCATTTTCATTTTATATTTATGCTTGTTTTTTTTTTATTGAATTCCAACATTTTGAGTAAATGTTTAAAGTTTATTTTTTAGATCCTTACTTTTCATTAGAATTTATTAAATTTTTGTCAAATTGTTCAAACTTTTAGATTGAGCTCTTCCACTCTTTTTCCCACCATTTTTTAAAATAACAATAAAATCAATAAGGTGAATTATGTTTTACCTCTTATTATTTTAACAAATATCAATTTACGACATAATATTGAAAAATTTTATTGCAACCCTTTATCATTTTCAATATTTTGGGTCCATAATCTAAGTCCTTTTTTTTTTTTTTTGATATCTTCATTGCTCTATAAGATTTTTTGAACTTGATTGTATGTATTCTTGAGCTTTTAATTTATTTACTTTTTTATAACTCCAACTGTAAATATGTAAATAACATGTAAGAGTGATTGCACTTGCTAGGCTTCTAAAGTTATGATGGTATAAGTTACAAAAGTATTTTAACTTACAAAATTGAAGCTTATTTAATTTATTTATGTTGAAACATCTTCCTTTTTTTTTTTTTGAGAATTATGAAATGAAAATAAAATTTATCTAAAACACTTAATTTGTATAAAGTTTATAATGCTCTAGTTTCTTTGCAAAATACTTTCTTTAATATCTCCTCACTTCAACCAAAATTCATATCATTATAAGTAGTATGATTATTTTATTTGTATCACTACTACTATTAGTATTTATTTTTAATATTACTATAGTTATTATTATTATTACTAACATGCTTCATGAGATTTATAGTTAAATTAATATAAATGTATATATGTTGTATGCTATTTTTGTACCCTTTTAGATTATCACGATATTATTAACATTTTGATTGCCCAATTAATTTTTGTAAGTTACAAAACTTAGGATGCTGAAATATCTTGCAGCTTTTTCCATTTAAAATCGTAATTCATCACTTCAAGAGATTTCATCATAAATTTGATCATGTATTCTGGAGCTTTTGACCTTTGCTTATAATTACACTCATTTACCATTTAAATAATCATAACTAGCTAACAACATTTTTTTTCTAATTTATAACTTGTATCATTCTTGTTTAATTACGTATTCTTCCGATAAAAACAAAAAGTGGTATACATAACTTTCCATTTACAAAACAAGTCTCAAAATTTTCATGAGTTAAATCATTTCTAAATGCTATGCCGTCTATCTTCGTAAACTTATTAAACGTCACAAATTTGATTCAAAATTTAACATAAACAATCAGCACTTTCAATTATTATTATTTATGAATTACAATCACATAGATTGACCTATTCTTATTTTTCTCAGAAAAAATTTCTAATTTAAAAAATAAAATTCTATTTCAAATAAAAAAATCTAAATTCGTGCTTTAGACCAAGAAAAATATCATCTATAACTGTAGAAAAATGAATCACATTGGTAAAAATACTCAATTACACTTTGAATCTTCATTTATGAATGCCAGATCACTAATAGAATCACCCGAGTACAATTGAACATTTGGACATAAGAAAATAATATAAAGAATAGGAGTCGAATAATCCACAATCCCTAAGATTAGAGTAAAACAAAAAAATACTGAAATTAAAAATAACAAGAGTTCAATCTCTATTTTTCTGCATTTACATTCTTGCTACAAATTATTGCTTTATGTCATATTTTCATTTAATCTTGCAATCGAACAGCACTGTTGTAGCAAGCAAATCAAAATCTTCAAAATGAAAAACTAAATATATGAACTCAAGAATAAAAAATTGAAAAAGTAAATATAGGAACTCAAGAATAAAAAATTGGAGAGGTAAGAACAAAGTGACTAAATACGTGCCTCAATTAACTCTAAACATACGTATCATTTGTGGATCCAAACAAAATGTTCATGCTTAACAAATCAAAAATATTAAGGACTCAAAAATAAAGTCATCACACAGCTAACCCAAATAAACAACACCATATCTCAATCCATATAAACCAACACATGTGCACAAGAGCACAATCCAAATGAATATTGAACAAATCAATTCATCATTTAATGAAAGTCACAAATCCACAAATATAATTTCAAAGCTTTAATAAGAAAGCCTATCATTCCAGTAGTGTTGAAATATAGAAAAACAATAAATCATACCTTATAACATTGTTATTAGCACTCACGGCTAAGACAATCAACAAGAAAATTATCCAATCATTTCATGTCATTTTTATGTTTAACCTAAAAAATAGTTGGGAAACATTAATCGAGTTCATAATTAACAAAATTGAAAGCTTATTTAATCTCGATTCTCTCATAATTATAATGCACAAACAATATCCTAGTCTTTATTCAAACTCCATTGGATCTACACAAGCCTAAAAGCTCAACTAATGAAATTGTTTATCTATAATATTTTCATGGTGGAAATAGAAGAAGCTGATCAATAAACAGAATAATAGAACATCAATCCCAAAAGAATCAAATGAAAGAATCCATATCTTGCTCTTGTTAATAAAGCAAAATTACCAACATTGTGAAAGACATTTGCAACAACACTGTAACATTTCAGGAAAGAAGAGTTAGATCCATAAAATCCTTGCATTCTTACTAAAATACAGATTAAAGTTAAATCTCAGTTTTGCAATATCATAAATTAGTAACCAGCCTCATCTGAATTCTACAGTGTTCCTACTTTAAATAAATTTCTAGTAAGTTGTACGTTTATGCTTGGCCTTAATGATTACGATGGTCAGCATAGAATAAGTAAAATAAAACAATTGAACTTAAAAGCACCTTGTTGGAAAGAAATGGATGCTAAATTACTAATGCTGGCCAACTGAGGCACTTCCAAGACAATTTAGGCCCTCAGATCCATGGTCATGCTTATTCTATATATTTTAAAAAAAAAACTTCAAAATCTTTTTTTTTTAATAACACATCATTATTGATAAAACAAACCTCAACAGCCAAGCCTTCATAAACAAGAATTTATGAAGAAATAAATAATACAGAATTATAGATAAGTTCAAATATATAAAAATCTCCCAAACGAATCTTGTTGAGTGATCTATTAGAAATCTCCCAAATGAATCTGCCACCCCTTTTGGCAGAGTCACTTTAATAATTGAAACTAATAATATAAGGTACTATAGCTATTGGGAGCTTTCTCAACAAAGAATTACCATGATGAAAGCACAACCCTTCCCAATCATGTCTAAAATGAAAAAAAAAATTACATAATTATTGGTTAAGTAATAGTCTAATTAACTCTAACAGACCCAATTTTATGTTCATAAATTAAAACTCAAAACTAATTAAAAAAAATCTTCTTTTGAAAAAGAAATTACAAAGTGCTTCTCAAAACTAAGTATCTTTTATTCCTTAAGAGAGGGGAAGGGGGAACAAATATGAAACCAAAATAACTGGATACCCAAGAAATTGGATTAGTTCACCAAGAAACTCACTTATGCAATATAGCCAATGCCTTCAATTAAAAGAAAAATGAACTCAAAGTACCTTGATTCAAAAGAAAAGATAAAATACTGCCCTTAACACCTTAGCTGACCTGATTCAATGAATTATTAATTAGTAATTAAGAAAATTAATCACACATATAATATAAAGATTTATCTTGAACAAATGAAAAAAAAAAACAAATTAGCTTATCCCATAAGATTGTTTAGATCATTAAAATAAAATAACAGGTAGATGTTTCTTTATTTTAAAACAACAACTCAATCATATTACATGTTACAACTATAATCCAAGGAATTAAGACAAGCAGCAAAATCCAACAAACAATTAAAAAATAAAATTAAATCTAATAATCAAATAAGTATAATTCAACTGAAACATTAAGGACTATGCGAGTTTCAGATCATTAAAATATCCCCTGTAACTAAAATAAAAAAGATAATCAATTACATTGGTAAAAATGTTCAATTAAATTGAATCTTCTTTACACATGCTGAAACACTAATAGAAGTTCCCATTAATAATATTACTAAAATATAATTGAACCTTTAGACAAACAGAGTTAGTTAAAATTTGGAGTAGAATACTTCACTATTCCTAAGATAGAGTAAAACCACAAAAATAAACAAATTAAAATAACAAGTTCAATATCTAATATTCTACCATTTCCATTCATACTATGAATTATTGTTTCATGTCATATTTTTATTTACTCCTGTGATTAAAGAAAGCTATATCAAGCAGATCAAAATCCTCCAAATGAAAAATTAAAGATAGAAACTAAAGAAACAAAAGGAAAAAGAATAAAAATTTGAGAGGTTGCGACAAGTGACTGACCGAGGAGTTGAACACAACATTCATACCACAAAGCAAACGAAATATTAATGCATAACAATTTAAGAAATATTAAGGAGCCAAAAACAAGATCATCACAGGTGATACAAATAATCACAACCATATCTCAATCCATAAACAATGACACAAGAGATTATACAAAGTTCAAGGGAATAAAGTGCTACTAGTTCAAGCACTTTGGGGTAGAGATTGAAATAGAAATTGACGGACATGCCAAATTAATTTGGCATCACTTCCAAATTATCCATCGCCGTGTAAGTACCTACGCACTAGCAATAACTTTTATCACAAACATAATACTAAGGACCGAGAGTTAAATTCCAATTTTTTTCCAAACGAGATTTTATAAACAAAAGCAAAAAGATCTGAGAACATATTAGAAATAATATAGACCATCCAAAGCGAGTTCAAATTAAATATTAAAATGAAAAGGCCTCAAAATAGAGAAACCTTATAGTCTTCAAATCTTAAGCTCCCATGTTCTTGAGACGAACACTCGCCAAAAATTTCTTGTATCGCACGATGCCTTGACTTCAAAAAAAAAAAAAAGACTTAGATTATCAAACACATGATCCCAAATAATTAAATCACCAAGAAAATAACTTAACAAACCTCATCAAGGCCGAATCACATCCTTTTCTTGAAGGTCACCGAAATCCACATCAAACTTTTTATGCAAAGTGACACCGAGTTTTCATATTTTTAAAAAAAAAAAACAAAAAAGCCCACCGATCGTGGATATTGAAATAGAAATTGAAGAGTGGAGACATGACAAATCGATTATGCGTGGAGATTCGAGAACGATGAACACGATTATATATATATATATAACATAATAAAGAATTTGCCTTCCTGTTGGTGTAAGAGCATCGGAGGTTGGATATTTTGTGTTCACAACAACAAGAGCCCAAGACAGAAAATGATGTCAAAGAACCACTTCTTGGTGCAAGTTTTGATGTAATGAGGGATTTTTATAGCACTGCAACTACTCTATTGAAGGAAAAAAAGCTGCTAATGTTCGTAAGAAGCAGGGAGTGTTATCCACACGTGCAGCATCTATGCTGGTAATCGTTAACAGCCACTCGGCGTCTATATCGGCAAGTGAGCCGGAATAGTCGGTGAGGAAAATGATGTAATTCATTACGTAGCGAGTTAACGGGTGGACCCGCCACGGGAACCAGCGTCTTGAGGTATCCTTTTGAATCGCAGACTTGAAATCGGCTAGCATCGTATGGACGGCCTCGCCTAGCTTTGGTCAAAGAATTAGCGACTCGAGATCGGCGGAGGTTGATTCAAAGTGAAAATGGATGCAATCTCGGTAGAGATCGAAATTGCTTTTTATATATATATGGTAGCGAGAGTTGAGAGAAGAGAACGAAAGAGAGGGAATTGAAGAATTTTGGTTAGAGCGGCTAGGGTTTCTCATGAACCAAAACATCAAGTATTTATACTTTTAATAAAAAATTAAAAATTTTCAGTTTTACAAATTAAAAAAATAATTTTTTTTTCAATATTTCATTTATCGGCAATTTGCCAGCCAAAAAGTTTTCATTTCATTTTAATTTACTTGTCTTAGTAAATTAATTTAATATAATTATATTTATTTATATAATCTGTATTATAAATGCTACTTATTTTTTAACTGCTATATTTCAATGACACTTGATTTTATTATCTAAAAAATTGTAATTATGTCATGCTTAAAATATATAACGGTAAATATAATAAATACAAAATTATTTAGTTGTATTCAAATTGTAATTATTCTTGTGGGTAGCACCTGATTAAGGGTTTGAATCCCATGTGGGGGGAAATTAAGTTCTTACTGTGTTAACTAATAAAACAATAATAATATCTATTTTACAATGGTAATTCCATTGTGAATTTATGTCACTATAGTCATAGGGCATAATTGTTCAAAAAGATATATATGTAAATTATAGACTATATACACATTCTAATAACAAACGTCTAATATTGATAATAAGTATAATAGTTGAGTTCTTTTTAATTAGTGGTTACTAACAACATAAATAATAAATTTAATATTATAAATCATTAATTACGATACTACTAAAAGCAATAGATAAAAAAATTAACATTACATTTAATGTATAGAAGTGTTCATTATAAGTATTTAGGAAAAATGTTGTAACTCGATGATAGTGAATAAATGTAACCATCAAAATAATGTAGTGTAAAAGAATGAATTAATTTCACATAAGTTTGTATGAATTAATTTGCATAAGAGATTGAGATACCATCTATTTGTCTATACATATTATATAATAACATTGGCCACTAGTATTAAATTAATAATAATAATAATAATATTTTATCTTTAATTATAATGTTTAGTACAATTAACAAGATAATTGTTTGATAATTATCTAATAGTTGAACAAAAACTATTCTCATATTAGTGGGTAGAGGTTTGAATACTATATATGTATTATGGATTGATTTCTTCCAAATATTTAAAAATAAATTTGATTAATATGGGTTTAGATATTCATATTACATTTCTCTATCAAACGATTAATAAAATAATATGAAAACTTTTTATGTAAAATGTTATTAAATTTATAATGTACGGAATAAAAATATTTAATAATTTATAATTATAGTTATTTACTTATATTATATAATATTCTCATCAATAAGAAGTCACATATTTTGAGGAAAAAAATCTCATTTGTTAAATATATTTTCATGTAAAGTTGAGGGGGGTATTTGATAGTTTTATTATTTAAATTGATTATTTTGTTATTTACTTAAAACTAGGATAGCTATACGATATTTACCTTTAATATTCTTCACTGCAACGAATTGATTAGTTTGATATTTAGTTAAAATGAGGGTAGCCGAATGATAATTACCTTTAACAATTACCTGTTTACAATTGCTTTCGGTGGCGGTTACGTCTACGAATAAAAAATTAATAACAGTAATTGCATTAGATCTGTTATTGTATTACAGGCGGACCCGTAACTTAGAGGGGTCCTACTCTTTTTATTGGGGAGACTGGAGTTATTGCTGATAATGATTGGTTTGGCTGGGTATGGTGGTGTTATCAGTGACATCAATGGCGAGGTAACGGCTGCGGGGGGTTGATCAAGCTGTTTAATATTACCGAGGCTGAAGCAGCGCATTTTCGCTGGCGACTCGAATTGATTTGTCCCCATTGATAGCTGGGGTTATCCAATTAATGGGTCGGCCTGTAATACAGAGCTGCATGTCATGCAGCGCACTTTATTATTTTTTTAATATTATAGATGTAACCGACTACCGATACCATCCTTTTAATTGCTTAAAGCGGCAAATATTAAAAGGTAACTATCAGAAAGCTCCCTCATTTTAGGTAAATTTAAGATAATCAATTAAAAAATAATAAACTATCAAAGATCCCCTTAACCGTACATACAAAAAAAAATACTTCTTTTTTCTTTTGATTCATGAAAAATGTAGTTAACATATTTAACTTATATACTAATGAAAGAAATATAATTAAATAAAATTAATTAGATTAATATATTTAAATAAAAATAATTATATTATTTTCTTAATATTACTATTAAATTTAATGATATTTTACTTTAAAAAATGTAACTTATGTACTAATGAGAATACTATTTAAATATAATAAATGAAAATAAATTATATATTAATTAAACTATTTTTAATTTATTAATTACACTATTTTTAATATTACGTAATAAATGTAATGATATTTTGCTTACAATACTATCAAAACAATTTTATCAACTTTTAATTACATTAGAATCCAAGTATCTAAACATATAATGAAATCGATTTATTTATAAATATTTAGAAAAAATCAATCTTAAGATCTCATGATACACATTTACGGCCTAAAATCCCTACCTACTAAAATGAGGGCAATGTTTATCAAACTACGAAATAATTATCATTCTAAACATCGTAATTACCCCTCAAATGTTGTTGTTGTTATTATTAGCAGCTAATATTAGTATGTTTTATGTATACCCTCTAAAAAAATATTCATATATTAGAAAAATATAAAGCATCTAATATTTGATATTTTTAAACAAAACTCAGGAACGATCTCTTGTGTGAATTAATTCATACAAACTTATTTGAGATTAATTACTTTTTTAATCTTTTTTGCTACAATAATTTTTTTTTTGTTAAACATTAATCAAATTCATTATGGCACATAACATGGATAATTACAATTTGAATGCAACTAATATTGAATAATGTTATATTATATTATGTTTATGGTTATATACTTTAAGCATGACAATTACATTTCTAAATTAAATCAAATTATTTGAGTAATACTACACTCATTAAATGGTTACTTGATTTCTATACTGAATATTGTGCAATTATCACAAAATTAGTTCAATCTTACATTTATATCTACATTTTCTTGAAATTAAGTTAATTTATATAACAACTAAAAATAATAAAATTATGTAAAAATATTAATAAGCTTAAATTTTATATCTATATTTTTAAATTAAATTAAATTATATTTTTGGTGGAACACTAAGTAATTAGGTTTTATTTAGGCGGGTAAAACTACCGCCAAGATAAAACTAAATTTTTTTTAATACCCTGTACTTTTAGAATTTTTTAATTTTTTCCCAAATTTTGATTCAAAATATAAATACCTCTCATTCTTCCATTGTTGAAACCCTAGCCGCTCAACTCAAAAATATCACCAGCCGCCATCGTAGATGCTCAACAAAAAGAAAAACAAGCTGCAGCCATGAATTTTTGCTCCTAAATTTTGTAAATCTCGCTCTTATCTTTTGTCTTTCTCATTACGTGATGCCTACGTGAAAATGATGATGGGATTCGCAAACTCTCGAGTTTGTGCATCTGGTGGTTACGGCGGTGGGGCCGTAGCCGGTGGATTTGGAAATGGCACTCTCAAGGAGTATGATGAGAAGGTGATCGTCGAGATCTACAAGTCTTTAGTGATGGCGCAGGGTCAGTTGGTGCCCCGCGATCCAGCAAGGCTTGGCCCTCAGGTCGTTTGTCGAAGCTAACAAGAGGAGACTTAATTTAAGAGCATGGCCATACGCTAATGCCTAACAGTTTACAATTTCAGATGCGACTAGCCATTCCCATCTCAGAAATTTCTGCGCACTAGAATCAATGTAAGCACCACATACCTTCAATTTGGATTAAAATAACATGCTGTTAAATTCATCATGGAGATCAAAGAAAATAGACAACAAATTTTCCTTTACCCTGCTATTTTGGCTTTTATCAACGTTGTTCTGGTAAACGCAATAAATAAAATTGTTGAAAGTTTTTCTTTGCAACTGGAGTAGCTACAGGCATTAAAACAACTTCTTTCTAATAGGCCACCCTGGTCATTGGCAAAGACACAACCATAGAATACTTACGAGGATTCAATGTTTTAAAAAAAAATATATTAAATTTGTAAGTATAAGATAAATTTCATAAAAATGGATTGATTTAGGGAAGGATATGAATGATTGTTATCTATCTAGGAGTGAGCATAGGGGGTTGTGATTGCCACATAAAGCCACACGTACGATTGATATATCATATACATGTGATTAAAATTGTTAATTGTGTATGCATACCAATGTTTCCACACAAAATCGGCAAATGTGAGATTGAAACGCGTTTTTCTTGTCACTAGATTGAAATTGATCCAAAGGTTAATATTAAGGCTTAAGTGTTAATTTTTAATTGTAAAAATTATTTAATTAATGTAGATCCCACAATATTAAATTTCCTCTCTCTGCCTCTGTGCAACTCTTATCTTTTGTCTCTATAGCAGTTTTATTTCATTCCAGTGCTTCATGCTAGAAAAATGAAAGAAAAAGCTAAAAATTATATTGATTTTAGTTTTTTCACCCCTGCTGTGTTATGATATTACTACCATTTTAAATGCTATGGTAATTAGTAATCTAGATATTCTATGTGCTCTGGCTACCTGAACCAATTGTCTGGGTATGCTGACAAATTATAAAAATTATGAAAACTGCAATAAATATACAAGCAAATAGATAAATAAACAAGGTTTAGATTTTGAATGCTATTTACTTACAAGAAAAAATCTATATGTTGATGACTTTTTAACAATTAGTTTTAGGTGCTTAGTTTCTATTGCATTTTGTGAGTTGCTTATATTATATGCCATTCGATGATTTATATTATTCATGCAATCAATTTTGTTCTTGTTCATTCTAGATGTATTCTCCAATCATTCATGCAATCAATTTTGTTCTTGTTTATTGTAGATGTATTCTCCTCTTTATCTTCCAAAGATGCTTTATTGTTAAATTAAAGTTGACATAAAGGTTGCATAGAACAAGTATACGGGTATGAGAATAATTTTATGTTTTAATATTGCTGTTAAAAAATATTTTTAGAAAAAATATATTGTTAGAATTAGTATATAGTTTTGTGTTTAGTTAGCATTAAAGTCTTTTTTTTGGGTTGAAAATTAAATTTGCTTGATCCTACCCAAGAATTTAGGACATGGATTTGAAATTTTTAATATTATTTTTTTTCTATCCTTGTTTTCTATCATCATTTATTTATTATTTTTTTTTTTTTGCATGCAGGGACCCTTGAAATATAGCAGCATTTGAACTCTAGTTTTTGGAAGCTGTAAATTGATTTAGTTTTGTGTTGGTTGTATTTGATGTCAAAAGTTTCAAAATTATTTTTCAAAAGCTTGTAAAAAATTATTGTAAACTTTGTAGATGGGTGGAAATTTTTATTTGGTTCATTTTTTAGTGCACTGAATAAATTTCATTTATAAGCAAATGCCAACTAATCATTTGAAAAACTAATAAATTGAACACGCTTAATTCATAATAAAAAATGTTCTTACTATGCTATTAGATTTTTGTAATGCCATATATTGGTCATAACAAACATTGAAAAATTATTTAAATTAAGCTTTGAAAAATTGAATAACTTATTTTGTAACTTAAAAATTGTATATATATTTAAAAGAGAATGATAGTCAATTATAAAAAACTTATTTGTTAGCAAAATTATAATTACTTAAATGATAAATGAGCATAAATGCAAACAAAAGTGAAAATCTCAAATATAGATGATTAACTTTGATATAACATATCAATTTCCACGGTTCATGGAATAGCCATATAATAAATGTATAATTTATTTGATTATAACCATTTGAAAAATAAAATGTTTGAGAAGTAAAACAACTGCATGCAAAGTTGTTAAAAATGAATTTTGGATGAAGTCAAAGAAATAATTATTTGAAAAGAAATAGAATGGCAAAAATTTTAAAAGAATTGACAAAAAAATGATTTTCCCAGAAGCTTGTAAACAATTCTTATAAACAAATGAATGAAAATTTTGATTTCGCTAATTTTTTTAGTGCAGTAGATAAATTAATAGGGCATGATAATTTTATTTACAATTGCAGTCATTCTTACTTATTACTTATTTATTTATTATTGAGGTTATGAAAAATTAAAACAATTAGTTTGAAAAGTAATGAGAAAGATGAAAATAAACATATAAATATATTTTAAATATAACTAAATACTATTAATTACTTTAAATGATAAATGAGCATAAATATGTATAAAGATCAAAAGTCAAGTATAAATGATCAAATTTATGATCAAAATTAAATTTCCTAAAGTTGTTTATAATTTTTGTTTACGAACAGATTCTAATAGTTGGTAGCAGATTATTTTAAAAATATGCCAACAAATCAATGAGCAAAGACCATTTAAAAGATTAACTAATGAAATATGCTGAAAGCATATTAGAAATTTTTTATTTTCCTAATGTTATATTGGCCATAATAAACTTTTCAAAACTATTTAGCAAAGTCTTGAAAATTTCAAGAACTTATTTTATAAATTGAAAATTATACACATGCTTTAGAAAAAGAGTGGTACTCATTTTAAACAAAAAAAAAAATTGTTCTTAACAAATCTCATGAGGCTTGATAGTAATAATAATAATTGTAGTAACTGAAAAATAAATACTAATAGTAGTAATAATACAAGTATAATATTATAATATTTGTAATTAATAATATAAATTTTTGGCTGAAGTCATTAAGAAAACTATTATGCAAAGAAAATAGATTGGTAAAAATTTATACGAATTAAAAAAAATCAAATCTTAATTTATTTTAATTTAAGGTAAATAAATACAATTATTTTAGATCAAGAGCTAAGTATAAATAAATTTAACTAAAAAAAAAATCTCATCAAGTCAATTGATCCCAAGGAAAAGAAAAAAAAGATAAAATATTTTTATAACATATGCTACCATAAATTTTTAAATTTGTTTTTGGAAAAATAAAATTTTTGAGAAGCATAGTAATTGCATGCACTTACATATTATTTTTCATATATTGTTGAAGTTTTGAAAAATTAAAGAAATTATTTTAAAAAGTAAAGAGGAAGATGAAAATAATTGCATTAATTTATTTCAAGGATAACTAAAATATAATCAATTAAAATAATAAAATGAGAATAATATGTGTAAAGACTAAAAGTTCAAGTATACGTGCAATCAAGTTTAAAAGATCTCATGAACAAACAAATTAAAAAAAAAAAAAAAAGACTTAGATTATGGACCCAAAATGTAGAAAATAATAAAGGGTTACAATAAAAAAATTTCAATATTATGTGGTAAATTGACATTTGTTAAAATAGTAAGGGGTCAAACATAATTCACCTTATTGATATTATTATTATTTTGAAAATGTCAAGAAAAGTAGAGTACAGGAGTTCAACAGAGAAATTGGAATTTCTTAACAAGAAATAGATAAAGTTGATGGCAGAGTTGGTAAATACATATAAAACTTGAACTTCATATGAAAGTTGAAATTTATTTGAAAGAGTTGGAATATTCAACCCATAAATTATTAAGAAATTAGTTAAGTAGTTCAACCTGTAATTAGGAATAATGGACTACGAATTGAATAAAGATTAACGCAAAGAACGCACTTGATAATTAAATTTGAATTATCCATAATGTTGGAATTCAATAATAATTGTTGAAATATGCAACCAAAAATTTTAGCAATCATTACAACAGAAATTCAACCAAAAATTTGGGATATATCAACAATAAATAGAATAGATAGCATAAATGGTAAAGTCGGTTAATGGAAGGGCAACTTGGAATTTCCACACAAAAGTTGTAATTCATATAAAAGATTTAGAACATACAACCAATAAATAAGAATATAGAAAACAAAATTCGTGGAAAAATAAATTGAAACAATATACAATAAACTAGATAAAGATTAACATATTGTAGATAATTAAAAATAAACTTGAAGTATCCACCTAAGAAGTTGAAATTTCATGAAAAGAGTGGAAATATAAAACAAAAAAGTTGTGGGAATAAGAGTTAAAAAAATTAACCCAAAACTTGAAATAATTTACTGCGAATTTAAAATTATCAACCCAGAGTTGAGATCTAAAAGTAAACTTGATATATTAACCTACAATATTGGAATTTGATAAAAAAAAATAGGAATATAGAAAACAAAATTCGTGGAAAAATAAGTTGAAACAATATACAAGAAACTAGATAAAGTTTAACATATTGTAGATAAATGAAAATAAACTTGAAGTATCCACCCGATAAGTTGAAATTGGATGAAAAAAGTGGAAATATAAAACCAAAAAGTTGTGGGGATAAGAGTTAAAAAAATTAACCCAAAACTTGAAATAATTTACTAACAATTTCAAAACATCAAACCGATAGTAGAGATGTAAAAAGTAAACTTGATATATTGACATAAAATATTGGAATTTGATAAACAAAATAGGAATATAGAAAACAAAATTCGTGAAAAAATAAATTGAAACAATATACAAGAAACTAGATAAAGATTAACATATTGTAGATAATTAAAAATAAACTTGAAGTATCCACCTAAGAAGTTTAAATTTCATGAAAAGAGTTGAAATATAAAACCAAAAAGTTGTGGGAATAAGAGTTAAAAAAATTAACCCAAAACTTGAAATAATTTACTGCGAATTTAAAATTATCAACCCAGAGTTGAGATCTAAAAGTAAACTTGATATATTAACCTACAATATTGGAATTTGATAAAAAAAAATAGGAATATAGAAAACAAAATTCGTGGAAAAATAAGTTGAAACAATATACAAGAAACTAGATAAAGTTTAACATATTGTAGATAATTATAAATAAACTTGAAGTATCCACCTAAAGAGTTGAAATTTAATGAAAAGAGTAGAAATATAATACCAATAATTGATGGGAAA
Source organism: Luvunga scandens (assembly GCA_030449905.1). NCBI lineage: Eukaryota > Viridiplantae > Streptophyta > Magnoliopsida > Sapindales > Rutaceae > Luvunga > Luvunga scandens. The sequence goes on along the minus strand of JASUUG010001110.1, from coordinate 1,822,378 downwards.
AGAGATGAAATAACTTAGCAAAATATAGATAAATAATAACGAGGAATAGGAATTGAAAAACTATACTTGAAACATGTATTATAGATATTGGAATGTAACAAAATAAATAGGGATATAACTATTTTATAATATACTTATATTTTTTTATCATTTCTTATGTATTTATAAATTTAAAAATATTTCAATATTTTTCCTCATTTAATTACAATTTTTTCTTTTTTTCTCCTATTTTTTATAATTTTCTCATCATAAAAATAAATATAAATATAATTTTCATAATATTAATCGGTTAAAAACCGGATATACCGGTTGGTGCATGCGGCTGTATGGAATACAGCGATGCATGGGATGACTCCCAATTAATTTTGGATAAATGTCAAACACGAACTGAGCTTTTTTAAATTATTTAAGAGGTGCAGGACCTATTTACTCCGAGACTTAATTTTCAAGCTTGTCATATATCCGGAGCCTTTTTAAATTATTGTAGCTAAATATATAATATTGATATTGTAATAATAAGGAAGTATAAATAATACTATTCATAATATCGCCAAACTTGAATATAATGAATGTTCGATAAATTGATAACATCGTTTAAATGATAAAATCTTCTATGCGCAACTTATGTTGTTGCATTAGTTAAATTAATAGCTTAGCGAAATGCATAAAATTATAGTTTATTGAGTGGTGCACCTAATACCCCTATAAACTTGTCACAAATCCGTTTAGTTAACAGACCTCATAAAATCCTCTAAGATCTTGAAGAATAAAAAATAAAAAAAATAAAAACGCGTATCAGATGGCCAGAAAATTTAATGTATCTGTACACATCTCTATGTTAATGCCATAAAACCGCTAACTACATAAATTCAATGGAAATTAAATAAAGGCGGAATGATACTTTTATTTGTTTTAGAATTTACTTTTAGCATTTGGATTCTTCAGAAATTTTTATATCTTATCTCATCCCTTGGATTAAAAAAATCGAAAAATATGTTATTGAAGGAAAAATATGACTTTTAATATACAAATTATATATGAGACTTTCAACAAGTTAAAATAGCAAATTTATTTATTAAATAACCATCTTTACTCTTCGACCATCCATATTTTCTACTATTATTTTAACAAGAGTAGAATAGGATATCTAAAAAAGAATTTTACGAGTGACTAAATTGCACAATATTCTACTGTAAATAAGAAGAAGAAGAAGAAGAAGAAGCAAAAAAATCTCGCAAAATGCTAATCTTACAGCATTCATGATAAACCCTTCCTTTGCACATAAAGGTTACGAGTGCAATCATGGTAACTTCCATTATCAAACACTAAACATGAAAATTGCGTTTAGAGAAGCCAACAAGAAAGAACAATTTTATTGGGCAATGGAAGGGTAAATGTTTATATAATGCTTACCTTATGTTTTGGTTAAGTGTTCGCTTAGTTTTTATATTCTAAAAAAGTCTCTAGACACCTCAATTATTAAAAACGTTACACTTTCACCTTTACCTTTCTCAAGTTTTACAATCATACTCTTATAGCAATATTGGAGACATTAACGAGAAGTAAAATTTGAGACATTAATAAAAAATAAAATTTAAGATAAAATTGATGTAATACTTTTATTATCATTTTACTTTTAGGATTAATTTAATAAATTAATATTTTTAATTAATTTTCTCAAAATTGTTGTACGAATGTTATTGTTGCATAAAAAAATAAGGGTAGAGATATAAACTTTGTAATACGAAAAGTATCTTAAGATATTTTCTAAAATATATAGATTAAATAAATACTTTACTTAAAATATAAAAATTAAACAAATATTTACTCAACAAAGACGGCCAACAATAATCATGAAAATTGATACGTGATAAAGTGGGAGTTTAAATAAATGTGCCGAAAGAAATCACAAAATACCAGAGAACCGAAGGCTATTGGGATTACGGTTAATGGGCTTGGGCTAGTTATGAAAATCAAATGTCCATTTCAATTTTAGTCGCGTTTGTGGTATCCAATGTGTATTAAAAATTTAAAATATGTGATTCTTTTATATCCTAGTGGTATCCTCATTGAATAATGACTCTATATATATCTATATATATTTGAAATGTGTTTTATATATTTTTGAAAATTTTAAGATAAATTCTATTTTAGATAATTGATTCCATAAAAGAATTTTTTTTTTAACCCAATCCTATTTAGTTATTCTAACTTACATCCAATAATAATATTGAAGTTCCAAGTCTTGGCCATTACCCCATCAATTAAACATTTACTAATTGATAATAGGAATGTGCTAAAATTAAAATGGGTAGGAATCAAAATGAGGAATGAGAATCAAAATAAATTGTTTACTTGAACTGTAAGAATCGAAATCGAAGTGAATTGTTTTCTCATTAATGTGTTTACTTTGTCTTAGAATCGGAATGGATTATTTTATGTTACTAAAATGCCCTTAACTAATTATTGTCATTGTTGTTATTTATTTTAATAATTATGATTATTATCATTTTTTCTATTGTTATTAATAATTATTGTCAATAAATAATAATAATAACAACAACACAACAACAATAATAGCATTATTTTTTACTAATTGGCTAGCAGCGGCGGCGGCGGCTGGACAATCAGCAAGCAGTATTAAAGTTGGGACAATGACAGCAATGATAGACAGGTGTTGCATACAGCCGGTGATGATTAGCTATGCTAGGCTGACGACCTACATCAATGCAAGCCTCTCCTGTGTTCGACAAGATCAACGTGTGATGATGTTGCTCGATGATGTTGCTCAATGATGTGCTTTGCTGCTTCTACAACAAGATGCGATGATCATGACTTCTTGTTCTCATCAAGGAGGCTATGTTGTTTTTTTTATAATTAAGGATAAAATTAGGTTTATGAATTTTTTTTGGGGGGGGGGGGGGGTGGTGGCAAAAGAAATCAATTCTGGAAATGAGAGTCTGATTCATAAACCCCTTCAAATGGGAGTCTGATTCCTAAACCCCCTTAGGAATCAAACTCTTATTCCCCAATCCCATTTTACTATAGACCCCACTCAAATGATTCTTTTTCCCATCTTTATTTTGTAAATTAAACGTTGTTAATGATTTTGATCCTGAATTCCAATTTCTCAACTCAAAAAGAAAATGCCTATTTTTGTTTTGAAGAAATGGTAGTAGAGGAGAGGAATAGAAAGGAAATGGAGAAAGAGAAAATGAGTGAAAAAGAAGGTCAATCTCATTTTCATTGTTTGGTTGGACATGAAATACATCTTTCTCCCCTTGTTTTTTTCCCTTGTCTTCCTTTCCTCTTCTCTCTTCTCCTTACATTTCTTCAAACAAAACATGCCAAAAGATGTAGAGCAAGGGAATTGGATAATTTCATGAAGGATGGATGGCACATGGGAAATTAAAAGTATTTTAGTGATTGGGCAGCTAACCTAACTGTTGGGCGGAAAGGCGGGTGAAGCAGTCATGCAGCTAAAGTGAAATTGAGAAATAATTATCACACAGGGACACCAAAATTTACGTGGTTCGACTTTTATCTTATGTCCACGGGCAAAGATAGAAGAAAATATTTTACTAGTAAAAAAGGAATTACAAGTATTGTAGTGTTTTATCTCACAACCTAAAACCTCAATACACCCAAACTCTCAAAAACACTAGAACAAGAGATTAAAGCTCTCAACACTCTCAACTCAACTTCTTGGCACTCTCACTTGAATTGGAAAAAATGGGATAAATGAAAAGGGCAAATGAAGCCTCTACTAATAGGCCGAGCCATGTCCAAAAATCAATAATTGTGGGCATTAAAATAATATAAATTTTCACTTATGTTTTCACTTTGGTACCAAAGTCAAAAGTTGATTCCTCTCACTTACTTATGTGTCCAACTCATGTCTCGCATTTACTCAACAAATTATACTAAGAGTCAAAAGTTGGATGTTAACCGCATGCAATTGTTTGCCACATGCATGCACATGGTCAACAATTCTCCCATTTGGAGACTTGATTGAGAACTAATTATGTCTCCACACCATCGTTTCTTTTTCACCATTGTCATGTTGGTTACATCTCTGCTAGACCACAAGATGATCTACTCTGTACAAACTTGCCAATATTGAGTGGCTTGGTCAAAACATCTGCTAGGTTTTACTTAGTATGGATTTTTTGCAACCACACTTCCATCTTCCACTGCTTCTCGAATGAAGTGATACTGTACCCCTACATGCTTTTTCCTAGAATGAAAGTGATACAAACTCTTAAAATAATTAAAATTATTTATTTAATTTATTTAATTTTATGGTATTAGTTAATTTTGAACTAGTCAAAAGTAGTTGCACATATTTTGTGAAACTACATGTAAGTAGTGGAGCATTATGAGAGAACAAACTTAGTATTACTAATTTTTAGGTTTTAATCTTAAATAAGTTTTATTATATAAAGCTTGATGTTATTTAATAAAAAGTATCGTGAGTTTATTATTCTGACAACTTAAAAGTTATAATTGGGAATTTATTAGTTTCTCGAATAACCAATGTTTATTTGGAGGTTTGAATTTCCTCAAATTAACCATATTTGTCATCTAATTTTTCCGTTTCATTTTTTTTCTCCTCATATACTTTAGTGTTCGTATTATTTAGTATCAGAGCTTGGTAATAAATAAGAAGTAAATCCTTACCATAGAGCTGAGACTTAAGAGGATTCAAAAGATTATGGAAGCTATGATTCTTAAGCAAAAGGAATTTACTGAGAAATTATTGTGCAAAATGGATAAAATATGAAGAACATGGGATGCAAGGTTGAACTCATGTAGCCATCACATCAAACATGCGAAAGAAAATTCTATGTCTTTGGTTGAAGTTCAACGTCTCCAACAAAGTGACAATTTGGCAACTGCAACGTATGATAGAGATGCTAAACAATGCAACAAAGTAGTGATATCATTGAAGAAAATTCCATAAATCAACATTCAAAAGGTTAGAATTTTCTCTTAAAAGTCAAAGGTGCTAAGTATTTATTTTAAAGACGAAGCCAAATTGCCTAGCCACCATGATGAGAAATTGTTCATTGGTAAAGTGCCAAAAATTGAGATGAAGAACATGGTTGGATCAATGGAGAATTTTCAAAAGAGCTTCAAGGCATCATTATACCTAATTATGAATTGGAAACGTAAGAGAAAGCAAATTATTTCAGGAAAAATCTACCCTTGAGGACAAGGGTATTTATAAGGGGGAAGGAATCATACAAACTCTTAAGGCTGGATTTCTTGCAATGTGCAAGGCACTCCGATTGTCACAAAACACATAAATTTTCTCTTGTTTATGCCCAAGCTCCCCCAATCCTTTGCAAGCTTGTATAGCTGCCATGTATTCTAATTCTGTTGTAGATAAAGCCACAACAGTTTATAGTTTCAAAACTCAGCTTACAGCTCCTCCTATAAGTGTAAACATATAGCCTATAATGGATTTCTTTTTATCAAGGTCTCTTGTAAAATCTGAATCCACATAGCCTCTGATAGTAAATTCTGATCCTCCATAACATTATGCAACATCCTAAGATCATCTGATGTAACTCAGAATCCTCTTCACAGTTTTCAAATGCTCTCCACCAAGATTCATCATATATCTGGTCTAGTGCATATCATAGCAAATATCAAACTTCCCATTGTTGATGCATACGGTACCCGAGACATCTCCTTCCTTTCTGCTTCATTGTTAGGCACATACTTAAGAATAACTTGAAATTAACAGAAAGTGGGATAGAAATTAGCTTACAATCTTACAATCTTACATTTTTCTTTAAATAATTCTTTTAAGAAAGTCAAATCTTCCTATTATTTCTGTCTCGGTGAATTTGCATCCTTATAGTTTGTTTGCTGGTCCCAACTCCTTTATTTTAAACTCTCTAGCCAATTGTGCCTTTAATTCTTAGACTCAATCTTTGTTGGAGCCTGCTACTAACATGCCGTCCACATACAATAGCAGAATGATAAAATCATAATCCTCAAACCTCTTGTGGTATGCACAATGGTCTGAACTGAGTCTGTTGTATCCAAGGCTCATGATGAATAAATCAAATCTTATATACCAACAAATTTCTGTTTGAGACCGTATAAAGATTTGTTCAACCTACGAACCAAATTCTCCTTGCCTGTTTTAGCAAAACCTTCTAATTAGAGCATATAAATCTCTTCTTCAAGTTCTCTATGAAGAAATGCAGTTTTCATATTTAACTGGTCCAAATATAGGTCAAATGTAGCACATATTACCATGACTATTTGACAGTCGTAAGTCAAACTATTAAAGAAAATATTTCGTTGAAGTCAATACCTTCTTTCTAAGCATATCCTTTCACCACCAATCTTGCACGATACCTCTCTACTTGATCATTGCCATCACGTTTGATCTAGTAGATCCATTTGTTACCAATAGCTTTTCTACCATGTAGTAGTGGTACAAGTTCCCATGTCTATTCTTGTGTATAGATTCAATTTTTTCGTACATTGTTGTCATCCACAAAGCAACATTTGAGCTGTTTAAAGATTCATAGAAAGTTGATGGCTCTACATCGTCTGTTAGAAGATAGTATGCAACACTGATCTCTTTAACATACTCTGAGTGCCATACTGGTGCCCATCTTTCTTGAGTTAACCAATGAAATTTTGTAGCCTCGAACTCGACTAGATTTTATTCCTCGTGCTCTGGTACTGCTTCTAAAGAATCTAAATCTTCTTTTTCTGGATTATTTTTCATATATACCGGTACAGTCTGACTTTTTCTTCATATTGTTATCATTCTTATCTTTCCTTTGTAGTTGATCCTCTATAAAGATAACATCCCTGCTGATGACAATCTTGTGGGCACTGAAATCCTACAAACGATACCCCTTCACTCCATCAATATACCCCAGAAGATACATATCTTGGATTTTAAATCCAACTTTGTTCTTTCTTAGGCATTGTACATCACATACACAGGACATCCAAATACATGCAAATAAGAGTAATCAGCTTACTTCTCGACCCATATCTCCATTGGTGTCTTTAACCCAATTGTTGTTGATGATGATCGATTTTCCACATAATAGGTGGTTCTTGCTGCTTCTACCCAAAATGAATTTGGTAGACCAGCAGTTCTCAACATGACTCTTATTTTTTCTGTAAGAGTTTTGTTCATCCGCTCTACCACTCTATTTTGTTAAGGAGTGTATGCCACTGTGAACTGTCTCTTAATACCTTCTTGCTTATAGTATGCAAGAAACTTATTATCCGTACACTCTCCACCATTATCTATCCTCAAACACTTGATCCTTTTCCGAACTCAAATTCAACCTGCACTTTATATTCCTTGAACATTGGAAATGCATTTAACTTTTTCTTGATTGGATACACCTAACATCTCCTAGAATAATCATCAATGAAAGTCACCATATACTTTGCACCTCTCACGCACTTATCCTGCGATTCCCAAATATCAAAATAAATCAAGTCTAGAATGCATTTACTTCGGGCATCAAATCTACTAAACTTTAATCTATGCTGCTTACTTGTAACACAATGCTCGGAAAACGATAAGTTCACCTATTTGAGCTCCAAAAGCAACTTCCGCCCAAAGAGAACCTTCAAACTTTTTTCCAACATGTGACCAAGTTTGAGATGCCACATTATCGTCAACTTTTCTCCATTTGACGTGACACACACATCAGCTTCCTATATTGTTTTCCCTTTAAGTATTAATAGATTGTCATTGATCTTTCTTACCTTCATTAATACAAGCATACCTTTGAAAATCTTCATGATCCTATTTTTCACTTAAGTTTTCTAGCCAAGACTATTTATTTGTCCCAAAGACAATAGATTTTTCTTCATACCTTTGACATATCATATCTCTTTAATTGTGAGAATTGTACCATCAAACATTTTTATTTTGACATTACCAACACCAGTGATCTCCAAGGCATGATCATCACCCATATATATAAATCCTCCTGAAATAGGTTCATATTTGTGGAATTATTCTCTCCAAAAAGTCATGTGTTAGGTAGCTCCTTAGTCTATAAGTAAGACGTCAGTTAACTGCTTTCTAGCTTCTGCAACCATTAGTATCTCGCTGTATAAAATGTTACCATCATCGAAAGTACTTACTACACACCTTTAAACATTTTGATGTCTTAAGACCTTTACCCTTTCTTCTCTTCTGGTTACTCCAACACTTTTTCTTGACATGCCTTATTTTGCCACATTTGTAGCATTTGATCTTCTTTTTACTTCTCAACTTTAATCTACCATGATTGTGACTCCCACTAGGACACGTTCTGCCGATCTCCCTCTCACTATCGTTAATGCTTCCGCTTGCTGCAAACTTGCTTGTCTGTCTTCCTTATTCTTGCGCCTACTCTCTTATTCTAATATAGAGGCTACAACATCATCAAAGATTAGGTACTCTATAAGGATATTGTTCGTCAAGTTAATCATATGAACAATATCCTTACACTGTAAGGATAAATTGATCATACAAGTTAGGTGGACTTTGAAGTAGAAGCTCTGCACGTTTAGTTTCATTTATTTTATGCCCCAACATCATAAGTTATGAAAATAGAGTTTTCAGAGTGTTGACATGGTTGGTCACTGATGTGGTTTCCGTCATTCAAAGAGTATAAAGTCTCTTCTTTAAGAATATCTTGTTGTGTAGCGACTTGGCCTCATACAGTTTTATAAGAGTAACCCAAATGCCCTTTGTTGTCTTTGCCTCTACCACACTGGATAACACTTCTTCTGTAAGTGCCAGGTGTTGATCAGTAATTGTGTTGTCGTCTATCTCATTCCGGTTATCATCGAGTGATTTCTGGGGCTTTCCCCACTTCTTCTAAGTAATTATTTTTCCTCTGGATTGCCCGCATCTTCATTTTTCACAACGAGAAATTGCACCCTTTGAACTTTTCATTTTTCAAACTTTGCTACCATTTTGTTAATATCATACACAAGTCAATGTACCTCCTTGAATAATTATGAGTGATCAAACGTGTGAAAATGCACACCAGAAAAGTTCCTAAGAAAAACTAGAGGAGTCACAACAATCTCACTTAAAATTTAGACTCCTTAGACTCTTATCACCTTTGTGACAGAACTTTCCTAGACATGTACAAGACCATGTGATTACTTCTACTCACCTCACTATTCCTTGCTTTGCACTACAAAATTCTTAGATCGCTCCCACCATTTCACGTGAGTAATGCCGTATACGTGAATAGTACCATATATGTGAACCGCACCCCCAACTCTAAAAATGCAACCAATGGCTCCATACCACTTGTTGGGCGAGAATGGCGGGTGAAGCAATCACGCAACTAAAGTGAAATTGAAAAATAATGATCACACAGGTGCACCAAAATTTATATGGTTTGGCTTTTAACCTACATCCGTGGGCAAAGACAAAAGGAAATATTTTACTAGTGAAAAATGAGTTACAAGTATTGCAGTGTTTTGTATCACAACTCCAAACCCCAATACACCCAAACTCTCAAAAACACTAGAACAAGAGCTCAAAGCTCTCAACATTCTCAACTCAACCTCTTGGCACTCTCACTTGAATTGGAGAAAATGGGAAGAATGAAGAGGGCAAATGAGGCCTCTATTTATAGGTCAAGCTATGTTGAAAATCAACAGTGGTGGACATTAAAATAATATAAATTTCTACTCAACTTTACATTTTAGTGCTAAAGTCAAAAGTTGATTCCTCCCACTTGCTCATATTTCTCACTCACTCAATAAATTATACAAAGAGTCAATAGTTGGATGCTAACCACATGCAATTGTTTGCCACGTGCATGCACATGTTCACTAATGTAAAGGGAAGCACGAATTAAAGAAGAGCCATTTAATCAAAGCCAGCAACAGAAATTGAGAAGTAGGAATAGTAGCCGAAGACTTAGGAATTAAAATGAATGATGATGTATGTACCAAAAAGAGTATTAAAATTAGTACAAAATTTATAATAAAAAAAATTGTCTTGAAATTTTATTCTATAGTGATTGTGTGCTATTTTTTGGACTAATTTTTGTGCACCTATCACTGTCCACTACTATAAGATTATTATGCATTTGCAATTTCCTTACACTCAGTGTAAGGATGATGCTCTGTTCAATAAAACCGTCATAATTTTTATGAAGACCATATTAGATGTATGTACATTAGCATTCTGTTGACAATAGTTTCTTATACTTTTTCAATTCCTCTATCTTCATACTAATATCTTCAGGCCCTTTTCGCATTCTATACAACTTACATCTTTTTCTACTTTTAATGTCTTGTAAATATATACTTGTATGTACTGGCATCCTCATTAGTTCCGTCATAAAGTGTTCACTATTAAGTAATTTCCCACATAAATATAGATTATTTCAATTGTTACAATGAGAGTTGAGTCAACATGCACGAGAAATATTACAGTTGAATTTCGCGTGTACCTTTGTGGAATCAAAGACCTGGGCAAAAGTCAAAAAAATATTATAAAACATATGAACGTGATGAATACAGAATGACTCTGGAAATTGGAGATAAAAATAATCTTGAGAGAAATTTAAAATATAAGTGAATCCGGCATGCTATTTTCTAAATCCTCTCACTTTACCGCTTGGTCTGTCGTCCCGTTTTCTTTAAGGTACCGCTTTAATAGAAAAACACAACACCAAAAAAAAAAATAATTAAATTTTTTTGTAAAAAAAGTTCCTTAGAATTTTTAAGTTTTTTAATGAAAGTATCCAACTTTTTTCACGAGAGCTTCAAAAAGCAGACAGAGGCAGTTGTGAGCATGTGGGCGGGTCTTGTGCATTTGATGAAGCAGCGGTTTCCATGCAACGGAAAGTGAGCTTTGTTTAGTAAACCACATGCATTTACAAAACAACGGTCGATAAACAAAGAAAAATGAACATGAAAATAAATATTTATGTATCTCATGAAAATATTCTTAATAAAATGATCATAAAGATTCCCCCTAATTTGAAAATTAATTTCCCATAAGCCTTTCTTTTTCTTAATAAATTTTGAGCCTGTGTATAGTTGTGTGACCATTTTCCAATAATCATTTCGTTAACCTAGTTGTAGTTGTCCTCTTTCCTTGTATTATTTAAAAACATAAACAAGAAAACAGCCAGCATGTTCCTATTCATCCTCCGCATTTCCTGGATCCTTCACTCGGTTCACTTCAACTTTCCTCCACTTGCGTTCTTCTCCATTTTCTAGAGAAACTACTCTGTTTTCAAGAGAAAGTAACATTGTTGTTGAGGGGGTGTTGTTGTTAATGTTAATGGAGATGAGAGGAATGGAGGAGGTGTTAATAAGGCAAGGAAGGTCTCTAGCGGAGACTCCAACCTACACTGTTGCTTCAGTTATCACAGTGTTGATTTTTGTTTGTTTTCTTGTTCAACGGGCTATTTACAGATTTGGAAAGGTAGGTTTTGTTCCTCAGAAAATGTTGGAAAGAAATACAACCTTTCCTTCTTATGTATATTTGATTTTGTTTCAAACCCTCATTATTGATTTTGCTTCGCTGCACAAATAGTTTATGTGTATATTCATGTTTGCTTACTCAGGAAACGAGAGTAAAAAAATAAAAACAATTTTTTGTCAATTTTTTTTCCCTCCTGTTTGGTTCTTGAGAAAATGGGGAAGAGATTAAAGTTTAAGAATCTTGCTATTTTTGGCATTTGGATCCACATGTTAGTTATTACAGTTAGGCTTCAGAAGGTTCCAATTTCCAAGGATAGAGATTTCGTTGCTTATAAGATATAAAGGCAATTGCAAGGAACTGCGTTGAGAATCTTGGCAATTTTGTAATGGCACTCCGCTTGATTGCCCAGAAAATGTTGTAAACAGAAAGGTTTTTTAAAATGAAGTTAATTTTAGTTATTATTATTATTATTATTCGGGACCCGCAGAGCTATCTGGCCAAAGAATAGATAAGTTTAACCAAACGAGTTACGTGCATCTTTCTCCTCTTCATTTAATTTTGGACCCGCATGACAATACGGTGTTTCCCATGTTAGTTCGGAACAGAAAGTTTGCAGTAACTCTCTGTTTGTTGTCCGAGAAATTGATGGAAAATTGAAGAAATAATGTGATCTAATGTGGCTAGTTGACTTAATTAAATCAGTGCCATAAAATTGGGAAGTGAATATGTAATCTTGCTCCATTGATTGCTCAAATCTCAGTAAAAAAATGACATGGTTAAGCTTCAATTTTTTGCCCCTTTATGGAGAATGTGGCATTAACAAAACTAGTTTGCATAGTTAAATGGGTTTCAAAAGGTTGAGATGATAGCATTTTCATTCTCTTGCTCTATCGTTAAATGCGAAACACAATTGACTTTTCATTTTGCTTTCTTTTCTTTCTTCATAATTGGAGAAATAATCTGATTTTTATGTTTATTTTTTGTAGTGGTTGAAGAAGACTAGAAGGAAGGCTCTGTTGGCTTCCTTGGAGAAGATTAAAGAAGGTGAGTTGCAATTTATTAATGCCAGGACTCATGACCTAAGACAATAAAGATGATTTTCTTTTGATTCGTGTTTTATTCGTTTTGTATTTCAATCCGTATGTTCGCCTGTCAATTTTTTTGTTCATGCAGTGTTGTAGAATTTGTATTGAGGAATTTGAACGTTATCAGTGATATGTCGTCAGGGTATTAATTTATGAAACATTTTGCTCTTTGTTTTGTCCCAATGATAGAGCTGATGCTGCTTGGTCTTATATCTTTATTGTTGGCGCAATGGGCCCGATGGATATCTGAGATTTGTGTAAATTCATCTCTTTTCAGCAGTAAATTCTATACATGTTCTGAAGATGACTATGGTATCCATCAGAAAATGTTGTCTAAAAGTTCCTTCTTATCTCTGAATAAGTCTGATGTTCCTCCAGAGGGAATAATAAACAATCATAAATCTCATCACTGTGGCGAGGTAACTTTCATCTCTTTACAAGTTGAACTTAATTGGCATTACATTAGGTGAATTATCTTTCATAATTCTTTTCGCCAATTGAAGGGTCATGAACCATTTGTTTCCCTCGAGGGTCTTGAGCAGCTTCACCGATTTTTGTTTGTTCTTGGTATCACTCATGTTCTATACAGTTGCTTGGCTGTTGGTCTGGCCATGAGCAAGGTGAATTCATCTCTCCGATTCAGTTTCCTCGCTTACTATCAATTTTTAAAATGTCAGTTTCCTTTTTGAGCTTGGCAATACTGACATTTCGTGTTTCTAGCTGCTTTAAGCAGTTACTTGTATATACATATCTGTACGGAAAACGCAAAATTGTAAAACAAAAGCATTCTTAAAATGATTAAAAGTTCATGCTTATTGCAAGAACCGATTGGATTTGACGTTAATTAAGTGAGGAGCTCTTTCCTTGGACATTGTTCTCTTATCTAACAGTTTCTGATGGCATTTTTGTGTAGATCTATAGTTGGAGGAAATGGGAAAACCAAGCAAGAATAAGTGCAGTAGCTGATTCACATATGCAAGGTGTGCACATTAGAATTGGCTTTGAAATGTTATTAATATGATATGATTCTCAGAGACAGTTACTGCCTCTTGTGGCAAGAACTTTACCAAATGCATTTACATGTTCAATCTCCTTTCTTTTCTATTTTCCTTTTCTTTTCTCTTTTCCTTTTCTTTTATAGGAAACAGATTGATCAAAAGATATTAATGGCAGGGGGAAACTAATTATTCACCTTTTGTATTCTTGATTATACTTTATAGCAAAGAAAAACAAGGTGATGCGCCGACAGACAACCTTTGTTTTCCATCACACATCTCACCCATGGAGCAGGAGTCCTGTTCTGATTTGGATGGTAAAATTTCTAACTTTTTGCATCATGTATTTGCATTAACATTGGTGAATCACCTTTCCTAATCTTCTGCTATTAGTGACCTCTACCTTTTCCCCGTAAGATACGAGACATCAAGATGCGTGCTCTCATGGGATATATGCCCAGGACTGATTAGCTGTCGTGTTATAATTTTGCTTCCCATTGTGTTTAGATAACCGATATAATAATGAAAAGAACAAGGCATTTTGTCCCTTCTATGAATTCCTATTTCGCTCTACTTGTGAGTATTTGTCTAGTATTTGATTGATAGCGTTCAAAATTGTATGCTCACATTTATTTTGGGTTGTTATGGTGCAGCTTTGCTTTCTACGACAATTTAAAAGCTCAATACGGAAGTCAGACTACTTGGCGCTGCGTTTAGGCTTCCTCACTGTGGGTACCTAATATTATTGCTGCTATCTCATGGACAATTTCTGATATCTCCACTGAGAAGTACTTAGATGATATTTTGTAGATTGAAACATATTCTGCTGGTTTGGATGCATTCTTGTTTGTTGGCAATAATAGAACGTTTTGCAATTTTCATATTAGAGCTTAAGATCTATTGGCAACTTAACACGGTATAATAGCCAGCTTTGATCAATAAGACATGTATTTGAATTCCTTCATTGTGTTAATTAAAATGTAATAAGTCATGTTTGTGTCTGTGGTTTTGCTTGATCCACAAAAAGGGGCTATGCTAGAGCTTAAATACTGCTGCTGGGTCCTTAGCTATTAGTTCTTGTGAGTCTACCTTTTACTTAAAACAATTTCATTCTAGCGTTTCTTTGTCATTGATTGATCATCAATATTGTCAACCAATACATTTTTACTGAAATTACATTGCATTAACCTGATTTTAACTTTTCAGAAGCACAAACTTCCACTTTCTTACAATTTCCATAACTACATAGTTCGAAGCATGGAAGATGAATTTCACGGCATCCTGGGGATTAGGTGGGCACTCACCCAATTGTAATGCAAATTCTGGATGTTGTTTTTATGTGATTCTCTGTACCTTGATTATAAAAGATTCTGGCATCTATTGTAGCTGTAGATGAGCAAACACATTTGCACACACTTACTTGAGTGGAAGAGACTGTAAAAGAATCTGTCTGTAACTGTTCAATTTAGAGCAAACAAGTTTTTTTCTTCACATTACATTTGAAATTCTGGATATAGATTCTTCTAAAGTATCGGGAAGCAAAGTAAGTTTAAGCTAGACTATTTTCAATTTTTGCAGCTATCCACTTTGGGGTTATGCCATATTGTGCATCTTCACAAACATTCATGGTAAATTGTTTATTATCCATATTGTAAATGTAGGTATCTTTATATAATTCCTTGAAGCTTGTTTCGGTGGGTTAAAGAAGTGGTTTATTTTGTGGCAGGTCTAAATATTTATTTCTGGCTATCTTTCATCCCTGCCATTGTAGGTATACTCAACTCTTGTGACGTGTTTTCCAAATAAAGAGGTTTCTTCATAATAATTCCACGAATACCTGTGTAAATGTCACAGCTTGTAATGGTGGTCGGGACAAAGCTTCAGCATGTTGTCTCCTTATTGGCACTTGAGATTCTGGAACAAACAGGCCCATCTGTTGGGACTCAAGTGAAGCCCCGCGATGACCTGTTTTGGTTTAGAAAACCAGAGATATTGTTACGGTTGATACAATTTATTATATTTCAGGTGATAACTTCATGCATTATACATACTTGAAGTTCAGATTATCTCATCCAAATATCATAGTAATCCTTGCTGTCTTCCTTGTTCATGCAGAATGCCTTTGAGATGGCAACATTCATATGGTCCTTGGTAATTCAATTTTATTCTCTCTCTTTGGGCTTGTTGTCAAAATATATTGAACATAAGACTTGATAGCAAAAATGATTCAAGGACCTTTTGATTCCATGATCAGTTCTTAAGTGTTGTATACATTCTCCGCTGTTTCTGACCGTGCAAGTGTGTCATAAACTCCTTTCTTTCTGTATGTTTAGTGGGGATTTGAGGACAGGTCATGTTTCATGAAAAACCACTACATGATCATTATTCGGCTAACTTCTGGGTAAGCTTATTTTATTATGATACTTTTCAGGATCTTCTGTTAATCTGGTTCTGTTGCTCCAACCTGTTTATTTGTCGGATGCTCTGTAGTCGATCTTGTGAACATCTGTATTTGGAAGAACACACTTCTCTACAAATTCTTAGATATAGCTACATAATTCGATCAATTTACGAGAGTAGCACTCTGTTATGTATAATTTATTGGTCTTGGTTTGTAGATAGAGCAGAATATTGCCGTTGTATCAACTTGTAATGAGTTGGCATTTAACACAATCGCACATAAGACCTCAGACATCACATGGTATGACTAGAGGCGAAACTCCAAATGGTCATTTTCTAGTCATCAAAGTTCGCAACATGTTCTCCGGACTTTTTCAAGTTTTTAAAATTCTAATAAATTTTTGCTCCAATGTGGTAACTTGAATTGACTGGAAAAGTAAACAGTAGATTGTGATCACTATGCAGTTTCTTGATTTACATTGTTTTGGTGCATGCAGGATCCTTGTTCAGGTCTGGTGTAGCTATAGCACTGTGCCTCTGAATGTGATTGTTACCAAGGTTTGCACAAATTTTTTTACAAATAGAACATAGTACGTCATTGACTTAAGACTGTCAGCGTAGATAATTACTCATCAAATTAGACATGAGGTTGCAATTTATTTAGGGTAATTTCAGCAATCTTATTTTCTGAACTTTTCAGATGGGATCTCGGTGGAAGAAAGCATTGGTTGCAGAGAGTGTGAGAGAGTCTCTACATAGCTGGTGTAAGAGAGTGAAAGAAAGGTCTAAACAAGATGCATCATTGCGCTCGCATACTACACGGTCAGTGTGTTCACTAGAGTCAACAGTTGATGAGAGGGATGAAATCACACTAGCATCCGTCACCTTATCTCGAAGCTCTTCCCTAGAGTCACTGAATCAGATCACTATAACATCAACCGTCCAGGCTGAATCCATTCTTCAAGCTCGATTGAACCCCAAGGTGAATTATCATTTCGTGTGGAAAAATACTTATCCGAGACTTTGAACAACATAGAATCACAGCCTCCCATTAGTGATGAAGAAGATAATACAGGCAACGGAGAGGAAGGACAAGTTGAGACTTTAGCTGATTTGTTTCAAAAGACCTGAAATATCATCCTCTTTGTCCTCTGGGTTCCACTTAGTTTTTGCCTTTTGGTATCCTTGTTAAATAACCTTCGTTTACAGCATAAAAGAATGTGGTGTAGTCTAAAGTTAATATGTTGTTATGTTAGGTCGCGAACAAGATACACTAATTGAGAAAATTTGAACAATCAATCCACTTGTTTGAAAATTCTGATGACGTAAAACGAAGGTTGCTATTGTTCTTGCTTGACTCCTAATTATAAAATGGTATAATGTTCGGATGGGATGAGAAACCTCACCCTATAGGCGCAATGCGCATTCATGGCCGGTGCAATTACAACAACTTTTTTGCAGCAACAAATAAAAACACATTATAAGAATCATTCTCAAATCACTCAATGTCCCTTTCAAAACATTAAAATAATCAGACAGAACACAACACATAAAAGAGAAGACAATAATGAGATGTCAAGAGCACATTATTAACCAGTGAGTTCCTCTTCCTTGTGAGTCTCAATAGTAATATCGCTTGTAGGATAAGCAGCACAAGTGAGAACAAAACCTGCTTCCAGTTGACCATCATCAAGAAAGCTTTGCTCCGACTGGTCAACGGTTCCAGACACAAGTTTCCCTGTGCAGGAAGAGCAAGCCCCAGCCCTGCATGAGTACGGAAGATCAATCCCACCTTCTTCAGCTGCATCAAGAATGTATTCGCTATCAGTACACTGAATTACTTTCTCTCCCTCAGGTGTAATGAGCTTGACTTTGTATGTAGCCATGGCTACAACACGGCCACCTCGGTTGGCTTTGAGTCCAAACAGAGCCTGACCCATGTTAGGCATGGCCTTAACGCTGGTTTCTGTAGGCTTGCTTCTGATGAATGAGGTGCTGACCATGGCACTTGAGAGGGTGGCCATTGTTGTTGCTCTTGCTCAAGAAGGGACAGTAGAGTTTTTTGGTTTTGAGTATGACGAGATAAAGAGTGCTGGTGAAGAGCTTGTGTTGATAACGAGCCAATGGGTGGCCAGTAAAGAGAGATGGGATTATGCGGCATGGAACTCTATCTGCCACGCGGCAGAATGTTGTGGCTTAGACTATGGTTGTGATTTGAAAACAAGATTCTTCGTTGCAACATTTGGATTCGAATACTAAATTTTTTATCCGCAATTTCATTTAAAATGGTATGTAATACATCATAATTTTTTATAAAATTTAAGTGAATGGATTATATTATTCTTATCAATTAATTAATAAATATCATATTATTTAAGATAATTTTTTAAAATAAAAAATTTAGAATGTGAAGCTTTATTCTTTAGATTCACATGCTACAAGGTCAAATTTATCCTCGTGGAACCATTATTTTGACAGGAGTTGCGTAATTTGAAGAAGTCATGACATAAAAATTATAAAATAAAAGGGGCCAAAACATAAAAGTTTAAGAAGTTTTTCAATTTCAATTCGGTTTGAGGGGTAGCGGTTTTTTAATTATTGTTGTTAAGAAAATGTACACCTACTCTCTCAATTTTAGGAAAATAATCATATCGATCATTAAGTTTTTAATTAGGGACATAATGTGTTTCTTTTGATTATAATACCCTTTTATAAATAGTAACTAAAAAATTTGATTTTAAATTTTTTTAATAAATACAAATATAATTTAAATAGTTTAATTTGTCTTGTAGACTAATGATATAAGAATATTTTTAAGATATAAAATAATTTTTAAAATGTAAATTTTTATATTCATTTTTAATAATATATTTTTATTTATTATAAAAAAATTATTTTAAATAAAAATTTGAGTTAAATAGATTTTACATGTGTTAATAATATTAAAATTATTTTATATAATGTTAATTTAAATTTTTATATATTTATTTTAATATAAGGTATTTGATTATTATAAAATTTAGTTTAATATAAAATAAGATTGTAATTAGTAAAATATTTTTTTAAATATTGAAATTATTTTAAAATATATGTATTGTTACATTTATTTTAATATTATATTTCTATTATTATAAAAAATTATTCTCAAATTTTTGGGTTAATAGAGTGAAAGTGTGTTGTAGCCATAAAAGAGTCTTGGTGTCTCTTATTGAAAACTTAGAGTTTATATGACCATTTTTCCAAACTTTAAGAGTATAGATGTTTTTGTCCCTCGTTATTTTTATTTTCTTTGAGAAATCCTATTATTATTTAGTTGAACAGTAACCCAATCTCTTTCCCACTCATGAGTTGACATAGATTGGATCTTTTTTTAAAAAGAAAAAAAAATTTATCATCTTAACCAAATGGTATGTCATAGTATGAGATCAAATTTATTTGGCTAGGTAGTTCTAATTAAAAAAAAAAAGTCCAAATTGGCAATTACCTTATGGTATATACATGTCAGTTTGATTTGATGATACATCATCACTTGGAAGGTAATTTAAACTTGTTAGTTCATGGACAGTACTGTTTGTTAAGCTTCATTTAGACCCAATCCTGATCCGATTCGGACATGACTATGGCATCCGGGCCTGCTCAATAACGATCTGCTAAATGCTGATCCGTCAGGTTGGAAGTTTGACACTCATGCACACAAGCTTCATTGGGTATTGGTGTGCCCTCGAATTCCGGTGTTGTAATTTTTGTTGGTGATGCTGAGTGGATGAAGCATTTTGATTAGATAAGAGGGTCTAATTGTGTAAGTTGATTTGGTACCAACTGGGTAGCGCAATGCCTCTGAAACTATGCTCAAAAACTGGAATCACATATTGCACATAACTCCATAAACGCTTCAACTTCATGGAGTGAGCAAGTGAGCTACAAAGATCAGATTATTGGCTTGTTTACATGAGAGAGGCTACAAAAACTTCACTATTACTAGATGAAAATACCACATTCGTATCCTTGGAAGAAGAAGCAAAGACAGCCAGCTCAAGCACTTTCTCATAACATTTACGTACTAGAGCCGTTTTTATAAATCTCATTTAATGCTTATTTGGTATCTCTTATTAAATGATCCTAAATACTTATTTAATCTCATAAAAAAATTTTAATTTTTTTGTTATTATTTAAATTTTTTAGTAAAATTTTTGAATATTAAATAACTTAATTTACCTCTACTAGTAAAAATTTAAATTTTATACTTTTAAGAATAAAATTTGAAAAACCTTTTCTAAAATATTAAAATATTTAAAATATCCTTTACTTATGCGAAAATCCTATTAAATTTCTTCCATAACACAACTTTAAAAAATTTACTTGTTAAAATAATTTTATAATTTTTAATAAAAACTCTCATTGATAACTAAAGAATTAATTTTTTTATAAAAATACTATTCATAAAAGTTATATTAATAAAAATTCTATTTAAATAAGTTTTATTTAAAAAATTATACCAAATACAGCCTTATTATAAATGCTTCACCAAAAAAACATCTCAGCTGCATTGTACCATGTTTAATATTATTTCATCAGGTAAAATTGATGCAAGAAGTTTGGGGTTCAAATACTGTTTATGATATATTTCAGGAGAGATTAGGGTTACATTCCTATAATATTAACAAATAAACAAACCCACAAAACAAGAGAGAAAGAGAGTATAGAAGAGATTATTGTAGCCTTATTATTGTAACGCTACAACAACTTTACTTGTGACAAGTGACGACAAACGAAAGTGCATAACAAAATCCCCCTTTCCATATCACTCATTTAAGAAAGCAAGTTAATATTTCAACATGCCCGACAAAACACTAAATTACCAAACTCATTCAAGAAAGCACAACAATATTTCAAAACTCCCCTTACAAAATACTAAATTACCAAACTAGACACAACATTAATAATAATAATATCAAGATCCTCTATGTTATATTAGAGCACCACATACTAAGACATTTCCTCATCCTTGTGAGTCTCAACAGTAACATCACTTGTAGGATAAGCAACGCAAGTGAGAACATAACCTGCATCTATTTGATCATCATCAAGAAAGCTTCCATCTGACTGATCAACACTACCTGAGACAACTTTCCCAGCACAAGAAGAGCAAGAACCAGCCCTGCACGAATATGGGAGATCAATTCCAGCTTCTTCAGCTGCATCAAGAATATACACGTCATCAGGACACTCGATTTCTTCCTCTCCCCCTGGTGTAATGAGCTTGACTTTGTATGTAGCCATGGCTATTACACGTCCACCTCTGTTTTTGTTGGCTTTAAGGCCAAATAAAGCCTGACCCATGTTGGGTATGGCTTTGACGCTTGTCACTGTTGGCTTGTTTCTGATGAACGAGGCGCTGACCATGGCGCTTGAGAGGGCGGCCATTGTTATTTTCTGTTGCCTTGAGTGTGTGAATGTGGACCTAGAGAGAGTTTTCGTGACTGGTGAGAGGGGTTGTGTTGATGACTGGGGGGTTCGCGGAGATAGTGTGGATAGCAAAATAGATGGGACGATGACGTCGCATGAAACAGGATCTGCCACGTGGCATACCCTAGTGGCTTACATTATCGTTTTTATTATCACCATCCAGAGATATTGAGGGGGAGTTTGAGCCATTTATTGGTGAATGTGGCTGCCACAAGGCCACAATCTTGTGATGAAGGATTTTGGCTGCATTGTAATCGTAGAAGCATGACAAAACAAGGCTTTTTATCAGGGAAAAAAAATTGAAGTATTAACAGGAAAAAAAAAAATCAGCTTTGCTTTTAGGGCTCTTGCTTACCACACAATTACAGTGCCATTACATACACAAATGCATAAACGTCATTTGTCCCTAGTCATCCACAATTCTAGACTGATCAATTATTGTCATTTGAATTGCCACTGGAAGGGCGAAGCAGCTAGAACCGCTAGGTTGAGGCAAATGCTTGTCACAAAACACACCACAAAATTACAATAAGCGAAAACATTTCCACCGTATTTATCAGGATCATGAATGGGTTCAATAATACTCAGTTCCTGTTGATAATGAAACAAGACTCATTTGCTTCCACCAAGAAAAAGACCAGCAGATTCCAAAAATTTGACCAAGGTTGTACATTTCATCACAAATACCCAGTGGATTGAGGCAATAATTGAGCACATATGCAAATTGTAGATGGAAACAATGGGTATGCACATAATTTTTAGAACACAGAATTCATTTCTTCAAGTCCCTTCCCCTAATAAGTTCATTCTCCAGGAATATGCAAACAAGACAAATTCAAGGGGAAATTAGACACCAGTCCTTACACCGGGCACCTATATGTGAAGGGGGAAAGAGGGAAAAAAATAAAAATAAAAATAAAAATAAAAAGATAGCCGTTCCTAACATTTTTGTAAGCTTCCCATATTATAAAAACAATCTCTGA